>SJYT01071623.1:1074683-1107409 GCA_006410635.1 Cephalophus harveyi
GGGGGTGGGCAGGGGGCAGGAGGGGAGTGAAGCCAACACCCATCCTGTCCTACACTTTCATCTCCCGGAAGTTCTCCTCAAGCGTGCGGGGCAGGAAACGCAAGCAGAGGTTCGTGGTACTGCGGCTGAGTCCTGCCCCCGCCCCGTGCTAGACAGTCAGGCTTTATTGGGTAACATTATTTTTTCTCAGAGCCAGATGGGGAGCAGGGCCAGCCAGGCCTTTCATTCCCTGCCTAAGCCCCTCTGAGCTGCTGGAGTAAGAGCAAGTCTGGAGGCTCTGGGAGCTGACAGAAGGAAGGATCTTGGGAAGGGGTGACCACATGCAACAAGGGACATCCCAACCTGGTCCTATGGCCTGGGCAGAAATACTCTCCCAGTACCTGAAAGGTGCTGTCTCCGATGGGGACAGTCTGGGATCAGAGGGTACAGAGAGGAAGGAAATGAAGCACGAGACCCAATGAGGACCACTAGGAAAAGCTGTCTGGCCAGCGAATTTTCCAAGGACGGGGTAAGGAATGGCTCTGGTCCAGGGGGTAAAGGAGCAACCAGAAGACCAGCTTCCACTTGAAATGGCTCCCTTCATGGGAGGAAGAGTAATTAGGTGCAGATAAGCTTTGATTCTCATCTGCTGCCCCCTCCCCAGCCCCACGTCCCACCACCCTGCCCCTGTCTCTAGTGGATTTGTATCCAATCGCATGGATCCCTGAAATGTCTTGAAAGCCATCATCTTCAGTGGAAGACCGAGAGCTCTCCGACGCCACAACCATCATTACGACTAGAGGGCAGGGTGAGCAAAGAGGCGAGGACCCAGAATGATGACTGATTTTGGCATCTGTGATGCACTCAGTGAGAAACTTGGTACATACGGTGCAGGAGGGGGAGGAGTGGCTTTAGTCATCTGCCGTCATGCCTTTCACTGGGTCCTTTTGTCTCATCTGCAACAGAAGAAAACAGGAGAAATGGGAGGTGTTTGCTGCTGCTGGAACTCCACCACAGGTACAAATTCCTACTTGTCCTCAAGCCTGCCAGCAGATAGTAGAGCATGTATTTTGCGCACAAAGCAAATCGGAAGAATTGAATTCTGCGTACACTGGGCCAATGCCACACAATTTACAGCTCTGTCACTGGTCCCACCGCCCATGATTTCTAGTTCTCTCCCCTGCGTCTCAGTGTTGGGGTTTAGTTCTTAAGCTCCTCTCTTTCATTCATTCAACAAATATTTATGAAGCATCTTTTTTTTGGCAAGGCACGGATCCCAGCCTGAAGATTCAGCCGTGAACCAAAACAGACCAAGTTTCTCCTCAGGGAGCTTACATTCTGGGACAAAGTAAGGGGAGGACAGAGAAACTAGTCCACGTCAGATGGGGCTGCAGGTTGCTGGGGTGGAGAATGGCTCTGGGGAGGTGCTGTTTTATGAGCTGCCTGGGGAAGGCCTCTCTGATAAGTGACGTCTGAGCAGAGACCTGAAGGAAGTGAGGCAGGAAATCCTGTGGGTACTCGGGGCAGCGGTGGGGGGTGGGGTGGGGCGCGGCAGGGAACATTGCAGGCAGAGAGAACAGCAATTCCCTTTCCTGGGCTCTGCTTAGAGGCTTCGCCTGGGACTTGCATGTTTCCAGGGCGGGTGTGTGTATATGTGCATGTGCAGGTTCCATCCCAGGTTGGGGAGAACCCCACATGGCAAAAAAAAGAGGCTCTGGCCAGTCTGCCCAGTCAGCCAAGTGGGCACAGGGATGGAGAGTGCAGGTGGCAGATCTCAGCTTGGCAGAAGTGCGAGGCTGCTGGAGATCAGGACAGGGTCTTCTCTGGGAGCACTGAGTGGTCCCTGTCCCCCGCACCTTTCAACAGCAGTGGACACAACTTCTCGCTGGGAACACCGTGCGGGCGATTGCTCTCAAATCCTTTCCAACTTGAAAATAGGTTCTAATTGCAGGTTGTCTATAACATGTCTATTATAACTTCCCATTAGACATGTCTTCACTGTCCATGAATTTTCTGCGCCAGGTTCAATCTTTACTCATTCAACAACTTTTGAGCCCCTCAGAGCATAAGCGCTGGAATCAGACTGCCTGGATCGCATTCTGGCTTCATCACTAAATTGTGACCTTGAACAAGTTACTTCACTGCTCTCTAAGCCTCAATTTCTGTAATAATAAAAATAGAAATAATAATAGACACTACATATGTCATGGGGTTGTAGTGAGGTTAAGATATTCAGAGAGAGTACTTAGCACAGAGGAGTGCTTGGAACGCTGTACCTGTTATCAGCCTTGTTATGTCTTTGTTCTAAATAGCATGGCGAACATGCCATGTGTGCACGTAACACTCAAGAAGCTGCACGTTTAAGCTACAGCCTCCTCAGTTGTGCTTTATTCACTAGACTTTCAGCCACATTACTCAGAGACTCTGTCTCATCAGTAGTAGCTCTCCACTGGGAAACATCTTTGAATATACTTCCTGCCACATTTCAAACCCACGACCACTGTTTACCGCCCCCCCCACCCCCCACTATTATAAATCACTGAGCCCACGTGGAACCTGAACATGAGAAAAACATCCTCCCGGTCCTTCCCAGAGGTTCCCATAGTCACTACCTACTGATAATGATTACTGTGATTATATCTAAGCTCGTAGCTTGGTCTTTCAGGCTAGAGTTTTCTCAAAATCTTTTTCTTGCCTTGGCTGTGCTGAGCCGCTTGTGGGATCTTAGTTCCTTGACCAGGGACTGAACCCAAAGCCACAGCAGTGACAGTTCCTAGCTCCCTCTTGGAATGCCTCTTCCCTGTAGATTTTGCTCAAAAGTCACTTTCCTGAATGGTAGCTTTAAATTTGTATTGCTCCTATAACTTCAGTTATCCATAGTGATTAATATATTACTTTATAAGAGCTTAACAAACTCAAGATTTTTCTTGAGTCAAATTTTTTAAAAGATGGAAAGTTACCCTTGTGGTGTGAGGTCGGAATTGGAAGTATTTGTGTGAACATAATAGATCAGAGAAATATAGAAATAGCTACGGATGTTAAAATCCCTTCACATCATCCTACGAGGAGGTTTGGGATCAGCAGCACCCCAAGAGTGATGACCACACCCAGGTGAACAAAGGTAACTTCACTGGGACTGGACAAGAAGGACAGGCAGAATATAAGGAAAAGAACACCGAGTCTGTGACCTTTTGGTCTGAAATACAGACGCTGGATCTAATCACGCAGAAGCACTGGACTAACCCCAACTGAAACACCGTCTACAAGATGACTAGCCTATCACCTCCACGAATGTCAAGGTCATGGAACTCCCAGAAAACAGAGGCTGCACCAGACTGAGACTAGGAGGGTGCTCTGGTGGATGCTGTCTTACCCTTTCCTTCGTATTCTTGTCATTTTCATTAAGTTTGAAACTCTCAGAAACAACAACAAAAAAGAAACTCCTTCAAAATAATTACAAAACCCCCCACCCCACCCCCAAACCAAAAATGGGAACGTCCCTGGTGGGGCAGTGACTAGGACTCCATGCAGGGGACCTGGGTTCGATCCTTGGTCAGGAAGCTAGATCCCACATGCCACAGCTAAAGATCTGAGTGCCCACAACTTAAGACCCAGTGCAGCCGGCCAAATAAATAAATATGAAAGAAGACAGAAATGCACTCATTACATGTCTGCTCGCTAATGACCATTCACGTACATTTTCAATAATCAAAGAGGCTAAGGTTTAGTATCATGGGAGCAAAGCTCTCTGGGTCTCAAGCAGATACCTGTAGACCCTGAGAGCTCACTGCCTGACTTGAATTTACTAACGCAAAGCCAGGTCCTGTTCTCCTATTGCTTGAAATAAGATGCAACTTCCTATCAGGAAACACGATAGCTTCCTTTACTCTCAAAGACAAGGTCCCCCAACAGAGGGTGTACCGAAATAAAAATGCATTATTTCATTCTTATAAGGAAATGTTCTAAGAATGCTTATTTCCTGTTTCCTGGGGCCTAAAATGAGAGATTTTATCTAATGTTTGTAGTGTTCCTCGGATCAAGCCGGCTATCTATGTACATACAGTAGAGGAACATGAAGATAGAAGCTTCAGTCCTGGGGGTTTCTTTTTAGCAGTGCTTTGCTCTAGGGAATGAGGCCAGGGGTCGGAAGAAAGGGATTTTTATTCATCTACTTATTTTTATTTACTTTTTTTTTTTTTTTCTCCATCTTTTGAAAATTGCTTTTCCTGAATATGAAATACACCTTTGACTTAAAGGAACTTGTAAAAGTATCAGTGTCAATTTCCTGGGTGTGATATCATACTATCACTTTGCAAGACATAGTCACTAGGAGAAACAGATCTCCTCTCTGTATTATTTCTTAGCCCTGCATGTGAATCTCACAATCATCTCAAAATAAAAAGTTCAGTAAAAAAATTAAGCTAGAAGGAAATCTAAAAAGGAGGGGATATATGTACAGACAGCCTATTCACTCTGCTTACAGCAGAAATGAACACAACACTGTGAAGCAATTATATTCCAACAAAAATTAAGTAAAAAATTAAGCCAGTAAAAAAAAAAAAATCATTTATGACACTGAATATTAACCACAAACCTGTTCTGAAAGCACAGAAATAGAAGGCAAATGTGGAACTGTTTTTAGAACTTCTTTAGAAACCTACTCTATAAACAGGTTCAGCCTTTTGGGGAAGAAATCTGGCAATAAGTAACAAGAATTTTAAATCCTCTAATTCTACTTGTAGGAATTTATTCTAAGTAAGTAATCCTAATTACCCAAACAATGGAGTGCATAGAAATTTCTCATCATGGCATTATTTATAAACAATGAAAACCTGCAAACAACATGAGGGAAAATCCAGCACGGGCAAGAGAGTACAGAGCAAGATGTAGCTACTGTGAGAAACGTGTATGTGAACGAACTTCTTTCCTGGTTTGAATGCTGTTATAATGTTTAGAGAAAGTGAGAGGACCACCCAGTACAGTACCATCAGAACTAAGTAAAAGTGTGTAAGAATTCTTAAAATGTTTACAGTGGTTATTTTTAAATAGAGTACAAGAGATTTTTTTCTATTTTTTTACTTTCCTAAAAACTGTTTAATGCTTATACATTACCTTAATATTGAAAATTTTAAATATTTATAAAGAAAATAAAGCTGCTCCCCTATTTCAAAACGCTGGTCAATGTTCCAGGTGGTCTGCTCTGGGGTCAATCGCTGCTGGGCAGGGCAGAGGGAATTAAGACTCCAAGGAGAGCATCAGCCTCAAGACAGGGATCCCTCAGCCTCAGAAGAACTCACTCTGCCCTCTGCAGGCACTACGGGAATCTCAGATACAATCTTCCACAGCCCAGCACGTGAACCAGTCACTGAGTGTTTTAATCTGAAGACCCTTGTCTATCACAATCCCAAACGAGGAACTCTGGGATGTAGTATCGTGCCAGGCACTTCACTGCACAGGGATATTTAGGTAATTGATAGGTAACTGGTCCAGTGTTTAAGACAAAATCTACAAGTAATGGTGAATCATCAGTCAAAAAGCCAGAGGATGGAGCAAGGGCCCTCTTCATCCATACTAAAGGGATGAGAAAGAGACAGGCACATTCAAGCTCAAGCAAATGGAAAGGGAGATTGTCTACAGAGATGCTCAGAGACAAGCCCGCCAGGTGAGCCCACAGAGCAAAGAGTGCCACGAAGCCTCTGAGCTCCATCCCAGAGTCCAGAAGGGATGGACAATGGAGGAGTCAGAGGAGCCAGAAGAGTCAGAGAGGAAGACCCATGAGGGAAGACGACGAAAATGCTGCGGGATCTTCAATCACGTGTTTCTCTGCTGTTTTTCAGCAAATGTTCTACAGAGTCCTGTAAACAGGGGAACGAGTTTTTGTTTTGTTTTTTACAATTTTTAAAATGAGTCCTCTTCTTCACATCTCTTTATCTTGAGTTAATGACCAAGGCCCAGGAGGTACCTGTTCTCTGAACTAGAAGGTATCCTTAACTTCTCTGCAAAGAATACCCATGGCACAGGTAGTCGAGAGGATGTCGTGACAGTGTGTGTCAGATGTCGGCTTACCACGTGACACGCACATGGGAAGACCTCATAAATGTCAGCTTCTATTAATAATAAAGTATGTTACTGTGTGGGAATTCCCTGTAGTCCAGTGGTTAGGACTTGGTACTCTCATTGCCATGGCCCTGGGTTCAATCCCTGGACAGGGAACTAAGATCCCGTAAGCCACAAAAAAGCAACTTATTGCAAATCAACTATATACTTCAATTAAAAAATATGGACAGATAGATATGTTTATGACTGCCATGTTCATGAGACAGGGAGTTCCCCATTACAGGAGATGCTCAAGCACGAGCTAACGGGAAAGGACAGAGAAGACTCAAGCACTGGCCACATAATTAGACTAAATGACCTTTAAGATACTTTCTTCCACTTTTGAGATTATGAGTTTCTTAAGAGCAGGAGAGGAGGGAGGGGGACAGAGAGCCACTGCTCCCCCACAGGCACACATTTCCTGACATTTTTGTTTTTAGGGCAAAGGACTAATCTCCTGATCCCTTGTTTCTCAAATCCTTGAGCCTCATCCAAGAATGGCGGGTTCAACTCCCAGAGGACAAGAGTTATGGCAGGGGTGACTGTGGCCTTATAGTGACCTCTTGTAACTCACAAAACAACCCACCCACACCAGACTGCTATGCCTTGGTTTAAAGGATAACAGTCATAATTTCTATCACAAACTTGCAGTTAATCACGGCAGGCTGGATGCAGTACAAGCATTTACTGCTACTTCTCCCCCAAAGCTTAGCATGATGACAGTAAGGGAATTTAAAAAAAAGAAAGAAAAAAAGATGGAAAGATGGAAAACTACAAAGACAACAAGAACAGAGGAGACGACAGCAGGTAAGAGGCGGAAACAGCATTCTGGAAGGCGAAAGGAGGACAGAGGAGCGGTGACTAATCTGCAGAGCAGCAGGAGCGGCGGGTGAGGAGGGCAGCCCCGAGGGAGGGACCCGCTACTGCCACAGGTCCTCCAGAGTTTGGGAACCGGCAGCACCAGGTGCCTCTGTGTGGAGGGGGTGCGGCTGGGGTGACAAACGGGTGGCTTCTGAGCAAGTGGAAATAAAGAAGAGCTTGGCTCTGGCGTGCCCTGGCGTTCCCTCCCCTGGCTCTCGGTCTGCCCCCAGGACCTTTCCCTAGACCAGCTCCCAGAACGCTGGCCTTGACCAGCCCCGTGAAAAAAAAGGCTGGGGTGGCCTCTTGAAGCAAAACGAGCAGCCCAAGAAAAACAGACTCAGGAGCCGGAAGTGGGAAGCCCCAGTGGAACCATCTGACTACCCTTCAGTAAGCCCAGCCACTGATTCAGAACGTGGGTGAACTCCGGGAGATGGTGAGGGACAGGGAGGCCTGGCGTGCTGCAGTCCTTGGGGTCGCAAAGAGCTGGACACACCGGAGCAACTGAACAACAATAACAACAACTGATTCAAAGAGCTTCATCCACTTTGCGGAGCTTCACTCTTCACAGTGAATGGATAGCCCAGGACCCCCAGTCATTGGAGGGAAGCCCCTAAGAGGAAGCACAAAGTCCAATGGGAAGAGGAGCTCAGCGGAAACGATGTTCAGGGGGAAGAGAGACCTCAAAACCAAACGCAAGAACCAAACCCCATACTTCAGAAAAGGAAAGTGAGGCCAAGACCAGGACAAGCAGCGCTTAAGAATGTCTTCAATTCAATAGAGGAGACAAAAGTTGACTTCAGAAAACCTCTCCTAGAAAGCACACAAATAAGGAGACAAAACGTAAGAAAATTAGAAGGTCGATTCATGATGTCCAACTTCTAACAACAAAAAATTCCAGAAAGGGAACAAAGAGGACAGAGGGGAGAAAACGATGAAACAGGGGACACAGAAACATTTTCCAGAACAGAAGAGAACTTCAGATTAAAGTGTCTACCGAGTGGGAGCAAAATGAATGAGAATGAACCAACCTCAACTACTGACATTGTGGCAACCAGCCCAACCACCCCCGTGAGACTCAAATACACAACTTAATGATACAGACACAAAACTAAGCTAACAACAAGGGACGCGTTTACTAACCTCCTAAGAAAACCAGAAAATTATCCACAGAAGAAATGAAAATCAGAGATGACAGGGTTCATATATATATGTGTATGTATGACTGAGTCCCTTCATTGTTCATCTGAAGTTATCACAGTATGTATTAATTGGCTGTACCCCAATACTAGAGAAGGAAATGGAAACTCACTCCAGTATTTCTGCCTGGAAAATTCCATAGACAGAAGAGGCTAGCAGGATACAGTCCATGCGGTTGCAGAGTTGGACATGACTGAGCTAATGTATGTATACCCCAACACAGGAAGTTAAAAAAAAAAAAGGATTGCAAGGGCCTACTTCCGAGGGCGCAACCTTGGGGATGGGGCAGAAGAAGCCAGTGTCTTCCTCCTAAGTGTGGGATACTACCTGAGTGTCAAACCAATAAAAATACTTGTGGGGTGATGGTACTGACTGCGGCGGCAGTTTCACGAATGTCTGTTTATCTGCAAACACCTCGAGATGGGCACATTAAATAGGTGCAGCTCCCTGTATGTTAGTCAGACCTCAGCAAAGTGGCTTTTCTTTAAAATGGAAAAAAAAAACTCTGAAAGTAAAACTTTGATAAAAATATTTTTAGAAAGAGGAAAAATAAGAAAGGAAAGCGACACGTGAGCCAGAAGTACAGTCAGCACAAAGGTCCCATGCAGTTGCGAACAGGGTCAGAACACGTCTCCCCCAGTGGTTTTGCTTTCTTTTCCACCGCCAACTATTTAAAAAATTCCAGTTCCAAGGCGGGATTTCTGCATCTGCAGTTATCTTGGACAATACAGATCATCCAAACTTTTGGCACAATTATCCACAGAATGGAGAAACAAAGACGAGGGCTGGGGACTGAAAAAGAACTCTGTGAGGACGAGTGCCCGTGAGCTGTGGACCTAAGGGAGGCAGCTCAGCAGATCCCCTGGACAGCCTGCCCAGCACCAGGAATTCGAATTCGACCCCAAAAGTTTTATACTCTTTATACCCCAAGAGATTTTAAACATTGGCTGTTGGCCAACGTTCCCATGACCCTGGGGTATGCTGGCCGGCTTGACAGCAACAGGCAACTGGCGCTCAGACTGAAACCTCAGCAGCTCTGTCCCTGTTCCTCCATTTGGTAAATTGTTTCTTTTTTTTTTTTTGGTCAGGACTCAGGTGACCACAAGATTCAAGGCTTCTCTCTTGCACTGTTAGAATCGCCAGAGCTCTGGACATTAAAACCTACCGCTTCCTGAAGATCTTTAGCAGAAGCAGGACTTGTGTCCAAAATCCTGCCACTTCCCTGGAACTGCAGCTGAATGAATAACTTAAACATCTGCCTTCAACAGGAACTCACTCAGCAAACGGCTGCAACCAGTGAGTCAGCCCGGAAGTGTCATCCTGGAGGGTCGAATCCATTCCCCACGGGGCTCCCCCTCTAAGGAAGAGCTCGTGGGCCCGCTTTCCACCAAGACCGGCACAGTGCAGCGGGAGCACCAGTGGAGTGGGGCACCTCGGACCTGGGTCTGCGTCTCACCTGAGGGCCCGCTGGAGAGCCAGGCACGGCTGTGCAGAGCTCTGTCTGCCAGACACCAGGCTCCGTGCCAACCCTCCCAGGGCAAGGAGGGAGAGATGCATGAAGGAGGGAGAGATGCATGCAAGGAGGGAGAGTTCCTATGAAACAGAGCTTCCTGCCTGATTTTTAGCCCCGAGAGGCAGGAGAGAGACCCCGATGGCATTTAGAGGGAGGAGGAGCGGCCGAGTGACTGAGTGCTACAGCTCCTCCTCCCTTGACGGTGTCACCTGCAGGCCGTGTGACCCTGGGCCCGGCCTTGAACTCTCAGCGCCTCTACCTCCTCACCTGAGTGTGGGGTAACAGCGGCACCCCCTCACAGGGGTTGTGAGAACCACAGGAGATGGGCCGAGACCTGGAGAAGCCCTCCAAATGATGCCTCACACTGGTGGGTGCCTGAGTGCTATTTACTAACAGTCTCCTCAGAAGGAGTCTTGCAGGCAAGCAGCCCCAAATTCCTCAAAGGAGGCAAGAGGGGTGCTAGGTCTTCAGGCTCCCATGGAGCAGCAGATAGCTCTCTTTCTGGGAACCATGCCAAGCCAGAAAGAAAAAAAAAAAGGCGGGGGCAAAGGCTCCAAACTCTAAAATAGCTCCAACACCGTTAAAAAGGGGTTGTGGTGTGCGTTCCGCCGCTGTCCTCTGTGGGTTACGTGCGTGCTATTTGTGGACCAGCCCGGCCTGCCTCCGCCTCCCGGGGCCACCTCCGCCTCTGCAGCCCAGCACGGTTCCCCCACCCGGTTCTGGAGGACCGTTGCGGCAACTGTATTACTCACTTGGCATTCAGCACAGCCCGCCATATCTGTCTCTCTGGATATGCCAAGACCTCGACTAGACTGCAAGTTCAAGAGCACAGGCTGCTTTCTTCCTTGTAGTTCCCATATCGCCTGGCATTAGACCTTACCCACAGTGGACGCTGACATGCTCCTAGAACCACAGGACGGTGCCCTCAGTGAGCTGCCCGGCACGACAGTCTCCTAGCGGACAGCCCCAGAGTCTCCTCGGGCCTCCCACGTACCTCATCCAGCTGTCTCTTCGTCTCGTCTTCCATCCTTCGAATGTCATCCATCGTCAGGTCGACCCACTTGTCCAGCCAACAGAACAGCTGCCGGTGGAAGTTTGTAAACAGACGCCTCTCTTGCTATAAAAAGGAGGGACTCAAGTTAGAACCGGAAGGTGTGGGCCGCTGTGGCAGCCCTCTTGCGCACACCCTCCATGCCAGCACCCACACTGTACTGGGAAGGTTGGGGGAGGAGTTGTAGGTACCCCACTGGCTGATCTGGATCGGTCCTCCAATCCCTCAGGTCAGTGACCCTTGCCTCTACATTTCTGATGGGTACGGCCTCAAGTCAAGCCCCCGGGGAGAGGCTGATGCCTAGCTTGCCCCAAGACAAGACAAGCGCCTTGTCAGGCCAAGACAGGCAATTCATGAGCCAAGATCCCCAAATGACTGTGCCAAGTTTCCTCCTTGTCTCTGGAGCCTAAAGAGCAGGTGAAAACTGACCAGCAGTAGGGGGATTCCCTGGCAGTCCAATGGTTAGGACTCTGTGCTTCAACTGCCAAGGGCTTGGGTTCAATCCCTGGTCAGGGAACTAAGATCATGTGTGCTGCGTGGCATGGCCAAAAATAAGTAAATAAAACTGGCCAGCAGCTATGAAATGTTGCTCAATTTTACCAGACTCACACATCAGAGAGAAGGCTATAGAAACTTCTTAGGTGCCACTGGGGCAAGTTACTCAGTTTTCCTGGGTCTCCCATTTACACATGTTATTACTTTTGTCTGATACTCTCTTGCTAAAAAAAAAAAAAAAAGGAAAAAAAAAAAAAAGCCTTAGATTTGTCTAGTTCAGTAATTCAGAGTACTGGAGAATTTGGTCCATAGTACTTCTTGCCTTTTGATGTCAAGCAAAGATCCTGAGTTTTATTTGCCATTTAATCGTAACAAGCCCCCTCCTATTTCCTTCTTTTGCCTCAGTTTCCTTCCCATTTGCATGTAGTTCCCCTGGATGAACAGCGTTAATCTCTAAGAGTCTGGTGCAAGGAGAAGTGGGGGTCTGGGAAATCAGACCAAAATATCCTGGTGCTGGCCAACCTAGGATACAAGCCACGTGGGTTGTATGATCTTCTCTTGGGCAAAACACCCCCACCAACACACTGGAAGGCCTCCCACCCTGGTCACTTACCTTATGTATAAAGTTTTCCACTTTGTTCTGCAGGCCCCACCACTTGAACTTGACAGTAACCAGTTTGTATGCACACATGTATGGGCAGTCTTTCTGATTTACAAGTTCTTGCTGTATTAGAAATATACCCACAGGCAGACAGGTAACTAAGAGAGCAGACCTCTGACTCTCCCTTTGTGCCCCCCGCCCCCTCCCAGTTCCCCACCTCCAGGAGGGAGGCCCAACCACACTGGCCCCAGCACCCCCCAGTGGTAAGAGTGTGAATTGCACCTTCCAATTGGGGCCCAAGGGTCCTCGGCCTGTTTTGATAGATTTAAATTTTGCTGGGTCCTCTTCTGCCTTGTAATCCTGTCAGAAGTTGGGGGAGGGGGTGGGTCAGGAAGAGAGAAAGAGATCAGATTTTCCACCACAGTACAGTTCATACCATTCTTGATGCTTCTGGCGCAAAGAAAACATGGGAAAGTATATAAACAAGATATAGAACTGTTACATTTGCCTCTAAGGAGAGCTCTCTGTGATTTTGTCTGCAAGGGCTTGTTTTCAGTTTTACCAGACTGTGTGAGCAGGCCTGGATTTCCACTGTTTAAGATGGGGATTTGAAACCTGGAGTGAACATCCAAAGCACCAGGGAAGGTGTTTTCAAAATACAGTTGACCCTTGAGCAACGCAGGGTAATTTTAAAAAACAGGTAATTCTAAACCAGCAGCTGGAGCTGAGAGCAACCAGCCAGTCGTTTCTGAAATCTTCCAGTCCCACCCCTCTCTGGCTTGTCCTGTTTTTGTTTTTAAACTGCCTTGTTTTAATAAAATCATTATTGGAAATGTTCAATGTATTGACTTTATCCTCTTGTGTACTACTGTCAATCTCCCTTCACTGATTTAAAATGCAGTCAATGCTGTGTGTTAATTAACAGTAATAAAAGTTTACTCTTGGGCTGTTTCTCTGCACTAGTGTGGACAATGGAAAAACCAAACTCCTTATAGTATCTACTTATCAAAAATAACAAAGATATCCAATCACATGCATACACATACAGTGGTAAAGCATCTTCCAAAGTGAAGGAGATTATTTATTAAACCTTCCCTACCTCTGCTCCTCTCCACTCACATGAAACAACCAGAATCGACAAAATACTCAAAGGGCCATACTCTGGGCTAGTGTTTCTGTCTGAGAAATATTTGGGGATGTTCAGTGTGAGGTATACAGATGCACACTTAGGATCTATTCACGTTGCTATATATGTTATACTTCAATGAAAAATTTTGTTTTTTTGTTTTTGTTTTAAATCCACTAATCTTTTGAGGATGGGAGTGGGGATATTAGGCCAAGGAGCACAAGACTGTGTATCTGGGACATTATTTGCCTGGTGGTATCCCCAAGTCAAGATAAGGTGATTCTTAACACTCATTTAGAAAATAAAATACTCAAGAGAGAACTCCCCTTTGACTCAAGTTGGTATGATTCCTTGGTTTCTCTGACATAAGTGACTTCTGCATCTCAAAGGCCACCCATACAGCTGAATAGTTCCTACCTTGCTAAGTACTTGGCTTCGATCTGCAATGTCTATATATACGACTTCCACATGTTTCCACGCCTCAGGCTCCAGTTTATGCACCTGCAGGAATGAGGGTGACCACTCATTTTGTACAGTTTAATAGCTACCACACCCTTTACCCATAATGGACACCTAACAGCAGCTGCTCCCATAGCCAGTCATGAGATTCCTACCAGTACATACAAAACTATCCAAAGGAGTAGGAGGGTGAGTGAATTTTAAGTGGACATACATTTGAGAACTATTGCTCGGATTTTTCAAGCTAAATATGATGCAGCAGCCCAAGACACTCTCCAGGCTCCCCTAGCACCGTCTTTATTTCCGTATGTTCCCCCTTTGTAAAGACTGCATATTCCTCTTGTGAGGATGCTGCCTGCTGAGCCACATACTGGTTATTTTGCTGCTCTTAAAAATTATTAATAACTAACTTGGAACTTCCCTGTGGGCCAGTGGTTAAGACTTTGCCTTGCAATCTGGGGAGCTAATATCCCTCATACCTTATGACCAAAAAACCAGAACATAAAAAACAACAGAAGCAATACTGTAACAAATTCAAGGAAGACTTTAAAAATGGTCCACATTAAAAAAAAGTAAAAGATCTTTAAAAAAGATAAAAATTAACTAACTCAAAGAGGTGGTATGAGATACAAAATTCTGATACAAGTTCAAATGGTACAAAAGGATATGATAAAAAGTAACTCTTTCTCTTGCATGTCTCTCAGTCAGCTCCCAGGTACCACCACTGTAGAGATTTTCTTTTAATGCAGAAGGTAGCACATATTTTACATCCTTTTTTTCCCCTCTGAACAATATTGCTTGAAGACTGTTCCATACTGGCTCTTTTTAATGGCTGCATAATAAACGGCTACATGGTTGCACAATGTTTAACAGGATCCCACTGGTGGGCTCTTATGTTGTTTTTAACCCTTGGCTACACCAAGAATGGCTCAGTCATAAAGAATCCCCCTGCCAATGCAGGAGACTTGGGTTTGATCCCTGGGCTAGGAAGAGTCCCTGGAGGACGAAATGGCAACCCACTCCAATATTCTTGCCTGGGATATCCCACGAACAGAGGAGCCTGGCAGGCTACAGTCTGTGGAGTCGCAAAAGGGTTGGACATGATGTAGTGATTAAACAAACACGAAGAATGCAGCAATGACTCTCTCTGTATATTATTTCACATATATGAAAACATAACTACAGTATAAATTCCTAGGTGTGGAATTGCTGGAGTAAAGGACAGGTATATTTTAAATCTGAGGAGTAACTGGCAAACTGTGCTCTCTAGAGGCTGTAATTTTGATAGCCTTTTTTTCAGGGGTGTGGGGGAGTATTGCACAATGTGGCTTGTGGGATCTTAGTTCCCTGACTAGGGACTGAACCCAGGCCCAGGCAGTGAAAGTGCCAAGTCCTAACCACTGGGTGGTCAGGGGATTCACTCATTTTGATGTTATAAAAATTCAGATCTTCTGTGCCAGGAGTTGCATTTTAGACCAATCCCAGCACTAGCAGAAGGTCCTTGAAAGCATCTTGGAGATCATATTTCTCAGATTAGAGACAGAGCAATCCCATGCTGGTAGGACAGAGCTAGGCACAGGCTGCGAGCTTCCTGGCCAAGAAAAAGGGGACCGCGGTGAAGACCCCTTGGCAGGGATAGGGTCTCAGCACCCTGTCCTGAGGCCTGGAGCCCTCGGGGGGCTTGGGAAGCGCTACTTACGTTCTCCAGGGTCCCAAGATCGGGCTTGTGCCAGGTTTCAATTTTAATCAGAAAGTCTTCTTTCATGTACTCGTTCTGTGGGAGGCGGAGAGGACACCTGCAGCCACTTGGCTCACAGCTGCAGAGCAGCCACCCCTCGCCACCCGCTCAGGGCAGGCAGGGACCCCAGCCTCTGCCTTGTCCTGACAGCTCACTGTACCGGGAGCCCGCAGTGCACCAGGCGCACGGCACCTCACTCAGTCCTCAGCCCAGCCTGTGAGGGCCCTCACCTCACATCCAAGCAAAGTGAAGTTCAGAGCGGACTTCCCAAGACCACAGAGATAACTACAGACCTGGGCCTCAAACTCAGTTTTGTCTGACTTCAAAATTCATGTACTTAATCCATGTATCTCTGCCATTCACCTCATGTGCAGGGTGTACAGGCTGACTGGCAGTGTGGGAAGAGCACGGGGAGACTTCCTGGCCATCCAAGCGTGTTGCCCCCCTTCCTCCGCCACCAGCCAGCCTTTTGCTGAGGCCTGAAGTTCTCAGCCATTTAAGCCTTCATACTAATTATCATCTTCTTCCCTTAGTGCTTTTTAAAAACTGGAACTACTTAAAGGAGGAACATGTCAACCCCCTAACTCCTCAGTGGGCATCAGACTCCCCGAAACTTCCTGTGTTTACCTGGATGAGGATGCTGCAGGGCGGAGAGAAGGGGGTGCTGACAGAGGGGCTGGGCAAGGAGAAACCAGGCTGACGTCACAACTCTGCCTAGCCCAGTGCTCACTGGGTCTACAGATGCCCAGATGGGAACGCCCTGATCGGGTCAGTGGCGCTGGAGTTTTCTGTACAGCCTTGAGGAGGCCAGGCCCGGGGCGAGCAGGGGAGGGCCATGCGTCACTCTGTGCATGTGAGACCTGGGGCTAGGACTCCACAGTCCGGACTACTGCAGCACCTCCAAAGCCACCTGCCAGTGCAGCTTCAAGCAGGAGGGGACGGTGCCAATCAACAAGCTCCTTGCCAGGACTGAAAGGATGAAGCCTCAAAAGCCCCAAACGGCACCCAGAACAAAGACAGGGCTATCCAGGAGGCCTCAGCGCAGCTCCATGCTTCTTTCTCCCTTCCTTATAAATCATCTACAGTCCCAATGCCCCTGAAAATACTTACTGTGATAACTGCTCCACAGCAAGGACATGGAAAGAAGAGAGAAAAAGATTAATGAAGATGAACGAAGTAGCCACCCCTCACCCCGGGACCATGGAAGCAAAGACTTTTCCGCTCCCTGGGCTTACGCCACGGCCACCCTCCAAGTTCCAGCAAGTGCACTTGGGACCTCAAATGAACCAACCTCCGAGTTTTACTCATACCCAAGTCCCCGAAGGCCAAATATGGGGTTTCATTAAAGAGATGCTACTATTGGCTCCTCGGGACTGTTCCCAGCTGGGCAAGGACAAGGAGCAGCCCTGATGAGCTGAAGCACTGAGATCCACGGCTCTGCTGTCAGACCATCCCCTGGTGTCCCCCTCCTCCCGCCCGCCCCCTGCTTCCAGGGGTACAGGGCAGGGCGCCGTAGGCCAGGTGCTGTCTATCTGCCCTCTGCATCCTTCCTGTCACGGTAACCAAACCTCTCACCCGCCACACTCCTGCTCATTGTAATGAGACCCCCTCGGAAAGCACCATTCAATTATTTATCAGAGAAAATGACGGCAGCTCTAATGTCACTAGGGAACGGACTAGCTCTCCTCCCGACCACAGCTCAGATCATTCTGTACTCTCTGAATTTAGGAGTTGGTGCAATTTTGGATGGATGCCACCACTGCCCCCTCTGATGGCACATGGGGCTAATAGTCAAGCTCCCTGACTCCAAAACTGAAACTAAGGTCACCTCTGAGACTGAGATGAGGACAAGTTGAAATATAAGGGATAAGATCCACCTCCTATGGAAACAACCCAAGAGTAACTGACAAGGAGCAGGTGTACAGCACAGGGAACGTTACTCAATATTCTGTAATAACACACGGGAGAAGAATCAGACAAAGAAAGAGTATCTGTAGATGTAAAACAGAATCATTGTGCTGTACATGTACCTGAAACTAACACAACACTGTAAATCAGCTACACTCCAGTAAAATCAATAAAGCGAAAATTGTTTAAAAAGAAAGGAGAGAAAGAAAAAGAAACAACCCAAGAGACGATCTCAGTAACCTCCCTGAATCCAACGGAAGTTATTTGCAAGAAAGCAACAGATCAAGATAACTAAACGCTTATTGAAATAACTGCCCTGTTATTCGTTTAAAGAAAAGGAAATGATGGGTGTAATATCCATCAAGGATAAGTCCAAAGAGACCAGCGTGGCAGCAGTTCTCTGGAGCTGTACGAGGCCTGTCTAGCAGCCCCACCTGGAGTGTCAGGTTGGCCTGGTCTGATGACATGCATCACCAGGGTTCTCCAACAAACCACCCGATTCTGAGTCTATGCTCCCCAAGCAGCCTTCTCCTCGTTTGGCCTCTGCCGGGATGGAAATGTGCTGATCAACAGACACAAGGGTCTGACCACTTAAGCAAGTGGATGATGTTCTCCACTACACGCTGGAATTTGGTTTCCTGAGTAGATGAGCCCATAGGGGAAGAAAGTCCTACTTGGCAAACAGGAATATCTGGTTTCATTAGTCATTTTGTATTTCAGTATAACTTAATATTTTGGCATTTCGGGGAGGGCAAGGGTGGGGGATGTCTTTGGATATCAGCTCTTTCTAGGATCCTGAGAAGCAGATCCACTCAGTTCTGACAAATTGTAAATGTACAGGGGTGATGACTCCCCTTTAATGGCCTTTCATGCTAACGTGGGTGAACAGACAATCCTCCCTAATCTTTTCCAGCCTCCCTGCTTTCAAACACCTCTGCACTCAGACAGTTCTCTTTTCTTCAAACTGCAACCCTAGGTAGTCTGGAAGAGCCTCAGGAAACTCTCTGCAGTTGGAAAACAGGGCTCTCCAATGAGACCAGTAAGGTCTTTCCCATGCTTCCAAGGCAAGGGGCCTAGGTTCAACCCCAAGACAGGGAACTAAGATCCCACATGCTGTGTAGTGTAGCAAAAAACAAAAACAGAAATCCTCCCATAACTATGGCTTTATTGAGACTGTATTCAAACAGGGTTAAGGTTAGAGGGAGAGGCAGGAGGAGAAACATTTATTTCCCTCTTCCTACTTTCTTTCCTTTTATCACGGAGCGCTTCATGAATTTGCGTGTCATTTGCACAGGGGCCATGCTAAACTTGGAATCATTCCAGTTTTAGTCAATGTGCTTGCTGCTAAAAGCAAGTGTCTCTTCCTGCTATCATTCACAGGCCCAGGCCCATCTTACCCTCTCCTCATGTCCCAACTCATGAGCAGCGGGGGATAAGAAATAGAGAGAAATAAGGTTAAAAGGACAGAAAGAGCCGAGAAATGAGTAGAATATTGCAAATTCATCTTCCTTCTACTCAGAACAAGGTCAGAACCTTCCAAAAGGCATGTGGAATTTCGCTCCATGCTCCGTTATCCCTCTCACTTCAAACTCTGATCTGCTTAGGCCAGCCTAAGAGTTCTGAACTAATAATCTTTCTCCCACCAGTCCCCAGCAGGAACTGGACACAGCCTTCCTTGATCAGAGCTCTTTTTAAAAGACCCATGTCTAACTGAACAGATCTAAGATTCAAGACACTCATACTGCATGATGGTGGGTTCTGAATGTAAAGTCAGCACCCACTGAAGAAGCCAACCTCCCCTCCCTCACTCTCTGCCTCTCCTCTCCGTGGGGTATTTAGAAATTGGGTTTCTTCTTTTGGCCACGGATCAAAACAAGATGCTAACGAACATAAGGCGTCTAGAAAAATGCCCCTGTCAGCTGTAGCTCACTCTCCCCAGAACTACAGAGGACAGCAGCGGCTCAGTGGGCACAAGCTGTGAACCCAGAACCCCGCCCCAGGCACGCAGCAGTATACACTGTCCGCTTGCCTCCTTTATGCCAAGCTGGCCAAGGTTCTTATGATACATGCTCAGTGCAACTCTCTGAGACATCAGGAAAATTCACCCTTGGCCCCAGGCCAGACGCAGCCAGCCATGGTGCACACTGTGTGTCTTTTAAGAAAGTGTGCGTGTGCCTCTTTTCCAAGAATTGAACAGCTTCCTGTCTGATGCTTAGGGAACAGCTATGTTTGCATTTTCAGCTATAGCAATAAAACTCTATGCATTACACATGCTAGGCCCCACTAATGACTGAGCATCTCCTGATACAAGGTTCTTGAATGAACAATGACCAGAGAGCAATGACCCTGTCTCTAGACAGCAGTCATTCCCTCAATAGGATGAGGACCACACACATTTTCCTCATCAGATACAATCTAGGGAGTGCTGGGTCCCCACAAATGAGACAGATAAGTGTCATAGTACATGTAAGCAGAGGCTGGCAGGAGGACCCCACAGCCAGACTGTCTTCACCAACAAATGCAGACTGGCTGGAGGGAAATCCTCATAACTCAGTCAAATTCCAGGGACCTCGAGGGAACCCCCACCTAGGATATGCATCAGTAACAGCATGGGCTGTCCAAGAGGTCTACTTCGAAACAACCCTCAAGACTTAGGAATTTTGAAAAGGGAATCCCAGAATGTCTAGAATAGAAAACCCAGAGATGAGACTAGTGAAGATTAAGAGAAGCCTTCCGCTCCCACTCCCGCCTTCAACTATAGAACATGCTGGTCGAGTGGAAGGCGCTGACTCATGGCTCTGAACAGTGATCTCCCTCTTGCTGGGCCTCCCCTCCTCAAATCTGGTGTGCGGATGGCAGGTGTTACATAACATACTTGGGGGATAGCTGTTTCTGAATCCTTTGTCATCACACATTGGGCTAATTTTAACACTTCTCCAATAATATCAGGGTTTTCCTTGCTACGTTTTCTGGTGTATAAGCCTGGTCCTTCCCCCGGGCAAGAAGGTAATCCTAACAGGCGCTTTCCTATGACTGCCCCTCTCTTTTTTTAAAAAAAATCTTCTGGCCACATGGCATGCAGGATCTTACTTCCTATGATCAGGGACTGAGCTCACGACCCTTACAGTGGAAGCACGCAGTGTTAACCGCCGGACCACCAGGGACATCCTGGACAGCCTCTCTCAAGAGCCCTGAACCTCACTGCTGCTTTCAAGCCAAACATGAATTTATACCATTAAGACTGGAAATTTCAGCATCTAACAATAAGGGAGGGGTGTAAAAAGACCCTAGCACGTTCAAACAATGGAATTCTGTGCAACCATTAACCAATTTTTAAAAATAGACTATAGGTAGTGACAGAAAATAGGTTTTCCATCTACTGAGTAAAAACGGGCAAGTTAATAATTAGTAAAATTTGACCCAAAATTTGTCTGGAAAACATGTCTGGAGGCTTTATACACACACGTATATAAAAGCATTTTAAAAAAGGATTAGAAACAAGGACACTAAAATGCTAACAGTGACTAGAAAATGGAAGGATCATGGGTGATTATTTTCTTCTGTTTGTATGTATTCTCCGAAACCTACCCAGAGGACATTACTTTTGTAATGAGTAAAAACAATCAAAATCATCATACCATCCCCAAATAGGAGGGACTGGTTCTGTGCCACCTTGGGCCAGGGCTACTTGGTGGTTGCCACCCAGCTGGCTGATAAATCGCGCTAGACAACACTGCCACTCACCACCAGCCTGAAGAGAGACCCCAAGCTCATCCTTCCACTGGCTTAGTCTGGAAAATGAAGGCGGGAGACAAAATCCCAATTCACTGCCACCCAGGGCCTACTTGACCACACCCTCCATTCACAGCGGGTCTGCACTCACCGGTTCTGCAGTAAGGGTAGGCATTCCATGCTTTTTCATGTATATTCAGGGCTCCCTCTGGGGCCAGCATTCGAACAAACGTGGGCACTTTGCTGTAGTGAGAAAAGGGTTACGAAGAGAAACGGGGGAGAGAGTTAAAGACAGTGGGCTTCTGTGGCACACCCTCCAGGCCACAGTTCCAGTCTCTTCACTGGGGAGCTGACACTCAAGTTCTCATGAGACCAGCAGGTTACTCTGGTTGCATGCAAAGAGCCAGCAGTCAGAGCCCGACACCCCAGCTCCGCCGGCTACCGACATGCACCTGCAACCTGCCCCATGGCCTGCCAGGAACAGCACGGTGGAGGAGGCCCCGGGCTACCCACCGCAGCTCAGTCCCCACGCTGTCGTTACACACCCTTCCAGAGCTCCCTGGGCCCAGGGCACGACACTACACCCTGCAAGGATGACATGCCTCTGAGATTGGACCAGAATGACTGGCTGACTGACTTGGAATAGGGGATCCAAGATGATCTGATATGCTGGGGTCAGTTCTAGGTGGCCAGGAGGGCCCCAGGGCCACCTGCCTTTCAGGACAGAATAATTTCTTCTATTCAATTCTTATCTCAGGTTACAGAACAGCAGGTATATAAAGTATGAGCACTTTTTATTTTCTTTTTTTTTTTAAGATAGTATATTTTCCTCTACCTTAGTGTTATTAGTTTTTTTTAAATAGTTATTTATTTGGCTGCGTCATCTTAGTCGTGGCACATTGGATCTAGTTTCCTGACCAGGGACTGAATCTGGGCCCCCTGCATTGGGAATGTGGAGTTTTAGTCACTGGGCCACCAGGGAAATCCTCTACTTTCGTTTTTAACTGGTAATCTATGCAGTTTAGCAGGTGCCAATGACCTCATCAGCTTTGGTGCCTGAGGCCTAAGAAAAATGAGCTAACCCCAAGAGAGAGCAGACTTTGAACACAGAGAGCAGCCCACGGAGACCCACTCACTCAGAGCCATACTCATTCAGGCGTCTGTGTGTGCCAGGCACCGGCCACGCACACAAATCACACAGCCGTGGCCCCTGTCCTCAGGGAGCTTCCCTTCCAGTGCGGAGTGGAACTAGAGCACTGCGAGAACACATGAATGGGGAGGTTCCCCAGGGAGAGGAAGGTTTACGTGAGAATACAGAGTTGCAAGTGGGTAGGGCTGAGCTAGACAAGAGGACGGGGGTGGGATGGGAAAAGCTGGGGGGAAGAGAGAGAAGTTCAGAGTAACTGGCATAAGGCATGAGGTGCGGAACACAGGAGAACGAGCAGAGGCTGAGTCACAGAAGATCTTGCATCTACACCACAGAGGATGGACTTTGCCCCTTTAAAGCTGGAGAGCAACAGATCTGGACAGAATACTAGGAGCTGTGTGGAGAAGTGGCAAGTAATCCAGACAAGAGACTGGAAGGAAAGAGAAACGCTGGGCATAACCAAGGACATGGACCCAAAAGGACTTGATGTGATATGATGAAGAAGGAAGAGGGTGTGGTGAACCCGTGGTTTTTGACTGGGAAAACTAACAGCCGACAGGAAGGCTTTGGTCTTCATGAGGGGAGGTGGCCATGGCATACAGCACTGTTGGTTTGGTTTTAGTTTTCTTTTATAGCAGTTGGGTGTTTTGCGGTTAACAGTGCTGGTGGGGAGGGAATTCCCTGGTGGTGAAGTGGTTAGAACGTGGGCTTTCATTGCTGTGGACCCGGGTTCAATCCCTGGTTGGGGGACTAACTCTCCACAAGCTGCATAGCCTAGCCAATAAAAAGACTAGTGGTAGGCAGGTTCAAAGCTTCTACCCTCTCCATAAGGAAAAGGGAGAGACAGGGCCTACCCTCTCTACATGTAGACCTTCCTTGATTGAGTCTTGAGGAACCATCCGGCCCCCGCTACCAGCCTCACTATCTCTTTTCAAAGTTCTCATTAAAAAATGTTGGGCTGGCCAAAAAGTCTGTTGGGTTTTTCTGCAGCATCTTACGGAAAAACCCAAATGAACTTTTTGGCCAACCCAATATAAATGCACTACAAGGAAGGTTTGTCCTGAGCCTGACTCTCATTAATGGCTCAGAAAGAATGGGTTGGCAGTCAGCTCAAAGGTCAAAGGGGAGGCGTAGAGGCAAAAGAGCACAATGGCGAGGAAATGGGATCGTGGTGAGATTTTTCCCCCACTTCAGCATTGCTCTCCACGCTCTGGCACTCACAGAACCGTGGACCACCCCCCGGGCTGGCGCTTCTACATCCCTAGAGCAGACTTCAATTAGCAGTTTTACCAAATGAAAATGGAACTGCTTTCTTCAGTTGAATTGACTAGAGATTGAAGCTCAGGTCTATGTTGCACAGCAATGCAAACATACTTAATGCCACTTAACTTAAAAATGGTAAAAACGGTGAATTTTGTGTTGGGTACATCTTCCCACAATTGTAAAAAGCAATTGAAGGCTTACTTTTTCCAGTAGTGGGTTGTTTCTACAACAAGCTTGATTCAACATCCACTTGAGCTGGTCCAAGTTTACTATGACTTTCAATATTCTTTTGGGCCAGTTTACAGTTTACTGAAAAATTACTGTCTTGGTTAGGGATTCAGCAATTGTGTGATTTGCAATGGATTCTGGTACCCAAATCGGTTTGTGCAATACTTTTAAATACTTAACAGCTTTAAGGTAAAGAGAGGTACCAAAATTTCTCCAGGACCCGATTTCATAACATCAGAATTTAAAATACTATCTGAAGCCACAACTCTACTTTTAGGCACAATTTATTATAGATTTACACACACTAAACTTATCAAAGGATCTGTGCAGAAGGAGTTTTAGTGGAGAACTGCCTGTGAACATGTGGAAATAACGGTAAATATATTTCAAGACTGGTGAAACCACTGCCAGCACGTCTGTTCATAGACTGCATGTGCTTTAAAAGAGGCCAAATATGCTGACGTGAAACAGCTATGATAAAAAACGAAAGAGATCCCATCTCTATGTCAGAAAACATAACAATAAAGGAAATGAACACCCACTTACACACACACACACACACACACTCTTTGTACTCACAGACAATGAAAGGGCCCACAAGAAGACAAGCACTATCCTTTCTGGGGACTAGGAGCCTGGCAGGGCAAGTAATACTTTAAAAACAAACAGACAGCCCTTAAAAGAGGAAAGAAGAACCACCTCTACCCACTGCCACAGGTGAAGCAACTTGAGTAACCGGCCAGCACTAGAACACCCGCAACGAGCTGCCATCTGCGCTCCGACAGCAGGCCCCACCCTGGCTCTGCTGCGGGGCACCTACCTCTGTAAATGGTAGATCTTGTGCGTGTATTGGCCTTTCTCGCCGTCCTTCTCATAGGGCTCGTTCACCAGGACCTCCACACCTTCACCGCCACCCGTTTCATTTTTGCTGGCCTCAGCCACAGAATACAGCTGCCCTACTTGATACTGAAGGAACAGAGAGGGGAGTTACCGCCAACGCAGAATCTTCTTGAGGGCTGCACACAGTCCTGTTGCCAGGAGCTGTCCACTGAGATGGCTCTGGGATCCCTGAATCCGGGAGCTCATCCCGCAGTTCCTAACGTGGCCTGGCCCAAATCCCCCCCAGAGCCACTGACAACGCTGCTCTGTGGCCCTTCTTTAGCTGTCAGAGGTGTCTAATTTCGTCCTTCCCTTTTTCACATCCTCCTTCAAGGTTTAAGGAGGCAGGTGAATATGCTTCATTTCACACCACTATCCAGAAAACAGATTATAGAATCCAAGGTAGTTTTTGCTCTGTCCCTGACTCTGGTCCCAGATCCTTAAACAAGATCGGGCTGGTTGCTAGAAGTCTCTTTATCCCAGCCCCCTTAACAGACGTGACTGACTGTAAACAAATGCACCCAATGCTCCATGAAATCTACAACCCCTGCTGTCACACAGGCTCATCTTTTTGCTTCTGCTCCAGCACTGGGCCCCTCCTCCCCTGCCAGCACCTCAGGGAGAAGTCTTGCAGGCAACCAAATCTCCTGATGCTTTCCTGATTCCTGGTGGGGCTGAAGCAAGTGCCCTGCTTCTCGTATTCCATAGCACAGATTCCTATCCCATGGTGCTGGCCAGATGCACCCTCTAGGTTGGCACTTATTAGGTGGCCAAAGCCTAGTTTTCCTTTATTTAGGTCACATGCCACACTATCAAGTCACCAGTCAAGACTGCTGGCCTCCTCTGATCCCCTCAGGACAACACGGTATGAGGGCCAATGACCTGGGCAGTCCCCAGGCCTGGCCCTTCTGTTTAGAGGGGAAAACAAGGTGAGAAGAGAATAAACAGCAGCTGCTAAAGCAGGAAGTTACACCTACACCAAAGGATGCCTCTTCCCTGTCCTGGCCAATGCCACGAGCCACAGCAGTTTAGGGAGTATGAGGAAAAGAGAAGAAGGTACTTGATTACAGTTTGGGGGAGACGTGGGGATCGAGGTTTCCCTCACCCCTCCACGCTCCCTCCCCAAGCTCCTGGTCTTTCTCTCCTTGAGATTAAAGCAGAAAAGCTGTGTCTCTGGGCAGCCGCCGCGGGAGCTACTGCCTGCAGCAGTGAGGAGCAGTGCGGCTTCCCCGCTCCGCCTCAGCCTTGGAAGGCTGCTCTAGCCGGCAGCCTCCCCATCTCTGCAGGGACGTTTCTGGGCAAAACCTGCAAGATGAAGCAGCACGCCAGGACTCACTGTTCACCGCGAGACTGGAAGAACCCACCTTCCAAAGCAAAGACATAGTACAAGGCGCCAAGGAAAGACCCAAGTTAACCAGCAAGGCTCAGCAGATCCCGTGAAGAGGCACGTCTGGGTGAGAGCCAGTCACCTTGACCTTGCTACTCCAGAGTTACATCAGGGCTGCCTCAACGCCCCCAGGGAACCCCAAGCTGTCCCGGTGCCTTCCCAAGTCCAACCCCTAACAGAGGCATCCATAAAAATCCCTAGCAAGTGGATCAGGGTTTGGCTGAGCCAGGGGATCCTAAGCAGTAGCAGTGAGTCTGTTTCAGAGTCATGAGAACATCTAACCACTGACTCAGCAATCCTGAAGGGCAGGCCGGGGAAAGGGCCCGGTGGAGGGGACTGGGTGGAGGGGACTGGGTTGCCGGCTGGTGGTGCTGCCTGGGGAGGGGCCCGCGCATTGACTAATCCCCTTCCTTTGGTTCCTCTTCAGCTGCAGGAATCAGAGGGCAGGCTCTAAGAGGATCAGTGTGCTGGGCTGGCATCTTTCCCTTTTAATCTCTCTTGATATTCTGATCCTTTAATCCCAATGAGACATGTGAAGGCGGTTTTGTTAATCCAAAGGGGTGAGCAAGACTGGCCTCCGCAAGCCACCAGCGAGGGACACTTTTCACGTCAGAGGGTTCCCTTTGGCACCGGGGCTCCACCCCCTGCGAAAACGGAAAGCAGCCAAACTCTGATGGGACAGAGGTGGGGGCTCGGGGTCAGAACATTAAATCAGATAAAGAGCCTTGGGGAGACCAGGACTGCAGCCTCCTCTGGTCCAGAACAGTGCTCTCTGCCCTGGAGAGCTGCTCCTTTGCTCCCGAGAACTGAGGAAATCAGAGGCCCCACCACGTTGGCGATCTGGAAGTGGGAGCCCGGGAAGATGCGGTGGGTGGGCCTGAAACATGTCATAAAAAACAGCACAGCTGTTGGTCCCACCCCCATGGGCCTGCCAAGCCAGGTACCAAAGGGGCCTGGTGCCGTGCATCTCTGGAAAGGAGAAGTAAAGCAGCCCTATCCACAGGAGGGGAAAAGGCGGGCTGGACTGAGTAAGAAACCGCTGGCGGACACTGCACGTTAAAGGGCCAAGGCTCTCTGGCTCTGCTGCGGAACGTCTGGAAACCCTGCCCAGTTAGGCCAAAGGCTCTGGCCAGCCACAGCCGATTTCACCCCAAACACTGACTCAAGCTATCAGGATGGTCATGAAGACAGGGTCTTCTCTCTTCTCTTCCCCTTCCCAAATGATAAAGCTCCAAGGGCCTGCAACTGGGAAGTGAATCCAACTGCCACGTGACACCGGGCTGTTTCCAGTCAGGACGGGTTATCGATAAAGACTCTGAGAAGGCTGGTCATTACTTGTTTCTTCTAGGGCTTCCCCACCCAAGATTTTCTGATCTTCTGGAACTAAGGTTCAGCCAGCCAAAGAGCAGCTCCTTCTTCTCCCAACACAGGCCAAGCACTGCTTCCTCATTGGTGGTTTCTGGCTGGGAACGGGTTGACCATCATCAGGCTTACATATGAATCCTGACCTGTGCTTACTTCCCAAGCTTCTGCTTTCAGGCTTGGTTCACCCCACCTCACCACTTCCTCAAGACTCCGAAAAAACAAACAAACAGGTCATCGCAAACTGAAAACCAGCAACTGCAGATGCTCGCAAGATGTCTTCCCTTTTCCCGCCCTTCATGGCCCCATCATGAGCAATCAGCCCAGAGCTGCCCCGGACAAGTGCCGGACCTCCTGCATCTGCCGCCTCGCTCAGACACTTCCACTTGTCATTAAAGTCGAGAAACTCCCTGTAAGAAAAGATCCGTTTCACCCCTAAATGCCACTTTGAGGTGCTCCTGAATTCCCAGGGGACATTTGCCTCACTGGGGTATGGGAGCTTGCTGTACAGCAGAGAGGGAGTCACTGGACCCCCAAGAGCAGAGTTTCAGGGCAAGTGACATGCTGGGCCTTCTTGCCTGGTCTCCTGGGTTGGAAAATCATCACTTGCTATTTTTCATAAAGAGAACAAGGACCCCAAAAGAGATGGGTTAGCAGGGACCACCCCCCACCCCCCAAGCCAACAGCTATCAGCCCAGGCATGTGATTCCCAGGCCCCCAGTACATCTCAGGGGTCACAGCATCCACCCAGCCACCCCCTCGCCCAGCCTCTCAAGTCTCATTTCTCTTATCCTCCTCTCCTGGAACTCCCCTGTTGTGTCCGAGGTCCACCTCTGAGCCCTCCCCCAGGTCTCTATAGCTCTCAACGGAGATGCAGCCCACCCTGGGGGGCCGATGCCTGCCCACCCTCCCTCTCATCTCAAGTGTGCCGCGGGCTCTGTCGGCCCGGTCTCATCTTGCAAAGGACCATTTCATATGTGAACCGGGTGGAAGTGCTCAAGGGAGCGGACACTGCCCTCAAAGTGACTGAGGGCAGCACCGTGGCTGAGCAGCTTCACCCGAAGTTTAGCTCAGCTGGAAGCTGGGGGCTCTGGTGGTTCCGAAGGGATCAAAGAACAAGGCTGAGCTGGGAGAGGAGCGCGAAGGAAATTCAGAGGAAGGGCGGGACGAGGGAGGCTCCGGGGCAGCGTTCTGCTGTTCCGGAGGCCGACTCTGAGTCAGCTCGGCCTATGAACCTTTGTGAGGCCAATCCTGCCAGATCACCATCCACGGGGACGTCGGGCCCAAGAACCATAAAAGGACAGAGGCCAAGCCAAGCCCATTTGTCATTCTCTGCCCTCCGTAAAAGGAGGGTTCTGGCCTCGGCCTTCCTAGCAGTCACCTAAGTATGGCGAGGAAGGGCCTCAGAGATTTCAGCCCTGCTGGTCTGCTGCACAACCAGAGAGGGCTAGGCACGCCTCCCTGTCATGTCACGGAGGTCTCCGAAATGCACGTCCTTAATCTCCTCAGTAACATGTCCTCAGACGGGCAGAGTTCCAGCAGGTGGGGGGTGGGGGCTGGTTTTGTGTCTATCC
The DNA here is from genome assembly GCA_006410635.1 of Cephalophus harveyi. NCBI lineage: Eukaryota > Metazoa > Chordata > Mammalia > Artiodactyla > Bovidae > Cephalophus > Cephalophus harveyi. Next base: position 1,103,280 of record SJYT01071623.1, read on the forward strand.
ACAGTTTTCTTGCCTGCCAACAGCTCGAGGCAGGTCACACACAGTTGGTCAGATACATTAAGTGCCTTCCCCCAACTGAATATCGCACCAGGAAAATTCACACTGAGTACTGACTATCTCCATGCTAGGACAAACACGAAAACCATGTGGAGATACTAGCGGCTGAGCTGAGGGTCACAAGCAAGCGTCTCCAACTCTGGGTGAAAAGAGGAAAAAGGACTTACCTCCTCTACAGACACAGGTAGGATGACTCGACTGCAAGAGAAGGGAAACAGAGGGTCAGCCTGGGGCTCTGACAGCATCGTCCTGGAACAGTACTGAATGTGCTGCTGCCCGTGACACTGCACTCACTCGCAGAACCCCAGCAGAGAACGGCCTCCTGAGTGCTTCAAGGCTGGGACCCTCGGTCCCTTCTGGCACCCCATTCAGAGCCCTGCGATTCAGCGCACACCCATCCCCTCACCAGGTACTTCCTAGGCCCCTGGCTCATGTTTGGAGCTGTCTTCTCCTCCCTCTCCCCGACAAATACCTTCCCCAACAAGACTTGCTGATGAGTCTGCCTCTCTCTGTTAACACAGGAGTGTAACACAAGAGGACCCATCCCTGTACACTCTGAAGCCAAGATGGGGATTCAAGCCCAAACAAGCAGGCTCTGGAGACTGACATCTCTGGGGACCCCACCTCCCAACAGCAGCCCTCAACATGAAAAGTCAGGCAGAGGCCAAGTTCCTTGGAGCATTAATCACCCTAAGAGCACGCGCCAACCATCTCAGGGCCAGCTATTACAAGCCAGTACCACAAAGCCACCAAGAGAGGACACCTAACTCGTGTTCTGACCTCCAGAAGCTGTCCAAAGGCACCCCAACCCATCACTTTCTTTTCCTTCTTCTCCATTTCCATGGTGACCGATTGTGCTGGGGGAACCCATGACCAGCAAAGCCCCAGACCAGTCAGAACTCCACACACACAGAGAAGTGTGAGGGCCAGGGCCCTGCTCAGTGTGGCTTGCATTTGTAACACAGAGCAGTGGCCAGCCCACAGCTCAGAGCCCTGGGGTCTGCAAGTTGAGACAAAAACGCTTGGCTGTATTCCTACCAATCAAGCCAGCTCCCAAGCTCAGATTCTCCATTCCAGACCCTAGCTGGGAGCCCCTGGAGCCTCCTGCATCTTGCATGCTTCACTCTCCTTCCTGGGCCAATCGGGACCCTTGCTCCAGGCTGGTAAATAGTCCGCTCACTATTCTCTAGTCCCGCAAAGGTCCCCAGACAGCAAGAGGCACCCAGAGGGGTCTGAGAATAACGTCTCAGTCAAGGCAAGGCACGGAGCAGGAAAGCAGCAGGAAAAATAACATGGGTTCCAAGTCTTTACTGCCGGCTAACTCTCCTCCTCTAGGATGACTCAAATAACGTAAACCCTGCAGGTTTTTGGAAGCTGCCCCTAATGCTCTCCTCCCATCAGGGAGAGCTGACAGCACAGAGAAATACTTCCAACGTGGAGGCCACAATTTCTGCACCCTCAGAAGAAACTTCCTAGAAAACAATACACCTTTTATCTTCAAGAACAATGGTAAAAAAAAAAAAAAATCACATCCAAGAATTGGCAGAAATCAAATCAAGGAGAATTCTGCGAGAGGAAGTATTGGGCAACCTTCAGACCCTGGGTGGGCACTGAGTCTCCACCCGGAAGAGACTTGCATCAGTCAGTTCCTGACAGGATGCTCTAATGCTGGGACAGGACGGCAGCACACCCAGATGCTTCTCCCTGGCTCCCTGGGAGCAAAACCACTTCAGCAGCAATAGGATGGGGCCACAGAGGCTGTGCAGGGCTGGGACTGGAGCCTCGCTCACTTCAGTGTGACCTTCACTCACAGTCTCTCTAGAGCCGCAGCGCTGCAGCCGCAGCCAAGTCTCTGATGCCCCCCTCTGCACCGCCCCCCCAATCCAGGGATGCGCACACACACACACATCACCTAACTCGTGTTCTGACCTCCAGAAGCTGTCCAAAGGCACCCCAACCCATCACTTTCTTTTCCTTCTTCTCCATTTCCATGGTGACCGATTGTGCTGGGGGAACCCATGACCAGCAAAGCCCCAGACCAGTCAGAACTCCACACACACAGAGAAGTGTGAGGGCCAGGGCCCTGCTCAGTGTGGCTTGCATTTGTAACACAGAGCAGTGGCCAGCCCACAGCTCAGAGCCCTGGGGTCTGCAAGTTGAGACAAAAACGCTTGGCTGTATTCCTACCAATCAAGCCAGCTCCCAAGCTCAGATTCTCCATTCCAGACCCTAGCTGGGAGCCCCTGGAGCCTCCTGCATCTTGCATGCTTCACTCTCCTTCCTGGGCCAATCGGGACCCTTGCTCCAGGCTGGTAAATAGTCCGCTCACTATTCTCTAGTCCCGCAAAGGTCCCCAGACAGCAAGAGGCACCCAGAGGGGTCTGAGAATAACGTCTCAGTCAAGGCAAGGCACGGAGCAGGAAAGCAGCAGGAAAAATAACATGGGTTCCAAGTCTTTACTGCCGGCTAACTCTCCTCCTCTAGGATGACTCAAATAACGTAAACCCTGCAGGTTTTTGGAAGCTGCCCCTAATGCTCTCCTCCCATCAGGGAGAGCTGACAGCACAGAGAAATACTTCCAACGTGGAGGCCACAATTTCTGCACCCTCAGAAGAAACTTCCTAGAAAACAATACACCTTTTATCTTCAAGAACAATGGTAAAAAAAAAAAAAAATCACATCCAAGAATTGGCAGAAATCAAATCAAGGAGAATTCTGCGAGAGGAAGTATTGGGCAACCTTCAGACCCTGGGTGGGCACTGAGTCTCCACCCGGAAGAGACTTGCATCAGTCAGTTCCTGACAGGATGCTCTAATGCTGGGACAGGACGGCAGCACACCCAGATGCTTCTCCCTGGCTCCCTGGGAGCAAAACCACTTCAGCAGCAATAGGATGGGGCCACAGAGGCTGTGCAGGGCTGGGACTGGAGCCTCGCTCACTTCAGTGTGACCTTCACTCACAGTCTCTCTAGAGCTGCAGCGCTGCAGCCGCAGCCAAGTCTCTGATGCCCCCCTCTGCACCGCCCCCCCAATCCAGGGATGCGCACACACACACACACATGCCCAAACACACTCATGGCACACGTTGAGCAGGAAGGAAATGCAGATGCCAAGCGGGCTCTGCATCCCTGGCACCTTGGACCTTTCCCTGGCGGGCTTCAAGGGGAGGAGAACAAAGACTGGGAGGGGAGGCTCTCTCTTCAAAACTCGCTCAGATCTCTTCTGAAGGTCCCTTCCCTTCCCTGCCTGACCATTTGCACAAAAACTACAGGTTTCTACAGATGCTAGGATTCGACTGGGAATAGACAAAAGAATCAGGACAGTGCGAAAAGTCTGTCATCTGGACAGTCAAGATTAAAATTCAAAGTGCACCCGACCCTCCTCTTGCTGGCTTCCCAAGCAAGATTCTTCCTCCTCACCACACAAAACTCTGCGCTCTGGCTGAATCAGCATCAGATTGGATGTCAAGTAACAGAGTGGAGGGACTTTGAAATAAAGCTCTTCAGATGAGGTGTCAAGCTGCAATGACACCTGGGTCTCTTCCCTTTTCTATCCAAAACTCCACACTATGTCCTAAACACCTCCAAGGAGCAGGCCAGCTAGAACAGGGCAAAGTCCTTTCACTGACAAAATGGAAACAGCTCTCAGCACACCTTGCCTGGCTACCAAGTGAGGTCCACCAGTTGCTCTCTACCCCGACATCTCCCACTTCCGGACACCTCCCACTTCCTGACTTCCTGGGCTTCTGGCTCAATGCTGCCCACTTGTCCTCCCCTCCAGGAAGTATGGTTTCCCTGAAAGTTCTGCACGTATACATCCAATATCCCCTCTTCCCCCATCCCCCTGTCCCCAGTCTCTCTTGGAAGAAGGGAAAAAGAAAAGTCCTAAGATGTTTACTTGGAACCATGAGCTTCTGGAACAGATCGCCTCATATTTGAAAGATGTAGCAATCCAGACACCCCCACCTGTCATCCAGTCCCCTGGATTTCACAAGCAAGCCCATCTCCCTGCAACTCCTACCAAAAGGCACTCATGCCCCCCACCCTACCCACCCTCACTACCCAGAAACTCCCT
>SJYT01071623.1:1107740-1121656 GCA_006410635.1 Cephalophus harveyi
CCCTGGCCCTCTCCATCATCATAATCCTCTCACTTTAGCCCCTGCCCAATATTTTCTGAATTCCTCACCGTAGTGTCCCTAAGTCCCAAGCAATCATCCTTTTTCCTTGAATATGAAGACACATGTCACACGGCCAGTCCCCTGCTATCTCCTCATACCCTTCCCCTGTCACTCAGCCTGGCCAGGACTCCCTAGTCCATTTCCTGTGTCTGCTTAACACAGTCCTTGCCCTGATGCCTAAGGCAACACTCCTCACACCCCAGGTGGCCCTCCACACTCCACCCATCATCTCAACTCCATTCCAGAAGCTGTCTTACCTGATCTCCCAGTGCCCCTTGGCACAGTATTCTGGCCCAAACCCCCCCTCCCCACCCCTGGTCCTGTCTGCCCTTGTCTAACTGTTCCTGGGCCACTGGGACAACTCCTCCCTCTCCCGGGGGTCCTCTCTGCCACTCCTGCAGCTCTGGCTAGCCCCTTCCTCCCTCAGCCTCCACTCTAGGACCACCCACCTCTCATCCAGCGCTCTCGATTCCTCCTCATGCCCTGTCCCGCTCTCACTGTCCCCTTGACCTCATCCCAGGCCTGCCTGGCCCTCTTTGTCCCCTCAGCCTCTCCTCAGGCCTACTCGGTCCTCGCTGCCCCTTGGGCCCCACCTCAGGTGCTGTATCCCTCCCTCTCTACCCCCGTTCGGCCCACCTCCGGCCCTGTCCGGCCCTGGCTGTCCCCTCAGCTCCTGCTGGGCCGCCCAATAACCCATCCAGCGCTCTCCATGCCGTCGGGCCCCGTCCGGCCGCAGCATCCCCTCCGCCAGGCCATCGGCCTCCCTGGTCGTCATCCTCGACTCTCCCTCCCTCCCCGCTTCCGCACGGCCGGCTGGACACTCACTACTCCTTGAGCAGCACCATGTCGCTTCGCGACTCGGCGGCTGCCTGCTGCCCGTCCAGCCTCCCGCCCGCTTCCTGACGGCCGCTCTCTCCGTGGCCCGGCCCGGCCCGGCTGCCTGTGCGCCTTCGTCGTGCTCTGCTCTGTCCCCGCCGCTCTCGCTGCGGTCGCCGCGCCGGCTCCCGCCGCCCCGGCCTCGCCGCCTCCCGCGCCGCTGCCGACGCCGCCCGGAGCTCCGGTTCCGCAGCGCCGCGCGGGGGCGGGGCGTCTCTGCGGCAACCAGAGCGTCACGCGCCGCGCTGCGCGCTGACCTCAGCGCGGAGGCGGAGCCTTCTCGGGCCCGCCCCCTCCCGTCCTTAAGTGGGCCGCCGAGGCGCCCAGAGCGTCCCGGGTGGGTCCGCGCGTAAGCAAGACCCGAGCAGTAGGCGGCGCCGACACCCAGGTGTCCCACAGGGTCCTAGGGTGACTGTTCATCTGCAGGCGGAACAGATGCCACTGTGCGGTTGGGCCTGACCTGTGGTGTGGTTTGAGATCTAGGAAAGGTTGTATTAAAAAATGTTAATAATGGCCAAGTTTATGTGCACGTAAGGGCTTGAGTCCTCACGACAGCTGTATATCAGAAATGTATTATTACTGTCCCCATAGACAGGTGAAGGGGAGGCAGAGGTCAAGAGACTAGCTCAAGAGAAAAAGAAGAGAAAGAGAGAGACACTTGCTCAAGTCCAAAGCTAGCATGTGATGGAGCCGAGGTTTTTACCCTGCAGTTAGTAGTCTAAAATATCTTTTATCCAAAAAGTTATTTGCTGAGGGTCTGCTGTGCATCAAAATCTGTGCTTTTGTTGAGTGAGCAAGTGAAATGAAAGTGTTCGTTTGATTTCAGTCGTGTCCGACTCTGCAGTCCTATGACTGTAGCCCACCAGGCTCCTCTGTCCATGGTATTCTCCAGTCAAGAATACTGGAGAGTGGGTTGCCATTTCATTTTTCAGGGGATCTTCCCCTCCCAGGAATTAAACCCAGATCTCCTGCATTGCAGGGCAAATTCTTTACCATCTGAACCAACAGGGAAGCTTGAGTGAGCAAGGCAGATATCATCTTGCCCCTAGGGAACTCCAGATCACCTGGGGGTGGTAGGTAGGTGGATGGAGGGGCAGCCAGGCAGGTAGGATGAAAAGGACTGTGAGAGGTGAAATACAGGTGTGGTGGGGTCCACTGGACAGGTGTAGTCAGCAAAGGCATTCTAGAGGAAGAAGTTCTAAGCTGAACTCTGCAGGGGGCTGAGATGGGAAGAGGTATGGGGCAGATGCAATGGCTGGGGGCCAGAGGGCCAGCATGTACTTCAGGGGAACTGAAAGAAGTGACTGCTGCATAGTTTGAGGGCTGAGGAGCTATAGTGTGGTGCAGCGGGCAGAGTATGCAGTTCCTGGGGGTGCTAAGGTGTTTGGAGTCCATCCTCAGGGCATGGGCAGGCATCTATGGGCTTTAAGCAGGTCTGGTGTTTGACAGCTGGGAGAAAAGGGCACTCAGGAACCGGAGAGGACACAAGGAGAACCTGCGTGAGGAGGCCTCTGCAAAAGTCCTGATAGAGTTGGACTAAGACAGTGATGGTGAAAGGGGAGGAAAGAAAGACACAGATGGATTCAGAAGCAACTCAGGAGGTAAAATCAGCAATACTCTGTTGACTAAGTTAGCTGGGAGGGTGACAGGGAGAAAGGAGGGATGAAAACTTCCTGGGTTTCTGGCCTGGGAATCTGGGTGGATGGCATTGCCTTCCGGAAAAGAGAACAAAAGCAGATTTGCAGATGAGAAGACAATGGCTGAAATGGAGCAGGACCCTATGGGGCCCTCCCAGGAACAGATCCTTTTCTGTGTCTCCCGCTTACTGTTTGTAAGAGACAGATGTTACGAAGTCTTATACACCTTTCCTCGAGTTCCAAAGGGCAGATTCAAACAGTTGCTAATCCAAGAAGGGAGGGAATGCAGAAACAAAGGTGAAGCAGTAAAACAATATCTTTGAGTTCTTCTGTTGGAACTAAGGCCCCCACCCAGGTGGAGGATGGTAACTCCAGGCTGAGCACAAGATTCCTGGAATACCAATCTGTTATTAGCTCATCACCAATCAATTAGAAGAAAATTAGTTAATAATTGCCATGCGCTGGTTCTCTCCAGGAAGTAAGTAACCTGGAGTTTGCAGTCTAGCTGGGAAGACTACATCTACTCATTCACTCCGTAAAATATTGATTGAACTCTTTGCCCTCTCCTGGGCCTTTTTCTAGGCACTCAGGATACAGGAGTGACCACGAAAAACAAAATCCTTCTGAAACAGGAGGGAAGGGGGCAGGACACAAGCTTTAAAAGAATGACATAGCACATGATGAAAACTGGTTAGAACCAACCAGGTCCAAGATGGCAGAAGACTGGACTTCTGGTGGACCTTGAACCTCCTTGTATGCTCATTATAATACATTACGCACTCAGTCATGTTTGACTGTTTGCAACCCCATATAGACTAGCTCGCCAGACTCCTCTGTCCATGGGATTCTCCAGGCAAGAATACTGGAATGGGTTGCCATTTCCTTCTCCAGGGTATCTTCCCAACCCAGGAATCGAACCCGGGTCTCCTGCTTTGTGGGCAGATTCTTTACCATCTGAGCCACCAGGGAAGCCCTTTGTAATTAATGGCACACCCACCAGTACGTAGACAGCTCCAAGGCTGACCATCAAAGACCAAAAAGTGGGCAGTTGCCCAATTCCCGGAAATCTCCCCCAAACAGTTGGAATAATCCTCCTCCTCATTAGCCTATTAAATTACCCAGCCCATAAAAGCTACCACGTGATACTTCAGGACCTCTCACCTTCTGAGATGACCCACTCTCGGTTTGTGGAGTGTGTTTCTCTCTAAATACATCCACTTCTCTTTTATTCTCAGTTGTGTTGGGTCTCCATTACTGTGTGCAGGCTTTTCTCTGGTTGTGGCCGGTGGGGGCTGTGCTTCGTTGCAGTGCGTGGGCTTCACATTGTGGAGGCTCTTGCTGCGGCGGAGTACAGGCTCCAGGCTCCAGGGATTCAGTGGTTGCAGCACAGGGGCTCTGGAGTTGCGGTGCATGGGCCGTTGTTCCACGGCATGTGGAATCTTCCTGGACCAGGAATTGAGCCCGTGATCCCTACAATGGCAGGTGGATTCTTAACCACTGTGCCACCAGGGAAATCCAATAAATCCACTTCTTACCTATCATTTTGTCTCTCACTGAATTCTTTCTGCATCAAGACATCAAGAACCTGAGCTTCATTAAGTCCTCAAACCAGGTGTTGTTTTTAGTCGTGTCCAACTCTTTTGTGACCCCATGGACTGTACTCCACCAGGCTCCTCTGTTCATGGGATTTTCCAGGCAAGAATACTGGAGTGGGTTGCTAATTCCTTCTCCAAGGGATCTTCCCAACCCATGAATCGAACCCACGTCTCCTGCACTGCAGGCAGATTCTTTACCCCTGAGCCACCAGGGAAGACTGAGACCTATGTGATCTCAATTAAAAGACTGTGGGTTTAAGTCCCAGTCTCAGTTCTTACCGAGTTTGAGTCTCAGCATGTGGGCTCAGGTCCCAAATATGAGTTGTACAGTTTCACTTGCCTTGTTAGGTGGGGTAAGACAGAATATAAACAAATGCAGAAACAACTTACAGTAGAGGTGAATGTTACGAAGATGCCGAACAAGGTGATTGTGGGCAGTGAAGGTGGCCTTAGGTGGGTGATCAGGGAAGACTCTTAGAAGAAGCCATGTTTGGGGACTTCCCTGACAGTCCAGTGGTTAGGACTGAGTGCTTTCACTGCTGGGGTTCACGCTCAATCCCTGGTTGGGGAAATAAGATCCCATAAGCCACGTTTTGCCGCCAAAAAAAGATTTTTAAAAAAGAGGTCATGTTTAGACAGAAACCTGAATCAGAGTTGAGATGAGGGAGTCTGGAGGGTCCTGCCAGGCAGTGAGGGAAATATAAAGCACTGCAACCATTAAATTATCCGAGAAACACCTTCCATGTGGAGGAACTCAGAGAGGAGGCCTCGCACTTGCAGAACACTGTATCGAGTGATGGAGGTAGCTGGCTATAAAGGTGACCATGTGTGACACAAAGAACAGTGCTGAAAAGGGTCCGAGGAGAGGCCTCCTAGGCTGGAGAGGTGAAGGAAGTGCCGGGGACAAGGTGGCGATGAATATTTGGCTAGAAGAGGGGAGTGTCATCTTTGTAGGGAAAGGAACACGTGCAAAGGGGCAAAGGGGCACAGAATCTGGGGAGTGGGGAGGCCAGGGTAGAGCCTTCAGTCGGAGCATAAGTGGTTCATTTGATAGACACGTGCACAGCCAGGACAGAACGTGGGGACCTGAGAGACAAGTTAGAGAACTGACCTCAAGGAATCCGCATTCCTCATCACTCAGGAGCAACTTGGAGAAGGAAACGGCAACCCACTCCAGTATTCTTGCCTAGAGAATCCTGTGGACGGAGGAGCCTGGTGGGCTGCTCTCCACAGGGTGGCACAGGGTCGGACACGGCTGAAGCGACTTAGCATGCACGCATGCATTGGAGAAGGAAATGGCAACCCACTCCAGTATTCTTGCCTGGAGAAACTCAGGGACAGAAGAGCCTGGTGGGCTGCCGTCTATGGGGTCGCATAGAGTCGGACACGACTGAAGCGACTTAGCAGCAGCAGCAGCAGCAGAATCAGCTGCTGGCCAGATTTTTACCACACCTGCTTCGTTACTTTTCTGAAACATCATGTCATCTCTGCCCTCCATATTCCCATGTGCATTCTAGAAATAGGGATATTTTCTTCTGAATCCACAATGCCATGATCATACTGAACAAAACTGGTCATTTCTTGATATCATCTCTTACCCAATTCATATTCAACTGTCCCTAATCATCTAAAAAATGTTATTTTAGAGTTTATTTTAAATACATTTGGTATCTGAACAATGTCTGCCTTTTTTTTCCTCCACGTTTTATTTTCAGGTGTTCTGTTTCTTATATCTCTTCCTCTAGCAAGCTTTACTCCTGGCGTACATAACAGTTAGGCCTTGGAATTTCCCTGGTGGTCCAGTGGCTAAGACTCTGCGCTCCCAACGCCTGGTCAGAGAACTAGATCCCATATGCTACAACTAAAAGAAAAGATCCCACGTGCCCACATGGTGCAACTAAGATCTAGTGTAGCCAAATGAAGACAAAAAAAAGAGAGAATCCTTACATGCAGGGCCCACAGTACTCTCCAGGGTGCCTCACTGTGAGCCAACGATCCCACTGTGGAACTGAACCCCCAGTGCCTGATCCCCTGGAGTTCCAATCCTACCACTTCCTACCTGTGTGACCTTGTGCAAGTTGCTTAACCTCTCTGGGCCTCAGCTCCTTCACTTGTAAAATGGAGACAATGGTAGTGGCCGCCTTGTGGACTTGCTGGATATCGGTAGATGAGGCAATGTGCATAAAGCAATTTCATGCAGGGCGTGGCACATTTCTGTATGACCATTCTGGAGGAAGGGGGGCCTGTGAGGAAGGACTCCTCAAAGCTACGTGTATACGCTCCTGGCTGAGCCGGCAAGAACGTGAATCTCCGGTATCACAGCAAACTTTCTGTCTCACATATCTCTCTTCCTCTATCTGTACCCATCTTTTCTCCATCTCCCTAGCTGGCCCTCTCTCCTTCTGTCTCTCCTCTCCATCTCTTGGTATCTCTCTCTGCTGATCTCTCTTTATCTCACATCTAGAAGTTTCTCTGTATCTCTCTGTCTCTCCCTTTCTATTTTTGTTTTCTCTGTGCCCCTTCTGTCTCTCTCTGTTCCTCTGTAACTCTCCGTCGGTGCTCTCTCTGTCTCTTTAATCTCTCTTACTATCTCCTCTCTGTGTTTCTCTTTGCCTCTTCCTGTCTCATGTCCCTGCTCATCTCCCTCTCTCTGTCTCTCTTCATCCCTGCCATCTCGGTCTTTGTTCCTGAGCTCTGCGTGGTGATCCGCTCTCTCTTGGACTCCCCCGTCTCCTTTGCATTGTTGGTATCTGCTCACAGTCCTGGCCCCACTTGTGGATGCTCCTGGCTGGCTGGCCCTTTTTGCCGCCTCGGTTGCAGCCACACCTGTAACCCATCTCTGGGTATCTCAGGGAGACTGTGTTTCACTGTTTCCATCCTCAGCTCGGTCCCTTCCTGTCTGCTGAAAGCATACTCTTCTCCCAGCCTCGGTCTCAGCCAGTTTCAGCCTCTTTTTGGTTTATTTCTCTCTCGCTCACTCTTTTTTTTTTTAAACAATTTTAATCATTTGTTTATTTTTGGCTGTGCTGGGTCTTTGTGCCTGCATGGGCTTTTCTCTGGTCGTGGTGAGCGGGGGCTGCTCTCTAGTTGCGGTGTGCAGGCTTCTTATTGTCCTGGCTTCTCTTGTGGGGCGCAGGCTGTAGGGTGCACAGGCTTCAGTAGTTGCGTATGGGCTCAGTGGTTGTGTTTCCCCAGCTCTAGAGCACAGACTCAATAGCATGCGGGATCTTCCCAGATCAGGGATTGAACCCTTGTCTCCTGCATTGGCAGCCAGATTCTTTACCACTGAGCCACCAGGGAAGCCCTCTCTCTCTTTTTTAAACTTCATCCTCCAGTATTTATTGAGCATCTATTCCATGCCCGGCACCATTCAAGACTCTAGAGGTTACTGTGGCAAAGCAGCACCCGTGCTAGCTCTCAGGGGGCATTTGTGATATTGGGGAGACAGACAAAGCATGGCCCTGCCTTGGCCTTGCCCCCCTGAGCAGAGGACTGCATAGGCCAGGCTGGGCCTGTGAGTTTGGCTGGCTGTGCCCTGCGCTGGGCCCTGCGCTGGGCCTGACGATTCCTTGTGCCTAAACAGGGCCTGAGGGTCACTCTAGAAGCCGGACTAGAGGGTTTAACCACTTGCTCACTGGACAGCATTCTTGATGCCCCAGGCTGGGGGAGACACAGGTAGAAAGAGAAACTCCCAGCCCACTTGGGGCACAGTCCAGACAAGCACAGTATCAGTGGGAGGGAGGGAACAGGGGCGCCCTGGACTTGACCTTCTCCCTCTCTCCCTGCCTCCAGCAGAGTTTGGCCTGCACACGGTGAAAAGCCATTTGAGCAGCCGTGATCTTTAAAATAAATTTCTTTGAGCCAACATCTGAAAATGGGGATGTTTTATATAAAACTCAGAATTCCCAGCTTCTCTTGTAAAAATCAGGAGATCGGGCAACAGGGGGCTCGTTCCCACAGGGCCTTGAAGGGTTAGAGCTGTGTCAAGGCTGGCTGTGGCCTCCAGGTCCCCGTGGTGCCCCCCAAGTCCTCTTGTGTCCCTGGCAGAGAGGTCACTGTCCAGCGGCCCTTACGTCATCTTGCTGGGGTTCTACTTATACTAGAAAACTAGTTCTCCACTGTGTCTGCATCAAGAGCGGGAAAACGGTCACAGCGCAGGGATGTGGCTGAGCATGGCTTTTGAGCTTGCAATCCTGACGAGTAGAAGCCCTCACGAACCTCCATTTACCATCTCTGCCCTGCGTGCCATGCAGGGGTCCTACCCCGTCCCCAGCTGGCTCCCGAGGCCACCTACCTCCCTGCCTGGGGCCTCAATGTCCTCCACCCTAGAAGGTTGGGAACTAGGCTTCAGACAACCAGGCTGTCCTCTCTCCCCTCCCTGGCGGTGAGGGTCTCCCTGGGGCTTCTCTGAGGAAGCCCAGTGGCTCTTCTTTCCTGCTGCCTCTGCCCAGGGCCCAGCTTCATGGGAAACCCATAGGAGGTGTGCCCATGACTGCTGACTCAGGACAAAAGCCAAGGGTCAAGGATGAGCACCTGCCTTAAAACTGGAATTCCCAGCTGCCTTGGGCTTCCCCCACCACCCAGAGATCCCCTCCTCGGTCCCTCCCCCAGCTCTGTGGTCAGGGAGCACATTTCAGACAGGTGATGGGCAAGAGACAAGTGGCAAGTGAATGTGTGACTCAGAGAGAAAGAGACACAGGGGCCAAGGAGGAAGCAGTTCTTAGCCATTCTCGGCAGACATTTATTGAGTGCTTACTGTGTGCCAGGAAGTAAGCCAGGTGCTAGAAACAGCAAAGGGCCAGGAAGAGTCAGGGCCAGCTGCTGAGCTGTCAGTGACAACACACTGACCCCGGTTGACACGGGAACAGATTAACCCTTCAGGCACCACTCTGAGGGCCTGGGCTGGGTCCTTGGACAGAGCCTGGGCCTTTCCACCCACCAAGAGAGATTCAGCGAGGCGTGACCCTCTCTCTTTGTCCAAGGAGAGGTAAGCTCCCACACCCTCCTCTAAACACATTCACACCCGATATGCCTGGAATTATACCCCAGACTTTGACACACACATGCACACACACGCACACAGAGGCACACCGAGTGGTTCTACAAGGAGGTGGCGTGAAGGTGTTGTCCACCAGCTGTGCTCTGAGTCACCCACCTCAACATAAAACTGTCAAGAGTGCCTGAACATCTCCCATTTAGAGATTATCTTGAGAAGCTTTTTGGCCAAGTCTCTTACCAAAACGTGAAAGACGTCAAAGTGAACAGGGGGACAACTTCTTAAGGCTTTTGCTGAGAGAGGGTGGTCCTGAGAGGGGGAGGGATCAGAGGAAATGGACTTCACTTCCTTTACTTGGCCACAAGTCCCAGGCAGAGCTGCCTGAAGTCTGTCCTGTTACATGGGCGGGGGAGGGTGGGTGCGGATGATCCTTATCCCCTGTGCTGTCTGCCCCGCTCCAGGGTCATAAAATTAATGCTATCAGTAGTTAAATGCCTACTAAGTGCCAGGTACAATAATCTACAACTGCTTGACGTTCATGTCCACTGAGTCTCCCGGGGCGGGGGTAGCACTTCCATTTTACAGATGAGAAACTGAGGCTCAAGACTTGTCTATGGTCACAAGATAAATAGGCATGGTGGGGCCGCTAACCTCTGCCCTCCTCAGCACAGGGAGATAGAGTCTCACTCTGGGAAGGGTTGAGCAGCCGGAGGCCCTAGTTCGGTCTTGGATCTGCTTAGGAGGCTGAGAAGGGCCGACTCCAGGGCTGGAAGCACTGCCTGCAGAGACCAAGAGCACAGACGGGAGAGGTCTGCCCGGCGGTGGGCCACCCGCGTGGAGGACGCTGCGCCTCTTTCCTGCTGTGCATCCTCACCCCAGGGTTTGGGGTGAGGCAGGGCCTGGGTGGGGGACAGGCTCCCAGAGCCGGCCTCACCGTGACCCCACCCCCATCCCAGGGGGGCCCTACAGCCTGTGGAAAACCCACCTCCTCACTTTCAGGGTCCTGGGCTCCTAATCCTAATCCCACAGTTAAGATGCCTTCCTGCCCCAGAACTCACAAGAATCCATTGTATTACCCCTCAGAAGGAGGGAAGCTGTGGATTAAACAGCCCCAGAAGCCTGACTATGTTAATAAGACTTCTCAGATCTCAGAGACGGGAGCCTCTTGCCATAGCGGGCCCACAGCCTGACCCCTCCGGATCACCGGCCCCTGGTGCATATCTGTTTTAATTCACACAGATGGACATGCAAATGCCTTAGCCGCCGCCCACACCCCTGAGGACTTTCCTGGTGGTCTAGTGGTTCCAGTGCAGGGGGTGTGGGTTCAATTCCTGGTAGGGGAACTAGGATCCCACATGCTGCATGGCAGGGCCAAAAGATAAAACAGAAACAACTCCCTTGGAGAAGGAAATGGCAAGCCACCCTGGTATTCTTGCCTGGGAAATCCCAGGGACAGAGGAGCCTGATGGGCTACGGTCCGTGGGGTCGCATAGAGTCGGACATGACTGAGCAACTAAACAACAACATGGATTTGCCAGTTTCTATTGTGTGAGTACTGTTAAAAGCTGAACAATTAAAAGCATTATCGTGATATAAGAAAAAACAGAACTCCACTGGCCTGGCTGAACGTTCACGCAGTTGTCTGGGACGGTGCTGCACATGTACTCCCAGCCCTGGCCACCTCCCCGCCTTCAGCGTGCTTGGGGCCTGGGGCCGTGGGAGGCCCTCATGCTTCACAGCCCAGGGCCAGAACAAGGCAGGCCGGAGTTCTTTTCACCAGGCTGACACTGAGTACAAGAGGGAATGGGAGATGGAGCAAAACAGAAAGGAACCCACAACTGCAACCCCACCTGTGGCCTTTACGAGGGTGGGAACCTTCCTGAGGACAGGCCCAGGCAGCGAGAGCCGCAGGCAGAGGCCAGGAGGCTTTGGAGGAAGCCAGCCACGACTGAAGCGACTTAGCCGCAGCAGCAGCAGCCACAAAGGGTCACCTGGACTCAAGTCCAGGGAGACAGAGAGGAGGGGGCTCCTGGGAACACTCCCGAGGCTGGCGTGACCCTGCTTCTTGCTCCGGTTGAACACCCTGGACCGGGCACCACTGCCTGCTCCTTCCTCCCCACCAGGAACCTGGAGAACCAGGGGGATGATGGAGGCAGTGATGACCACTGCCTTTGACCGGCCCACGGTCCCTTCCCCATCCCAGGGCACTCCTCTCATGGCTGGGGGTGACCAGAGGCTTCCTCCCCCAAGTTACCATCAGCCTCTAGGGCCAAGGTGACTCCACTACGTACACCTCACCCCACTCTCTGAGGAAGCTCTTGGCTCCAAGAGGAGACCTCGCCTGTGTCTGTTTCCCTTCCTCAGGCTGTTTCATCTTGGTCTTAAGGCCTGGAGACCCCCAGGCTGCCGCTCTGAATGAACTGTCCTGATCTAGAGGGCCGTGGGTGCTCCAGTGATTAGGATCATATGCGAGTCCTTGGCTTTAACCATGAGCAAGTTACTCCACCTGGGCAGGCCTCAACTTTCCCAGCTGTAAAATAGGGAGGGGAGTGTATCAACTCTTGGCTTCTGAGCATGCCTCAGTGATGGTGATGGGAAAATATGTAACCCATCAATCCTGCAGTCAGCGTAAATGACTGGCAAGGGAGTGGGGGTGGGTGTGTGGCACATGTGGTACCCAAACTGCCTGGCACCCTGCTCTCATTTTCGCGTCCCTAAGCCCCATACACTGTTGGCTCTGGACTCTTTTCCACCCTGAACTCTGGTTTCTCAACGCCTGCTCCTTTCCACAGTGATAGACAGAGGCGAAGCTCCCACTTTGGCTGGCCTGGGGGCTGCTGGGCACAACACAGGCTGTGTCCGTATAGCCTCAGTACACTTCCCAGTGGGACGGGCCCTTGCTAATCAGCACTGCCCCAAACTGCACTCCATTGTCAGTGGGTTTCAAATGTTGGGGGGGTGGTGCGCGGCTAAACCAGAATCACCAGGTGGGGCTTAGCAAAGAACAGACTTGTTTCCTTCTAGGTCAGAGGCAAGACCCATGGGCTATGTTATTAACCACCCCAAAAGCTCCTGCTGCAGGTGGTAACTGGGCCACACCCGGTGGGGGGTGACTGGGATTGTTAAAACCATTTCCCAGCTGCCCATCACACCCCTCTGGAGAGCACAGCCCACCAGCACTGAGCTAACTTGACCTTGTCCAGCATTTCCCAAATCTGACTACAAGACTTTTAAAAAATTATGTATTTGGCTGCACTGGGTTCTTAGTTGTGACATGTGGGATCTAGTTCCCTGAGCAGGGATTGAACCCAGGTCCCCTGCATTGGGAATACAGAGTCTCAGCCAATGGACCACCAGGGAAGTCCCAAAACTTTAAAAATTAAAATAACCTTAACATCTCCCAGAACTAGCATTTTTAGGAATGCTTTGGGAGAAATGTTCATCTCACGCTCTCTCCTTTGGAAAAAAAAAAAAAAATTGTTTAAAACAAATACCTGCTTTTGAGTATTTGAGTGGATGAAGCCTAGGGAGATGAGTTTCAGGGGCTCAACCGAAGCTCAGGTCTGGGCCTGGGTCTGCCCTTTCCCGTCACCACCCATTCCTCCCGCCACATCCTGCCCCTGCTGCCTTTGAGGCTGCGGCTTGTCTGGGGTCACCCTGCATCCTGAACCCAGGAGGAACCCTTGGTGTGGCTGACTGGTGACAGGAAGCCTGAGCAGGGATGAAAGGGGGTCAGGATTAGCCTGTCTGGCTGGGATAATCAGCAGAGGAGGGGATGGCCACACTTCTAAGGTGTCTGCACAGGGCTGATGTATTAGGGCTGGGGCAGGGGAGGAAGGTCTTTTCCTGCCCCACTGCCCCTCCCAAGACGGCAATCACACCCAGAGAGAGACGGTACCCAGAGTCGGCAGCTGGGGACAACTGGGGCTTGTCAGTGGCAGAAAACTTTGTCCTGCCTTTTCTTCTCAAGCTCAAAACAGGCACATGGAGTCATGAATTGATATGCTAGAAGGGGGCATCCCTTACCAGTAGGGAAATGGATTTATTGCTTTATAAAAAGAAGTCTGATAAAACTTAAAACAAATAACCTAAAAACCCACCCACCCCTCTCAGAACTCCCAGAAAGCCTCAGACACATTTCTGAGCGCAGTCAAGGAGGGTGGGTTGGTAAGCCAGGCCCGCCTGGCAGAGGAAAAGTGGCCTCGCCCGCGTAAACAGCTCCAGGGCCCCTGGGAGAGTCTGTCAGCAGGGGGCGCTGTGGCCCCGCAGCCTGGGACAAGCTCAGCCCTGAACAGGGCTGGCTCCAAGGCGCTGGGCTTGCTGGGGCCTGGCCAGCTGGGGGCAGCTCTGGGAGGACAAGTGCAGACACCCAGAGCCCACAGCCTGCCACCACCCCCACACACATCTCTCACACATATGCACACACAGCCCACACATCCAAACCCCCTAGGCCTCTCACAAATTCACCTCCCCACCCAGGCCTGGACCTCCAGGACTGTCAGCTACAGCCTCACTTCCACCCCCCACAAAAACAGCTGTGTGTGTGTGTGTGTGTGTGATGCCCTGTTGGTGCCCCCTTAATTCCCTTCTGGTCACAGCCTGGACAGAGGGTGGCACTGGAGACATGCCCCCACACAGTCCTGAGGGGAGAGGGAAAGGACCGCTGCCCAGCCTTGTCCATGGTTCTCACGTGACCATCCAGCCCTCCAGACCCTTCCCAGGCTAAGCCAGGGGTGGGGGGGGAGAGTCAGG
>SJYT01071623.1:1122477-1157095 GCA_006410635.1 Cephalophus harveyi
TCAAATAGGAGGACAGGCCATGGACAGGCCACAGGGGGCTGGAATCACAAAGGAGTTAGCACCAACAACAGGAAGCGGGTCCTTCCTTCCTCAGGCAGCTCAGACTGGCCGGGGGAGGAGTGAGGGGCCAGGCCGGGGGTGGGGGGTGTGCAGACAGTGCAAGCCTTTGTCCTCAGGCAGGCGTGCTCGGTGGACATGCAGCTGAGGGGCAGGAGGTGGGCAGTGGATGGCAGACCCCTCTGCTTTGGCTAGAGGCAGAATCCGGACACACTTCGGGGGAGAGGGTCTGCCAGCCCAAGGGGTCCTCCTGGCTCCTCCTGCAGGCACCACGGAGCCCTGAGGCTCAAGGGCCCCTCGAGGGTGGCGGAGTGAGGTCCAGAGCCTCCCTGCCTCCAGCAGGAGGAGAAGCGTCTGTCTGGGCCCTCTCCCATCCGTCTGTCCACCGCAGAGCTCCGAGGCAGGACCAGGGCCCTGGGAGGGAGTGTGGACTCCAGCACAGTGGAGGACAGGATCCTGGGGTTGGGGGCGGGCGGGAGTGCGTGGAGGTCCTCTGGGGTGGGGACGAGGACACCGCAAGTCACTGAAGCGAGAGGGCGGGAGGCCGTGATCCGAGACGGCAGGCGCTACACAAAAGCCTCCCGGTTGGACGAGCCGTTGAGCTTGAGGAAAAGCTTGTCGTCCTCTCTCTTCCGCTCTAGCTGCCTCTCCAGCTGGCGCCGGTAGCAGATGAGGTAGAGGGGGAGGCAGAAGCCCAGCATGCTCAGGACCAGCAGGCCCACGTTCACCTGGGGAGGCGGGGACGAGAGCAGCCGTCACGAGGGGCAGGCGCCACAGCACGTGTGGGCTGCCGTCCTTGTGCAGCCAGACTCTTCCTCGCTCTCAAGGTTGGGATTGAGGCGAAGGTCACAGGAAAAACAAAGGAGTTTCAGGAGGTCCGAGGGCCTGTCATCCCACATTCTGGCATCAGGATTCCCCAGTGGTCCACGGGCCACACCAACATGCTGATCTCAAGGTCCAGGGGCGTGGTGGGATTGGGACAAGCTCCCAGCACCCGGTTATGAATCCCAGCCTCTGGCAAGAGGGGCAGGGACAGCAACTCGGTTCCATTTACCCCAAAATCAGGTCCAGAAAGGACTCTTGGGAATTCCCTAGCAGGTCCAGTGGTTAAGACTCTGAGCTTCCACTGCAGGAAGTGTGGGTTTGATCCTTGGTTGGGGAACTAAGATTCCATATGCCACACAGCATGGCCAAAATAAATTTTTTTTAAGAAATGGATTAAAAAGGATACTCTTCCCCTCTTGCTCCCCAGCCTATTCACAAGGGATCCCTGAACTGAACCTAACCAAAGTTCCAAACTGCCTGTCCTGGGGTTCTGGAACACGCTGTGATGCCTCCCGGCTCCCAGTCAGCAGAGTAGAGTGGATGCCCACAACCCGGCACCCCCCGACCCTTCTTACCCACAGAGGGTCTCCCTGGAGGGGACCCATCATAGCCAGAAACAGGGGCTGCTGCAGGAGAGCGAAGAGGGCGCTGATCAGGGACTGCAGGCCCGTGAGGCTGCCAAACTGTGTGGAGGGGTACCTGCCAGGACAGGAGAGAGCCTGTCACTGCGGGGGCCACTGTCCAGCTTCCCGGATGCTCCTTGGCCTTAGCCTGGCCCCAGTCGCCGGTGCCCCCAGGCTGCAACTTGCGGTGTCAGAGGAGATGCGGGAACAGCTTCAGAGGACAGTCGAGTGTCCATCTTTGGACTGCTTCGTGCTGAGCAGTTCCACGCAGAGAATTTTCCTTTTGGACCAGCACGAAGGCCCTGGGGCCCACGGGTGTCTGGCCGAGCCGAGTGGACAACATGATTCTGGCAGGAGTCTGTGGCTCGGGAACTAGGCCCAGGGAGCAGGTGGGAGGCTGGGCCGGGCTTGGCTGCACCTTCATCCAGAGGAGCGTTGTATAATCACGGAAACAGCATCGTAGACCTCGGCCGACTCCCTCAGACTCTGCCAGGGTGGCCTCAACTTCCTCTAGGCCTTGGGGCGGGGAGGGTGGCGTGGGCAGGGGTGGGGCATGCAGACCTGGGATGACCCCCAAGGGATGCTCTTGGGAGCGGGGAGAGAGTTCTGGCATAATCTCAGGACATTAGGCATCGTGGCTTAGCAAGGAATGGCTGCAGGAATGAGCCTGTCTTTAGTCAGAGAGAGACAGAGGATGGTGTTTGGGTTCTGGTGTTTGAGCTAAGCCCCAGCCTGAGGAAGAGGAACAATTATGATTCCTTAGGTGTGTGTGGCCTCTTGGAAAGGGAGGCAGGTTTCATTTTAGCCAAGGCCTGAGAAAACTAGGGCAGACCAGCCCTTTGAGGCCCTGGGTGGGCTCTGTCAGGTACATTCGGGGCTCAATTATTTATGTCGCTGCCGCCACTGAAGGCCATTTGAAGGTCAACATTCAGGTGCATGCAGCCAGAACTCACCCCTGTGCTTCCCATGAGCAGTCAGCAGCAGCCCCGGGACTCAGCTGAGCAGCAGCCCCTGAGGCCGTAACGATACGGAGCTGCACCCTGGCCAGGGGAACTGACTTCGTGTTAAATGCCAAGGCTTGCGGGCACCCAACTGTCTGCCCACTGACCCGCTCCCATCGAGTACGGCCTTCTCCTGACACACCCCACAGAAACCCTAGTATCTAAGGCAAGAGGAGGAACCTCAGGTGGACAAGGTGGATCCCTTCAAGCCCTCAGCCCCACCTGGAACCTCCCTCAGGTCATCCATCCCCTCACCCTCAGCCACCAGGCCACCCGCAGCCCCCAGGACTTACACGGCGGCATATAAGCCCCCGACGGCCGAGTGGATGAATCCTCGCACGATTGTGTGCAGGATGAAGGAGAGGATCTGAGGTCAGGAGAGCAGAATGTGAGCAGGAGGCATGGAGGGTCTTTGCCCCCCTGCCCCAGAGCTCCCAGGGGCCTGAGTGGTGGGAGCACTGGCACCCTGGAGCCGGCCTGGCCAGCTCGCCATGGCCAACTCCTGAATGCCAGATTCTGAGCCAAGTGTTCAACACAGTCATTACTAACAATTCCATTGCATTAAAGGTACAATTTAATGACAATTGACCCTTGGACAATGTGGGGATTAGGGGTGCTGACCCTCTACACAGCCACAAATCCACATGAAACTTATAGTCTGCCCTCTATATCCACAGTTTCATATCCTCGGATTCAACCACCCATGGACCATGCGGTATGTATTTACTATTGAAAACAGTCCAAGTATGAGTGGAACTGCACAGTTCAAACTTGTGTTGTTCAAGGATCAACTGTACACTGAAAACAAAGTTCGTGAATATTCAGAGCCCATCACATCTTCATTACTTTATTTTGTTGTACTATTACCTCTAGTCTTAAGGTTTTTTAAGTTTACTGTAGATATTGGGTTGGTTAGGGTTTTCCCCTGAACATCTTAAGGAAAAACTCTAACAAACTTTTTGGCCAGGTGGCACACTGGTAAAGAATCCACCTGCCAATACAGGAGATTCAAGAGACGTGAGTTCGATCCCTGGATCGGGTAGATCCCCTGGAAGACAAAATGAACCCACTCCAGTATTCCTGCCTGGGAGATTCCATGGACAGAAGAGCCTGGAGGGCTATAGTCCATGGGGTCGCAAAAGAGTAGGATGCACCTTAGCAACGGAGCATGCATAATATATATATGACGGTGTGTTACCGTGTCTTTCCAACTCCACAGTGACAATGGACAAGGTATTGTTTGATACTAGCCATGATGAATGCACTTACACCATGGAAATTGCCAAACACAACAAACCAAGGCTCCCGCTACCCCACTCCTATCTAAAGTCTGCTATCAAGTGTATGTAGGGTTGAGCAGTCAGCAGCAGCCCCGGGACTCAGCTGAGCAGCAGCCCCTGAGGCCGTAACGATACGGAGCTGCACCCTGGCCAGGGGAACTGACTTCGTGTTAAATGCCAAGGCTTGCGGGCACCCAACTGTCTGCCCACTGACCCGCTCCCATCGAGTACGGCCTTCTCCTGACACACCCCACAGAAACCCTAGTATCTAAGGCAAGAGGAGGAACCTCAGGTGGACAAGGTGGATCCCTTCAAGCCCTCAGCCCCACCTGGAACCTCCCTCAGGTCATCCATCCCCTCACCCTCAGCCACCAGGCCACCCGCAGCCCCCAGGACTTACACGGCGGCATATAAGCCCCCGACGGCCGAGTGGATGAATCCTCGCACGATTGTGTGCAGGATGAAGGAGAGGATCTGAGGTCAGGAGAGCAGAATGTGAGCAGGAGGCATGGAGGGTCTTTGCCCCCCTGCCCCAGAGCTCCCAGGGGCCTGAGTGGTGGGAGCACTGGCACCCTGGAGCCGGCCTGGCCAGCTCGCCATGGCCAACTCCTGAATGCCAGATTCTGAGCCAAGTGTTCAACACAGTCATTACTAACAATTCCATTGCATTAAAGGTACAATTTAATGACAATTGACCCTTGGACAATGTGGGGATTAGGGGTGCTGACCCTCTACACAGCCACAAATCCACATGAAACTTATAGTCTGCCCTCTATATCCACAGTTTCATATCCTCGGATTCAACCACCCATGGACCATGCGGTATGTATTTACTATTGAAAACAGTCCAAGTATGAGTGGAACTGCACAGTTCAAACTTGTGTTGTTCAAGGATCAACTGTACACTGAAAACAAAGTTCGTGAATATTCAGAGCCCATCACATCTTCATTACTTTATTTTGTTGTACTATTACCTCTAGTCTTAAGGTTTTTTAAGTTTACTGTAGATATTGGGTTGGTTAGGGTTTTCCCCTGAACATCTTAAGGAAAAACTCTAACAAACTTTTTGGCCAGGTGGCACACTGGTAAAGAATCCACCTGCCAATACAGGAGATTCAAGAGACGTGAGTTCGATCCCTGGATCGGGTAGATCCCCTGGAAGACAAAATGAACCCACTCCAGTATTCCTGCCTGGGAGATTCCATGGACAGAAGAGCCTGGAGGGCTATAGTCCATGGGGTCGCAAAAGAGTAGGATGCACCTTAGCAACGGAGCATGCATAATATATATATGACGGTGTGTTACCGTGTCTTTCCAACTCCACAGTGACAATGGACAAGGTATTGTTTGATACTAGCCATGATGAATGCACTTACACCATGGAAATTGCCAAACACAACAAACCAAGGCTCCCGCTACCCCACTCCTATCTAAAGTCTGCTATCAAGTGTATGTAGGGTCGGGGGAGCCTGGTGGGCTGCCGTCTATGGGGTCGCACAGAGTAGGACATGACTGAAGCGACTTAGCAGCAGCAGCAGCAGCAGCAGCATGGGCCCGGCACTAGGTAGGAGGTCACCGATCATCACTCCCGCCTTTTCGGACCCCAGGGCCGTGCCCTGGTCTCCCAGCCTGGTCCTCCAGGCCCTACTGGCAGATGGCTGACCTCCTTCCTCTCCTCTCACTCTGCTTTCCTAAGGAAAGGCCACTGTTGGCAGGCTGAGCAGGCCCTTGTTAAGGATTCCTGAGAGCCACGAGCTGTCTGCTTTGCCGCTGGGACCCTTTGTTCTCTGCACAAAGCCCTGTCATCAGGCGCAGCAGCCAAGCCCTGTTTCCGGGAATGTGGGCGTCGGAGGCCGGGGGACTGCTCTCTGCGGCGCTGTGAGAGGGCTGTGCCCGAAAGCACACGCATCCCTTCCTGGCTCCCGCTTTCCACCCCAAATGCCGTGCTGCCTTTTCACAACTTGTCTTTCAGTAAGAACTGGTTAAAACAAAAAGCAGATTGCAGTCCTCACTGACCACTGTCCCGTGACTGGACAAGGTGGTCAGGGCAAGGGTCTGCCGGCCTTGCAGAGAGGGCTACCACAGCCAGGAGGCTGGGAAGGCACCAGGGATGTGCCAGTCCTCCCATCTGGAACCGGCATCAGTCTCCGGGGGTTTACTCCAGCTGCGCGCAGAGTTCACACAAACACATGACAGCACCCGTGGGTGGTGTGCACCTGGTGTTCCCTGCATTTCTACGTGTGGCCACTTGTAGAAAGGAAGGGACTCTTGCTTTCCTCCTGGACTTGGTCCAAGATACCACCTGGACTCGGGTCACACCCATCTGGGAGCAATGCCGTCACTTGTATCCCTTCCTTCAAAGTTCAACTTGAGGACTGGAACTAGAACCCTTCTGTGGACCTAAGGGTGGAGCCAGGCAGGTAATGCAATATGCCTTTCTTGAGCTCTCTGCCAAAAGTCAGGTTCCAAAAGCATTGGAAATCTTGTGCAAAGGAATTAAACTTTTGAACCCGGATACCAAGAGCTCATCATTAGAGGTTTTCTCCTGTGGCTGTCCTGAACCAGAAGAGCAAATGCTCCCATCAGTGCCACAGACTGGCCAGACTTCTTAGGATGTCAGATCACAGCTGTTTGAGCAAAGGCAAAACAATTAGCTACACAAATACACCATGTGACTCCAGAAATGGTAAGATGATGGTATTCATGGTGTGTAAGATGCCCCAAGACCAAGAAGAATGGTACACTTTCATAGGGAAGGGTCTACTGTGAAAGGAAATCTCAGTTCCATTTACAGCTTGCTCTTAGAACTGTGGTGCTGGAAAAGACTCTGGAGAGTCCCTTGGACTGCAAGGAGATCAAATCAGTCAATCCTAAAGGAAATCAACCCTGAATATTCATTGGAAGGACTGATGCTGAAGCTGAAGCTCCAATACCTTGGCCACCTGATGCCAAGAGCCGACTCATTTGAAAAGACCCTGATGCTGAGAAAGATTGAGGGCAGAAGAAGGGGGTGACAGAGGATGGGATGGTTGGATGGCATCACCAACTCAATGGACATGAGTTTAAGCAAACTCTGGGAGATAGTGAAAGACAGGGAAGCCTGGTGTGCTGCAATCCATGGGGTCACAGAGAGTTGGACATGACTTAGCAACTGAACAACAACTCAGCATTGTGCACAGAGCCTAGCAGATAGAAAGGAATGGAAAGGAAAGTGAAGTCGCTCAGTTGTACCCGACTCTTTGCGACCCTATGGACTGTAGCCTACCAGGCTCCTCTGTCCATGGGATTTTCCAGGCAATAGTACTGGAGTGGATGCCACTTCCTTCTCCAGCAGATCTTCCCGACCCAGGGATGGAACCCAGGTCTCCTGCATTGTAGACAGATGCTTTACCATCTGAGCCACGAGGGAAGTCAGCAGATAGAAGGCCCTTGGTAAACCAGGGTGGGCTGGTTGATTGGTTTGGCTGGTTGGATTCAATGAATGAAAAGTCACTGTTCTCTTTGCTAATGGCTCCCCCATGAGACATCAGACCCTCTCTCACGCATCATCCCATCCCCCACACCCACCTGGAGAGGCAGGTTGGGAATGAGGCAGGTCACCCCGAAACCCACGAGCAGCAGGTTGGTGAAGGCGAAGGCCCGCATGGCGTTGGTGATCTTCTGGATCTGCCGGTCCCGCTTCTTCTTCTTCTCACCTCTGTGGGGCACAGGGCATGGAACACAGGAGCTGGGGTGGGGGCCCCTGGAGAATAGACTCTCCCAGGAAGTCAGGCCCAGGGAGTCACAGCTTGTGGACAATGCAAGACTTAGACACCACCGCCAAGCGAGTGCTAGCTGGGGACTGTGGGGGCTAGACCATCACGAGGGACACTCCCCACAGCTACCCTCTGAACTGAGCACAGAGTGTGAACCCTAGTGGAGAGGCTGGACAGGAGAAGATGGGCATCAGTACCCTGCATTGGAAGGACTGATGTTGAAGCTGAAACTCCAATACTTTGGCCACCTGAAGAGAAGGGCTGACTCATTTGAAAAGACCCTGATACCAGGAAAGATTGAAGGCAGGAGGAGAAGGGGACGACAGAGGATGAGATGGTTGGATGGCATCACCGACTTGATGGACCTGAGTTTAGGTAAACTCTGGGAGTTGGTGATGGAGAGAGAGGCTTGGCGTGCTGTAGTCCATGGGGTCACAAAGAGTCGGACATGACTGAGTGGCTGAACTGAACTGAACCCTGAACTATTTCAGTGAAGACTGAGGTCAGATCCCCAGTGATGGGAGGGAGGAGGAGAAGGCACCCAGGTCAGGATGTGGCAAAACCTCCTTCACTGTTGGCTCCAGCTTCACCCAGATCCTGCAGGGAGCTGATGATAAGCCAGAGAATAAGCCAAATAAGGGAGCAAGTGGGTTTCCCCTTGGGGGGCAGGAAGGAGTGAAGAAGAAATGAGCATCAACCGCTTTCTGGCTGTAGGACCTGACCTAGATAACAGAGCATCTCTGTAATTATCTCCCTGTGAATTCACTACTACTGATTCGAGTCTCACCACCCACACAGATGCCCCACGGACAATTGCACGACATCCAAGGGCTCAGAGATATGCAGGGAGGCCCAGGCCCACCACTTTCTCCCTGTGTGACCTCAGGTGAGCCACTCCAACGCCTAGTTTCAGTTCCCTCATCTGTAAAATGGGTATAACTCATCAAGGTGTTGGGAAGCTTCCCTGAGAGATTGTGCATTAAGTGCTTGGCACGGGGCCTGATACAATCAAGAGTAGCTTATTATATTAAGGTGGAGTCAGAGAAGACAGCATTTAACTCATCCTCTGATCTTACAGCCCAACCCTTCTATAAAGAAAGGACTCCGGTTCCTAGTTTAATTCTCACAGTCATGAACAAATCTATTAACACGTCTTAAGGTCATACCCGTTTACGACTCACATCCAGTGAAGCAGGCCTTGCAGGCAAAGCAAACGGGACCCTCTAAGGCTCTCTGCTCTCGTGCTAATTGTGCTGAGGATCTGAGTGTGGTCCTAAAGCCAGGTGTTTGATAGTTACTAGTCTGGTTTCTCTCCTCTCTTCTAGCTTGGCGCTTCCCAAACTTTTATATACAAAAGACTGTTTCAGATAGAAGCGACAGACCAGTATGAAGAGCGGCTTTGAGCATGGCCCCTTCTCACCTCTCCTGCTGACTTTACAACCCAACGCCGCACCCACCCTAGAGCCGCCTAACACCCGCCTGCTCCCTCTGGGGACGCGAAGCACGGGTTCGGCCTACGCACTGGTTGGCGTCTTTCTCCTCGGGCTCCTCTGAGGCGTCCTCACACTCCTTCAGCCTCCAATCCATGATGTAGCCAATGACGGGGGCGGTGAGCAGGCAGAGCAGCTGGAGAACCCCGAAGATGGAGGTGTAAAGGCTCACTGAGGGGACAGAAGGGCCGGGTCATGGAGCGGGATCAGAGGGCTGCCTGCCGAGGCCTGGGGAGGGGGCTGGGAAGAGTCTGTGACTCCACAAGCCCTTCTGGGTTTTTTTTCCCCAGAACGCCTCCCACCCCACATGTGGCACCGTGAGTCATGATGGGAGACAACCTCTGAAATCAAAGTCTGAGCAAGGGGCATGACACCCTAATCTTTCCTCTGAATCCCTCGCCTATTTCCAAGAAACAGCTACCAAAGTCCATTATGTCACAGTGACCTTCCCCACAAGCTCCAGGAGGTCTCTGTGACTCTGGGAACCACAAGGTTACCGAGGCCCAGGATGGAGCGAGGCTTCGTGTGCCAACAGCCTCGTGTGTCAGTGTCCTGCCCCTCGAAACACACTGAGAAGGCCCCACTCACAGGAGCCCTGACGTAAGGGCTCCGGCCTTCAGAGAGCCTGAAAATCACGATGAGATTTCTCATCAGAAGCTGAAGGCTGGCTGCGCCAACCCCACCCGCAGCTCTGGCTGGGGGGACGTGTGGAGTGCAGGGGGCCGTCTGGAGTTCAAGGACAGGTGCTTCTCCGCAGCTCTGGCTGGGGGGACGTGTGGAGTGCAGGGGGCCGTCTGGAGTTCAAGGACAGGTGCTTCTCAGCCGGGCAGGCTCTGGCCAGGAGCGGATGTCCTGCGTTCCCTGGCAACCCCCTCCCCCCGGGCCCCACGGGCTTACCGGTAGCCATCACTGCACCGAGAAAGCAAAAGTGACAAAGCAGAGAGGAGAGGGGTTAGCAGCAGAAATGTCAAAGGCTGCTACAGAGAGAGAGGGCTGTGGGGGGGCATGCTCTGGGCCCAGCACCCACACCATGTCCCACGGAGCCCTGAGTCTCAGAGTGCCCCGCACGGGCATCTGCTGGTGGTTTCCTGCCTGCTGGGGCCTCCTCGGTCATGTGCGGCTGGGGCCTCGTCACAGACGGGCTGTGAATCAGGCCTGTGGCACTTGTGGGGGGACCACGATGGGGAAGTGGCGGGGGTGTAGGAGACCCAGCAGAATGAAGGCTGAGAACCCACCCCACACCCAGCCTGAGCCTCTGACCAGCCAGTGCTTCAGCCCCCTGATCCTGACGTCCAGATGTCTGTGTGTGTGTGTGTGTGTGAGCTCTCAGGCACAAGTGCTCAGAGGAGCAGGATGGGGAAAACCAATGCCCTGTCAGCTGTGGACCGAATTTCCTGGCCCAACTTCTTCTACTTCTTGAAACTGACTTTTGAAAGAGGGAAACAGAAGCGGGGAAAAAAAGTGCCTCTTGGGCAGCAAAAGATTTCTCAGAGAAAGCAAAAGAGAAGGCCATGACTCAGCAGCAGCAGGGAGATTTGCCGTCCAAGGGCCAGTAAGGGGCTTTTCTCTGGACTCATCCGGGTCTCTGCCTGTCTGGGCCTCGGGGTTTGTAATAAAGGGCCTTTAGACAGGCTAGATCAGCTCTCCCCAAAGTACAGTGGACAGATTTTAATGAATGTTACATAATAAAAGGGTTTCTGCGGTTGAAATTTAGGGGATTATCATTGAATGAAATGAAGCTAAACAGGTTATTTTTTCCCCCCCATCTTCGTGTTTGCTATGAATTTCTGCAAGGGCACATAAGAGGGTTTTTCCATGTTGCTTCATGTCCCAACACCCATTGTCAGAATAGACCCTGCTTGTCTGTGTCCCTTAGTCTCCCTCCCCTTCTGTTATAGCTGAGTTTCTTATCCTCTTTAAAAACAGGCAGGACTTCCCTGGCGGTTCAGTGGTAATGAATCCATCTGCCAACGCAGGGCAGAAGGGTTTGAACCCTGGCCAGGGAAGATTCCACATGCCACAGGGCAATGAAGTCCATGTGCCACAACCATGGAGCCTGCGCTCTGGAGGCCATGCTCCACAGCAAGAGAAGCCACCACAGTGAGAAGCTCCTGCGCGGCAAGGAAGAGTAGCCACCGCTTGCTGCAACTAGAGAAAATCCTCATACAGCAGTGGAGACCTAGTGCAGTCGAAAATAAATTTAAAAAGAAAAACAACAACAACAACTAAAACCCTTACATTGCCTGGCGTATCTTCCCATGGAGAAAAACAATTAAACCAACTCCAAAAGTTGCACACCAATGAGACTGCCAATAAAAAGGATTTACCCAATGTGTTTGTCCTGATTTCGGATGACTAAAGCTGACTCAGCTCAGGCCCTGAGGAAGTACGGATTTTCTTTGCAGAATCAAAACCTCTAATCAGCTTGTGTGTTCTTTTGGAAAAGTGGGCAGGTGGGTTATCAGTTCTGTTTACCAGAAGTAACAAGCCTGGACCGGATTACATAAGAGGAAGGCTCCACCTGGCCTCGCTTCCCAGTTCAGGGCACAGCTCCCAGGAGACCCCGTGTCCAGCCGCAGCAGCCCGGCCCCCACCCCAGCCTCTCCACGCGCTACCCCTGCGGTTTCCCAGAGGATTCTTGGCGATGGGTTTGACGGATTGTCTTTCAACAAGCTCTCAGGTGGAGTACCGTGTTCTGTGCAGTGTCTCCTCTTATAAACACACACGTCAACCGTCCCCCTCAGGCAACGAAAAACACACCCCACACCCCAAACACACATAGTTATTTCAGTCCTCTCCTCCCTCCTAAACCGGGAAACTCTGGCGGGGACGTGAAAGAACAGTCGGGCCCGGCTGTGGTGAAACGGCTCTGACGCACCATCAGGCCCTTGGATTCTGCCATCTCACCAGCCCGCTGGCCCAGCCTAGCCCCACACCCTCCGGCTGGCCAGGTGGTGGACTTGACCTCGGGTGGGCAGAAGTGAGCACCACGCGTGAGCTGTGCCCCAGGGCTCGGGGGCCACCTACCTATGGCCTGGTCGCCGCTGACCAGGAACTGGAGGATGCTGTTCATGGCGCCCATGTAGAAGATGAGGCGCAGCTGTGTAACGCACATGGTGACCAGGCTGAGCAGCAGGATGGGGCTGAACACGCTGTGCATGAACGAGGGGGCCGCTGCGGGGAGAACCGGGGGCTCAGGGAGAACCAGCGGTACCCCCAGGGCCCACAGCCCACCTACCATCCAGGGCACGCATGGGGCCAAGAGGCCCCCGTCACCACGCACCAGATGAGGCTGGCGGCTGGGTGCAGGAGTCGGGTCACCCAGCTGTACAAAACAAGCTGGGTGAATCCCTCACCCTCTCTGAGCTTAGTCTATAAGGCAGGGTGGCTGGTGCTGCCTGTCCTTGCAGGATGACGTGGGGATGAAGGGAGGTGGTACCTACAGAGCCCTCAGGGGGTGCTGGATCCCATCAGGGTCCCCATCTGGACTGGACGCCCCCTCCTTGTCACTGGGCTGTTGATGGCTCAGGGCAGGCTTGGGAGGTAAGGGGCCACGTGCGGGTGGGTACCTGTGGCATCGGGCTGGCACTTGACCTCCAGGTCGACGGTGGACAGGCACAGCTTGTGACCCTCCTGCAGGCCCGCCTGCTCCTTGGCGCTCCGCATGGAGCTGCCCACGCTGAGGCGGCGCCCCACTGTGGTCACCTGCTTGTAGAACTGCTTCCCTGTGATCTTGTGGTCAAAGCCCAGCCAGCTGAACTTGATCTTCACCCTGGAGGCCCAGACACGGGAGAGTGTCTGTCACGCTGCCCATGCCCCTGGCCGGCGTGGGAGTGGGGGCAGACCGCAGGTCCACTTACGTGTAGTCCATGTCCTCTGGCCCCGGGAAGGGCTCCAGGGGCCAATTAAAGAAGCAGTTGAGGAAAACCAGCCCGGAGCAGCCAGCCCAGACCACGAGGATGACAATGAAGGAGGCACCGAAGTCATAGATGACCTGAGAGGCACAAGGAGGCAGGGGTCGGAGTCAGCGTGGGGCAGCATTAGCAAAGAAAAGCCGGAGTGGGCAGGGGGCACCCGGCTGTCCTGGTCTCTCTGTGCTGAGCTTTGAGGCAGGGACATGGCCCCTCAGGCTGGATGTTTGGTCACCAGGCACCTGCATTTCAATCATCTCTGCTCGCCCTGGACTAAACGCCTGCAGCTTGGACCAAACATCACCTCCTTGTAGAGGCCTTCCCCAACTGCCCATCACTGTCACAGCACCGGCTCACAGTGAACAGCCCTGGCTGAGATTTTTTGACTTATGATTCATTTTCTCATCCATTATTAGTCCAGCTTCCTGAAGACAGGAATCTCTAGACTTGTCCGCTGATGTTTCTCTAGCACCTTGAAGCATATACATCAGTTCAGTTCAGTTCAGTTGCTCAGTCGTGTCTGACTCTTTGCGACTCCATGAATCGTAGCACACCAGGCCTCCCTGTCTATCACCGTCTCCCAGAGTTCACTCAGACTCACGTCCATCGAGTCAGTGATGCTATCTGCCATCCAGCCACATGGTAGGTGCCAAAAAAATACTCGAGGAACGAACAGTTGAGTGGGTCACTTTGCTCTTCTGTGAAATGGGTGTGACACTGGCATGTACCTTCTTGGTGCTGAGGTGCAGTTCAGCAGGTGTGACCCCAGTAGAGCGCCCAGTACAGGGCCTGTTAGGTGGGAAGGCTGCCAGACTGTTATTGCAATTTTTGCCATTTATTTCCAGCCCAAGGGTCCCCAGGGCAGTGGCAGAAAGCTGCCCAGCTCCCCAGGGAGGGGACCAGCAGTCAGACACTGAGACGAGGAGGAGATGAACCTGAGGGCTCCTCCACAATCCAGGAACTTGAGGATCCCTAATATCCAGAGACGGTGGCCCCTGCCTCTCCAGACACCTCGATGCCCGGGTGGCCGGCCCGTGTCTATGACTCCTCCTCCTGCTCTGCGGCCTCTTCCCCTTGGACCTCAGGAAAGGGGATTTATTGGAGCTGGGGCCACTGCAGAGAAAAGCTGGTTCTGAAGCCCTTTCAGGAACAACAGGATTTAGAGCAGGAACCAGGACTGATGAGCAGTGAGGTGCTTGCTTCATCCTGACCCCGTGTGACTTCCACGGGCTCAGAATCCTGCCTGGGAGGGAAACAGCTGAACCAACTTGGCTGTGAGCAGCGCTCTGGCAGTGGGGAGCAACAGCCCAATGACAACAGACCTGGGGGGGGTGGAGAGGGGACTGGAGCTGGATTCAGGATGGGAGACACTCTCTCACCCCCTTTCTTTCCCCCCAGCCCTGAAATGCAAAGGCAGCCTGCAGTCACACCTTGCAGAGACATGTTTGGCTTTACCATCTCCACTCCTACGCCTCCACCCCCACCCCACCCCCCCCTCTGAACTGAACTGATGTATATCTGTCTCTTATACACATCTCACCCCACCCCACCCCTGGCCCAGCAGGTCTCTTTTCTTACTCCCAGAGGTGCCCAGGTGCATCCTCCCAGGTGCGGGTGGGGGGAAGGGCAGGCGGCAGCGCCCACAGTGACTTCCCCCTTCGGGGAGGGCAAAAGGAGTCTTGGGAGAGGCCTCTGCTCAGACACCAGCACACACCCTCACCTTGACTCCTGGGAAGGTGACCGCTGAGGAGGCATAGGATCCAATCATCAGGGCAATAAATGTAGACCGAAGGTCACCAAACATGTTGGGCAGCTGAAAGACAAGAAGCAAGGGAAACTTCTGCTGAAAGAGGGACAGACAGGGAGGATGAAGGAGGAAGGGAAGAGAGCATGACGGCATCCTCGGGCACCTCGTCTTATCTGCTCTCCTCCCTGTATAATTCACGAGGCATCCGTCCAGGGATAATCATTGCTAATTGCACGTTTTTTCTTCCCGGACTGAGGGTGATAAAGGAAGAAGGGTAGAGTAACGCAGAATTCAGACTGTGCACATGCAGACAGGACTTCCTGGCTGGCAAGCGACCCTCCTCTCTGCTCTGGCACAGGCCAGGGCCTTTGGTCTCTGCAGGGTTACAAGGAGATGCCAGTGAGTAAGGCAACCCAAAAAGGGAGCAAGTCTGTTAAAAATAAGAATCTATTTGAGGATGCAAGCATAATTTTATAAATAAAAATATCAGTATTCCAGAACGACCAGATGTCAGCAAAAGCTGCTTTTGATTTTGAGAAGAGTAGGTCTCTGGAAGGTGCCAATCAGAATTCTACAGTCTCTGGGGTGGATGAGGAGGCTGGCCTGGGAGTCCTGCTTCTCAATTTCTAGGTTCAAGGAGGGCTTTCTCTTCCCACCTGGAAAGATCAATGACAAGAAAAGCTCAGGCTTTCTTTGCCATGAGGCCACTCTTCCCATCTCACAGGAGCTTGTTCTGGGCCCATTCGACATGACTGCAAAGCTAAAACCCTTAGTGGATTCCATACAAATTCAGGCATGGTAAACTATGACAATGAGGTCATGGATTCAGACAGGCATGGGGTGAAGCACATCCTCCTCTAACTGCAGCCTTCCATGCTCTTGCTAACCTCAGGGGAGCTCACACAACTTGCTCTGAAGGTTCTCCATCCACACCCACACAGTCCCTGGCATTGAGACTTGCTCTCTGGATCTGCCAACCTGTTTTATTGAACTCAGGCTGCTTATACGGACCTAAACTACGTCCCCCTCCACCAAGATGTCTGGAATCATTTTGGGGTTTTACCAAACATGGACCACGTGATGGCTGCCTGCAAGTTAATCTGTTTGCTGAACACAAGCAGTGTGAATGTATTTACCTACCTGCCCCTCATCATTTCTGCCTGTTTTGACCACAATTAAAAATGAAAAAGGGATATCATCCAAGTGAAAAATGTTTACACTTCAAAGGACACCATCAAGAAAATGAAAAGATGATAAGACAAAGAGAGAAAATTGTTATGAATCATGTATTGGATAGGGCACTCCTATCTGCAATATATAAATAACTCTGACAACTCAGTAATAAAAAAAAATAATCATTTTTAAAATGGGCAAACAGACATTTCTGAATAGATGTTTCTCCAAAGAAGATATACAAATAGCCAATAACCGTTATGAAAAGATACTTAGTATCATTAATCATAGGGAAATGCAAATCAAACCACAATGAGATGCTGCTTCATACCCCCTGTGCATGCTAAGTGGCTATAATAATAACTTTTTAAAAAAGAAAACAGAACACAACAAATGTTGGTGCTGATATAGAGTAATTGGAACCCTCCTACACTACTGGTAAGAATGTAAAATGGCGCAGTCACTTTGCAAAACAGTCTGGAAGCTCCTCATTTAAACACAGCGCTACCATATGACCCAGACATTTCACTCCTAGGTATATACACAAGAGGAATAAAAACATATGTTCACACAAAAACATGTATGCACATGAATGTTTACAGCAGCATTCTTTATAATATACAAAATGTGGGAACAACCTTCATGCCCATCAATGGATGACTAGATAAGCAAACTGTGGAATATGCACACAATGGAATATTACACAGCCACGGAAAGGAAGGAGGAGCTGATACATGCTACAACATGAGTCAACTCTGCAAAATTATGCTGAGTGAAAGACACCAGTCACAAAAGATCATGTAACTGTATGATTCCATTCATGTGAAATGTCCGGAACAGGCAAATCCCTGGAGAC
The DNA here is from genome assembly GCA_006410635.1 of Cephalophus harveyi. Classification (NCBI taxonomy): domain Eukaryota; kingdom Metazoa; phylum Chordata; class Mammalia; order Artiodactyla; family Bovidae; genus Cephalophus; species Cephalophus harveyi. The sequence goes on from SJYT01071623.1 coordinate 1,139,196, forward strand.
AGAGACTAGACGACAGGTTGTCTAGGGCTAGGGTAGAAGAAGCTGGGAGGGACAGGGAGGAAATGCTAATGGTCCAGAATTGTGATTGGGGTGATATGATTAATCCTGGGGTTGACTGTGTAACTCTATAAATACACTAAAATCCACTGAATTATATAGTTTAAGTGAATTGTATGGTGCATGGATTATGTCTCAGTGTCGTCGTTAAAGAAAAAAAAACATGAATAAGAGACTTGAGATGTTTTGGGATCCCAGGATTAAAAAGGAACATGAATAAATCCATAGTGTGCGGCCAACAAAGTCATCGTGTGGCATGAGGCTAGGTTGCCTCTCCAGCTTCACCACACACAGAGTTCTTCTTCCAGCCCCCTCTGCTCACTCAGGCTTCTCAGAGAGGGTCGGAGGGAGACAAGGAGCATGTGGAAACTTCCCCAACAGGAGAGAGAGGAAAGGTGACATGCTCATGGTCACCCAAGCACACCTAGGTGAGCATGAAAGGTGCCCAATTTCACTCTTTGCACACCTGCCTCCCAGGTATGCTGTGGTTCAGAGGACACCCCTCGGATCCTGGGCTCACGTATTTGGGCTGCGCCTCACTGGCTATTCCACCAAGGCAGCTTCAGGCAACTCCAGGCCCATATCTGCCCCAGGGAGAATCCAAAGATTAGCTTTGCTTGTATGGAAGAAGGAAACTGTTCCAGCCTGGAATGCATGTGAAGAAAGAAGGGATCAAAGATGGCTTAGAGGGATTTCCCTGTCAGTCCAGTGGTTAAGACTCTGTGCTTTCAATGCAGGGGGCATGGGTCCGATCCCTGATCGGGGAATTAAGATCCCACATGCAGGGCAGTACGGCCAAAGAAACAGAACAATAGCAACAACAAAAAAAGAGGGCTTAGAACCCAATCAGAAAAGCAGATGGAGGAGAAAAGCCACTCAGCACAGCCAAGCCAGGAAACGCTTCTGTCATGGGAGTCACCTTTGGGTGCAAAGAGTGTTCCCAACTTTTTGACAGGGCAAGGGGATACTTCTGAAGAGCAGAGAGCTTGCTTACCAGCCCTTTTTCTTCTACCCTAACCCAAGCTAGAGGCCAACAAAACCACAGAGCTTGGGGCCAGTGGGCAACTCTGACCTCATTTCCCGGAGTCTGCTCCCCAGACTGCATCTGGGACAGGCAAGAATAGGAAGCTGGGAGAGGGTTCTGACTTTCCATCTGATCCTGGATGAGATCCTCGCCCTCATGTCTGGACAAGGGCAGTAGCCTCCCAGCTGCCCTCCTGGCTTCTCTGCCTCTCCCTAACTGGAACATTCTTTACAACACCCTGAAAATCCTCCCCCTCCTTAACATGTTCTTTTGGTAAGCATTGGTATACATTCCCAGGGCCTCCTAGCTGCCCTCCTGGCTTCTCTGCCTCTCCCTGCCTGGAACATTCTTTACAACGCCCTGAAAATCCTCCCCTTCCTTAATATGTTCTTTTGGTAAGCATTTGGTATACATTTCCAGGGTATACAGAGCCTCAGGGCAAACCACACTATACAGCCTCCTCAGGAATGTGTACATCTTATACTTTACCTTACAGTTATTTTTTGCTGATTAGGAAAGCAATGCATGTTCATTGTAAAATATCTAGAACAAAGTACACATGAAAAATGAAATAAAAATTCCCCTTGGGGAAAAAAGAATTCCCCTGATATAGCCACATTATCATTTTGATGTAATTGCCTTCAATCATTTTCCTATAAATACCTATAATTTTTAACCAAACTGGAATCAGATACTACATATTATTTTAAAAACTTTTTCTTTTTTTTATTTTGTATATTATAAATACCTCTTAATTTGTTCCTGTATTCATCTTCAACATAATTTGTAACAACTGTCTTGTATTTCCTTTTCTGAATGGTCTATAATTTATGCCACAACCATTTCTCTGATGTTCTCAGATCCTTTTCAATTTTTATCATAAATAACATTTTTTAATGAACATGCTTGAAGATAGACATATAGCAATTAGCAAATAGCTATTATTTCCCTAAGGTAAATTCCCAAAAGTAGAATCATTTGGCAAAAGGGAATCCATGTTTTTAAGTTTTTTGGGGATACTCTGTGACAAACTACCTTCCAGAAAACTTACACCAATTGGAATTGAAAAAACTTGCATTTACTGATTGCTAATGACTTTGAACATTTTTTTCTACAGTGTTTAAAATCAGTCAGTTACATTCCTCATTTGTCCTTTCTTCCTAAGAGGATGTTAATTCGTTGGTATTAATTTGGTATAGGCTCTTTATACATGAAAGACCTTCACAGTTTGTTCCTATACTGTTAGGTACGTTTTCCCAGCCTGTCCTTTAATGTCATAGCTGATGGTAGGGTTTTTCTGACCAATCTAAGAGTTAAATGGGTAGTCAAAGTGTTTCAGCTTTTAGTGACTACCTAACATTCGTGTCAGGGCTTTCCTGGTGGCTCAGTGGTAAAGAATCTGCCTGCCAATGCGGAGACAGGCTTGATACCCGAGTTGGGAAGATCCCCTGGAGAAGGCAATGGCAAACCCCACTTCAGTACTCTTGCTTGGGAAGTCCCATGCACAGAGAAGCCTGGCAGGCTGCAGTCCACGGGGTTGCAAAAGAATTGGACATGACTTAGAGACTAAACAACAACATGTGTGTCAGATGAAATTTCTCTGAAAACAGTGTCAAGGATGACCTTGACCAGTGAAAGCTAAAGCATAAACATCCTGGCAGTGGTCAGTGTGCGGCCACAAAACAGCAAACACAGGCGAAGAGAAGTTTACCCTGGGGGCACTAATTATTTTTCAAATGTTAGCACTAATTGTGTTTTATCCTTTAAGCCACTTCCTTCCCTTCCTCCCAAAGCTGTCATGCCTGCTAGAGGAAATTTCCCCCATTTACTTCGCCCAGGAGCAGCTCGATCAGAGGATTTTTCCTTATTATTAAGTTATAATATATGACAGCGTACACGGTTATGTTAATATATTAAATAATATAGTAGCATTGTTATTATAACAGAAACTATTATTATCCTAAAAACCCTCATAACATCCTTACCAAGGAAGTGTCACTCATTACCCTCACTTAATGGTTCCAAGACTTTAGGATTAGAAAAGTCAAAGGGACTTCCCTGGTGGTCCAGCAGTTTAAGAGTCTACCTGCCAACGCAGAGTACACAGGTTCGATTTCTGATTCAGGAAGATCCCACATGCCATGGGGCGACTAAGCCTGTGTGTGTCCCAAGGACTGAGCCTGTCCTAGAGACCGTGCTCCGCAACAAAAGAAGCCACTGCAAGCGTGGGCCCCGCGCGCCGCCACTAGACAAAGCCTGCACACAGCAACGAAGGCCTAGCGCTGCCAAAAATACAAAAATTCTAAAAAAAAAAAAAAACAGTCAAGGGATCCTTAAGCTGGTAAGGGTCAAAACTAGAACTCAAAGCAGGTCAAGTGGATGTGCATAGGCACTGGGCTGCTCTGTCTCCTGGAAGACACACGTGCGGCCCCTGAAGGGTCCACACTTGATTTGGAGGATCAAGGCAATTATCCTTACCTCTCATACCTCTCTCTATTCCTTATTAAGCATTCTGTTTGCTCTCCCCACTAGAGATTTCTTACATCCTTTCCAAAGCTCCTTTTAGACCTACCTGCCTCCTCCCTCCCTGACCTCCCCGAGCCGACCTCCCCACAGTCCAGGGCAGCACTGTCAGGGGGACCTGCCCTTGGCTGCGGACTCTCCTTTCATCTTGTCTGGGTCTCCTCCCCCACTGGTCTCCACCTCCCCCTCCTCCCTCCCTCCTTCTGCCTCTGCCCGACCTCAGCTGCACATAATGGCCACTCAGAAGCCTTGCTGATGGAGTGAATGATGGCTGAGGACGGAGCAGAGTGCCGAGTGCCGGCTGGAAGGCCGGGCAGAGGGGGAAGAACCATGACTCCTGCCAAGTAGGAAGCTGCAGCCGAGCTGCAAAGACAGATGCTAGGAAAACACTCAGCAGGGCGGCTTCCTGACCCTGGGTTCCCAACAGCTCTCGCAGGTTGGGTGTGGGGGGAAGTGCGTTGGCCCCCTCCCTGGCTCTGGGGGGCTTCCCACCACCACCGCCATTAATGCTGTTGCTCCCCCGGGGTAGGAGGGGGGCTGGAGTGGGCTCAGACAGGCAGAACCCATCCTCCGAGCCGGCCTCGGAATGCCATCCCCGCGCGAGCCAGTGGTGACTCATTCGCTCAGCCCCTGAGCTGCACTGTAAACAGGCCCCGGCTCTGTGACCTTCCCAGAGGGGAAAACAGCAGCTGCAGACGGCCCCTCCCCTGGAGCGCTGGCCTCGGAGCCGGCTACTGGCCAAGAATCGCCAGAAGCCCAGGCTCCAGCACAGTGAGGATGGGCAGCCCTCTTCGGAGGACCCTCTTTAAGATGTCTCTCTTCCCAGGAACCCCCAAGACAGGCCTGGGGCTTGCTGGCAGGCAGGGACAGAAGAGCCACTTGGCACCCGCTTTCCAAATCAGTGATCTCCGGAGCCCACCAGCTAGGGGGGCTCACCCTGGCTTTTGGGGAGATGCCACGGGCCACCCAGGGTAGGGGTGGGGGGCTGGCATTTGGGCCCTCAGGCCCCTTTCAAAGGTGACCCTTGTCCTCAAGTGGCTGCTGCACACACCCAAGAGTCCTGTGCAACCTGAACAGGCCAGGATCCAGGTACCAGTCTGGACAAGTGGACTCAGCATAGCTGGGCTCTTTTCTAACCATTCACGACCGGCAGCTCCAAGCACACGCTGCCAGGTAAAGGTCCTTGTGGTCACCTTTCCGCTTCACTGCCGAAGGGGTGGGGAGGAGAGGCCCCACTTCCCCAGCCACTTCGTTCACTTTCCCAGCCAGGTCCAGCCCTTCCGAGGCCCCCACTACACGTTCAGTCCACCCCTGAATGAGTCACGTGCTGGGGCAACTTCACGGGGTGGAAACCCTCTGAAGGGTGGGCTTTTCTCAGGCCAATGGTGATAGGCTGACGGCTCTGGGCTCTCAGAGCACACAACCAGAAACCCAGAGGCAGAGCTGGCTGGGGGCAGCAGGTGAGTCCTGCTTACCTGGCACGTGGGGCACGTGGGATGCCGTGGGGACCCTCTCCTGGCCATAGAGACAGGTCACCCGAGCAGGAATGATAAACTCCACACACACCCCTGGAGGGGGCCATCTGTTTCACTGCTGTATCCCGAACCCTCTCCCTCCCCTCCTCCCAGGTGTTCGAAGAAGGACATTTACTCTGTTCTCTTCAAACTCAGATCCCAACTCCCATGGGATCATTTCTTCTTCAGGCTCCACGTAAGACTCCCATGAGTCAGACAAGGAAAGCCCACAGAGAAATTTTTTCATTAAGGAGCCTGGCAGCACTTTGCAATCACTTTTCTGGGAGGGTTTCAGCTCAGAACTCCCCGTCCCACCCACGCTGACAGGGGTCAGAGTAATGAAGTGGAAAAGACATGTTCACAATGTTGGCGGCATCCACTCCCATCTCTAAGCAACCCCAGCCCCAGATCGCTGGGTGGTGGCCCCCAGACGCCGCCTCAGCCGTCGGCCTCTGTTTTCCTCCAGCCGCTGGAGCGAGTTAAAAACTTGAACAAACGCGAGGCAGTGAGCAAACAGACCTGAGTGTGCTGTCCAGATGCCCAAGAGGAGGCTGAGGCTTGGCACCCTGGGGTGGGTCCTGACCCCCGGTGACCTGCACCCTCCTCCTCTGAGGGTGTCACATCACCCAGGACCCTCTGCAGCAGAGACCTGGGAATGCCAGCCCACCTGGCAGGAGGTCCAGCCTCTGCTCATGGGGGCAGGATCACCCACGGGTACACACACCTCTCTGGCTCTGGAAGGGGGTCTACAGGCCGGTGGGGAAAAGATATTCTGCGAAGTTAGGGCCCCTTCGCTAGCACCAATGGGGATAGCAGTTCACAGTTCCTAGTCATCCTTATTTATACCACAACCCCTTGGGACTCAGAAAGTCCCCCAATTAAGGTTTCCCTGGCAACACAACCCCCCCCCCCCCGATTCCTAGGTTGTCACCAAGTCCCAAAGCTGTTGATTTAGGAAGCTCCTAAAGGTGACCCTGAAGACTCCTTTGTCCCCCAAACGAGAGCACGGCTGGGAGATCCAAACAGAAAGTGCCATTGTGTTGCTGGTCTGGCACCTCCGGGAGCCAATCCTAATGGTTCTGCTTTTTAAAAGGTCTGGACTGGGTCAGGACTAGATTCAGCTCTGCTCAGCAGAAGCCCCCACGGCCCAAGAACATGGCCCAAGAGCAGCAGCCTGCCCTCACTGACCTGCTTCTCAGTCTCCTTTCGAGGTCTGATCTAGAAAGGCTCCTTATCTGAAGCCTTGCGGGACAGAGGACTGCCTAAGGAGGTCCCTCGGGCCAGGGCACAGAGGAGGAAGCCAACGGCATCAAAAGTGCTTGAGGAGGAGGGTCACAGAACTAGAAGGGAGAGGGTCGGCTGGGGCTGGGGCTGGGGCTGAGCCCCTGCCTTCTGACAGGGAACCATGACTGAGCAGCTTCTTGTGCTTCTAGACCTAAGGCTGTCAGACTTTTTCTGCCAAGAGCCAGAGAAATTCTAGGTTTTGCAGGCCATGTGGTCTCCATGCAGTGAGGCCATCACTGCCATTCACTCCGCTGTCATTAGCACAAAAGAATCAAGTGGGAGCGGCTCTGTGCCGATAAAGCTGTGTTCACAGAAACCTGCAGTGGTCTGGATGTGGCCTGGGGGCAGCCGTCTGCTGACCTCTGCTCTAGACCCAAGAATGGGAGCCTTAGAGGGACAAGCCACCAGGCTATCTTAAAACAGATGCCTGCTAACCAAATGCTCCAGGTGATGATCAGACGGTTTTCTCCTCTGGTCACCGTCTGGCCTGTGCAGCCCTTACCTCCCTGTGGGAGAGCAAGGAGTTAAGAGAAACACTCCTGCTACAGGGCATTCAGCTCACACAGACCTTCTAGAAGCTAAGGAAAGCAACAGACCCCCAAAAATGCACCTGCCTGGGCATACACACATGCCCAATTTGCTTTCGGAGAATTTCAAAGGAATGCCCCGCCCTCCTGAAGCTTATTCGTGGACCACATAGGGACCTAAAAAACTTAGGGTAAGACCACTGTTCACTCAGATAGAGAACTATTTTTTTTGTGTGTATGAAAAAGGGCTTACAAAACACAATTTAAAAAAAAAAACAAAAAAAACGAGAAACAACCCTGTAGAAAAATAGACAAAAGACACAAAGAAGCAATCCCAGAAGAAATACAAATTATCATCAAAAAGAGGTGGAAAGATACTCCATCTCACTAACAATTAAATTTTAAATTGTAACATATTATTTTTCACCAGATTGGATTGGCTAATGTTTACAAGAATCTGGACAGGGTGTTGGAAGGGGTGTGGAAGAAAACTTCTCAGATATGATGGAAGGTCAGCATCTGTGTATACCCTTTTGGGAAGACCATTTGACAGTCTACATTAAAATTTAAAACATGCTGATCCTGGGGCCTGGCAATCCTACTTCCAGGAATTTATTTTATAGAAACACATGTACAGAGATGTTCACTTTGGCAGAATCATAAATCAGAAAAATTGGAAACTAACCCAAAAGTCCATTAGCAGGAAACTGGTTAAATAAATCATGGCAATCTATATTAGAGAATCACATGGAACTGTCTAATAATGAGGTCAATCTCTAGAGTTTAAAATAATAAGGTAGATTTTTAAGGACTGGCAGGAAAAGACGTAAGAGATACATTGTCAAGTGAAAAAGACAAGTTGTAACAGAGTTTTTTTTGAAAAGAACCTTAGTATACTTAGATTCCTTTTTTTAATACTAAAGAGCTACATTCTAAACTGATGAAGTTAGGCTTATAAGATTTTACAGTTCACATTGTACATTTCTCAAATAGTTGACTTTTAAAAATCAAACCATTTTGTTTTATAATCATTAAGAAAAAAAGAAAATGAAAAGAATACTTATGACCCTCCTAGCCACCCCACAAGGATTTGTGGACCACAACTATGATTTCATTTTGAAGACTTCCCAAAAGGGGATTCATGGTGAGGGGGTTTTTAATCTGTATTAGGCTTATAACAATAGAGCATCTTTCTGTATTTCAGAGCATATACTCAAGTTCAAGGACCATCTCTTTCTTTTATCCTGAAATTCAGAACTGCCATGACATAGACACACTGTGGCTCAAATAATGGGGGTGATGGCAGATTTTCATTTTTCATTTTGATGAAAGAGTTGGTCATGTTTATGCTGTCAAAGAACAAACAGAACTGGGCTCCCGCTTCACAGCGGACACAGCTGAACAGAATCGGTGCGTCTGACAGTTCTAACATACTTTGTACAGCTTCAACATGTGTCTTACCCCAGGAATTTGAGAGGGAGGGAGATAGACCCATTCAAAAAAAAATCGATCTGGCTGGGACTTCCCTAGTGATCCAATGGCTAAGACTCCTTGCTCCCGAAGCAGGGGGCCTGGGTTTGATTCCTGGTCAGGGAACTACATCCCATATTCTGCAACAAAGACCTGGTGCAGCCACAGAAATAAATCATCTACCTGATTAAAAAAATAAATAAAAGTGCACAAAAGAGTACAAAGTCAGTCTCCTTCACACTACCAGGGCAAGGCAACCAGAGACCCTGGATATTTGAGTCCCCCACTCCGGAGCACACCATGTGTGCGGTCCTGGGCAATGCCTCTCTCAGCCTAACACAGACTCCACCGACTGCTCCATTTCCATGGATGCAGGCCCTGGTAGCTCACCCTTCCCGCCAGGATAAAGTTAATAAATTGAGAAAGCACAGGAAGGCTGAGAAGAAGAATCGGGCCCAACCGGGCCTCTGGCTCACAGCCTGCAGGTCAGGGGTCACAGGAATGTCAGCACCTCTTCAAGTTCCTTAGGAGAAGACCAGCAAGGCTCCAGGGCTCCCTCAAAGCTGAACGAGGGCCCTTCAGCAGCCTGATGCCTGACTCATTAGTGGAAAGAGAAAGCAGAAGCCAGTGCACTGCAAATAAACAGGGCTGGGAGGCACCGTGTCATTAAAAGGGAGGCGAGACTTTCCTGTTGGACAGAGAAATCCCTCGGGAAGCCTCACATTCTCTCTTCTTTCCCAGTGGCCAGCTCTGAAAGGCACACCTGCCTGGCCAGGTGAACCTGCAGATAACTCCCTTCTTCCTTCTGGGGAAAGATTCTTTTGGCTTTTTTTGGACTTTCTTTCAACCTAGATCTTCATGCAGTCTCATTCACTTCCAAAAGAAGCCCATTCTATGGTGTTCTGGGGCTACCATATGAGAGCGCTCAGCATCCCAAGAAAGGACCTCCCTCCCTTGGGAGAAGGGCTCCCTGTGCCTTGGCATTTAGAAAACCAAGCCAGGCTTCGCTGGTGGCTCAGGAGTAAAGAATCTGGCTGCCAATGCAGGAGACACAGGTTCGACCCCTGACCCAGGAAGGTTCCCACATGTGACTGGGCCTGTGTGCCACAACTATTGAGCCGGTGCTTAGAGCCCCGGGGGCCGCAACTAGAGTCCACGCGCCACAATTACTGAAGCCTCTGCAACCTAGAGCCTGTGCTCTGCAACAAGAGAAACCACTGCAATGAGAAGCCCAAGCACCGCAGCTAGAGAGTAGCCCCGGCTCGCCGCAACTAGAGAAAAGTCCGAGTGGCAATGAAGACCCAGCATAGCCAAAAATAAATAAATAAAAATTATTTTTAAAAAAGAAAGAAAGAAAACCAAGCAGAGGGGCAGGCTCTGTGATTCTCCAGAGTTTTTCATTCAGTTCTGGACAAAGCAACAGTTAGGGGCAGGGTGATTCCAAGAGAGGTCTGTTTTTAGGTTTCACTGTTAGCCAGGGCTGCCATAGAAAATAAGAGAAAAGAGAGTAGGTGGCAGGTTATTTTTCTTCCACACAGCTACTAAGCTGGCTGTCTTGGCGCCTGAGGCAGGAGACAGGCTGCTCTGAGACTGACTCTGCTGCCTGCCAGTCTGCTGCAGGACTTCCCCAGCCTGGGAGCCGCAAATAGGCTTTGCTGCCACAACTTCACCAACAACAACCCTTACTGCTTGGGATACTCCAGCAGATGCAGGTGAATGGAAGGCAAGCAAATTAGAGTCAATAAAAGCTGCCTCAGATTTGCAAAAAGATGACTGAACTAGAAAGTGAAAGTGTTAGTTGCTCAGTCATGTCCATCTCTTTGTGACCCTGTGGACTGCAGCCCACCAGGCTCCTCTGTCTTTGGGGATTCTCCAGGCAAGAACATGGAGTGGGTTGCCATGTCCTTCTCCAGGGAATCTTCCCAACCCTGGGATCGAAACCAGCTCTCCTGCATTGCAGGCAGATTCTTTACCATCTGAGCCATAAAGCGATGTCTATAGCTGCTAAGTCACTTCAGTTGTGTCCAACTCTGTGCAATCCCATAAACAGCAGCCCACCAGGCTCCTCTGTCCCTGGGACTCTCCAGGCAAGAATACTGGAGTGGGGTGCCATTTCCTTCTCCAATGCAAGAAAGTGAGAAGTGAAAGTGAAGTCGCTCACTCGTGCCCGACTTAGTGACCCCATGGACTGCAGCCTACCAGGCTCCTCTATCCATGGGATTTTCCAGGCAAGAGTACTGCAGTGGGGTGCCATTGCCTTCTCCGATGTCTACAGAGATCGTCTCAAAAAAAAACTGGTACTGGGCCTTCTCTGATAGTGCAGTGGCTGAGACTCCGTGCTCCCAGTGCTCCTGGTTTCCATCCCTAGTCAGGGAACTAGATCCCACACGCCACAACTAAGACCCAGCAGAGCCAAATAAATATTTTTTTTTTTAATGGTACTTACTGTTAATGAGGTAAAAGTCATGCACATCCCACCAAAGCCATTCAGAGCCAGGGCGATGAAGATGAGCACAGAGAGGGCTGGAAGGAAGCAGAAGGCTGGTAAGAGGGGAACCACGACTGAGCTTCAGGGAGGCTGGGGCCTGATCCACTGCTGACGAGGAGCTTGCTTGGAGCAAATGCTGCTAGTGATGACAGGTCATCAGGCATTAGTGCCGGACACCTGGGGAGCTGGCCCAGCCTCTGCCTCATCCTCCTCTTGCCTATTTTATGGAGTCTGGGCTCTTGCAAAAGGTGTATCCTCATCCCCCTTTCTTCACTAACCTTACCCACAAGTGGTAGTTTAGTTGCTAAGTCTGCCCGACTCTAGCGACCCCATGGACTGTAGCCTGCCAGACTCCTCTGTCCATGGGATTTCCCAGGTGAGGATACTGGAGTCGGTAGACATTTCCTTCTCCAGGAGATCTTCCCGACCCAGAAATCAAACCCAGGTCTCCTTCATTGCAGGAAGATTCTTTACCAACTGAGCTACAAGGGAAGCCTTTTACCCACAGGGGAGATGTCTAAAAAAGCTGTTCACTGAAATAAAAAATACAGGTACCCCCCAGTCAGGAGAGGAGCCTGGATAAGAGTCCAGTGAAACACAGGAGTCCCTCGGCGCTTAAGACTCTGCACTCCCAATGCAGGAGGCGCGAGTTCGATCCCTGGTCAGGGAACTAAGATTCTACATGTCGTGCAGTGGAGCCAAAAAAACCCCAAGATTTTGGTGAAAGTCAAGCCCTATTTTGGTGTTTATTCCAAAAGTCCTTGCAGCATCAGCTCCACCTGAGCAGAGTTAGGGACCAGGTGGCTTCTGAGCATCCTAAAGTGCAGGCCTGGGCTGCTCCAAGCAGTTCAGCTCATGACCTCTGCACATACTCCTGCAGCTGGCCTGGCTCTCAAGCTGCCATCAGTGAGCCCATCGGGGACTGGCCTAGCTCAGCAATGAGGTGGGTGTTCCTCATCCCCTGGGAGCTTCTCTCAGACATTCGACTGGAGCCATTTGCTCATCCAGCCACCATCTGAATTAAGTCAGTGGGTAAAGGTCTAACAAGTGTCCCTCTAACTCGAGTAGTGAGCACAGGCCTGGCCCAGCTTCCTAGAGCAGGTGGGCCTGCGAGCACCTCTGGGCGCTGTCTCCCCAATCCCTGACAAAAGGGTAGAGGAAAAGCATACTCACAGTTTGGGTTACTTGCTCCATACGCAATCAGCAAGCAGGAGACAGCAAAGCAGGCACTAAAAAGAAAGAGAAATAGTACATTACTGGTTATCATCATTATTGTTAATATTGTTTATGTGGAGGTATTTGCTACATGTCAAGATGCTTTCAGAATATTTACACACATTCTTTTGTTCAACAGTTCTAAGGAGCGTAATTGGCTCCATTTTATGGATGAGAAAAATAAGACTCAAAATAACAAAAATAAAACAACAAGGTCCTACTGTATAGCACCAGGAATTATATTCAATATACTAGGACAAACTATAATGGAAAATAATACAGAAAATAATGTACACATATAAACATATAACTGAATCACTTTGCTGTATAGTAGAAATTAATAAACATTGTAAATCAACTACATTTCAATAAAATAAATAATTTAAAAAAACAACACACAAACACAGGTATTCAAATACCTAAAAATAAATAAATAAAAAACAAACCCAACATAGAAACAAAAATGAAATTTTCCAGTGTCCTAGCTAGCAGGTGGCTAAGCTGGAATTCAAGCCCCAAAGCCAGACCTGGTAAACACCCCACTGCACTGCCCGCTCCATTCCCCAGACTGGACAGGGCCAAGGCTGTGAAGCAAGAAAGGACACAACCCATCCCCTAGGCTCCTGTGTCCGCTCAGCCAGGGGACAGAAAGAACCACATGGGGCAAGGGGTATAGAGTGGCAGCTTTCAAACCCCTCCCTCTACTCGGCTCTGAGCTGGGACCAAGCCTTTGTAAGCTCCAAAGAATGAATGACACTGATCCCCCGGCTGATTCCCTTCAGGGCCATGGGCCTTGCTCCTGGCCAACCACTGCCCTGCACAATGCTCATTCCCAGTGGGACTGGCTTGGGGAGGACCCTGGCCAGACAGGGCCAGCTGCTTGGCAGACTGACCCTGAGACTGGCGGACTGGAGTTTTATAGCCCAGGAACACACCCTAGGAGGCGCATAAGATGACCCACTAAGGTGCCTGGGGTAAGGAAATACAATTTTACAATTTTAGAAATTTTATAATTTTCCATTTTGTAATTTAAAAACTTAGCCATTTTATCTCTTTTGTATATGGATCATAAGGCATATAAAATACTATATGAGATGGTGGATGTTCCCTAAGCTCTCTGTGGGATTCATTTCATGACGTATGGAAATATGACCATTATGCTATACCTCAGTCTTACACAGGGCTGTACATCAATTAATATCTCAATAAAAATGGAAGAAAAGAATAAAGCACATTAAACATTAAGAATGACATATGTAGAGGCCTGTGTGCTTAGTCGCTCAGTCGTGTCCAACTCTTTGCGACCCCGTGGACTGTAGCCCGCCAGGCTCCTCCACCCATGGGATTCTCCAGGCAAGAATACTGGAGTGGGTTGCATTCCCTTCTCCAAGGGATCTTCCCGACCCCTGGATCAAAGCCTGGTCTCTCGTACTGCGGGTGGATTCTTTACCATCTGAGCCACCAGAGAAGCCCGACAAAAGTGTAGATTATTGATGATTCCATGTGCTTATATTAGAGGTATGTGTTCAAAATCTTCTTTTCTCACAGAGATGGAAGATGAAAAAGACTGGAAATCATAATGACAAGCAGGTCTTCCCAGGCAGGCCTGAGTCCTGGGACTCTTCTACGCAGATCGGAATAACACAAGATCACAGCAGCCCCATCCCAGGTGGGCATTCAGGGAGCGCCACAGTGCCCCTGACAGCAGATACCAGGGTCCCCTACAGTGGGGAGTCGTGGCCCGGGGTCCCCCTGCCCACCCCGCCCACCTGCCTCCCCCCAGAACTGACCTGCCCAGCAGCCTGAGCTTCCTCGGGCCATACTTGTCCATGACGATGCCCAGGGGCAGGGTGATGGCACTGAGCAGGAAGGAGCCCACGGTGAAGGCCAAGTTCAGCATCTCATCCTGGGCCTTGCAGCTGAGCCAGCCATTCATCCGGCTCACCTCCTCATGCTCCGGCTCTGCCGTGGCCCCCACTGTGACGTTGGTGACATTCTCTGTGTGTAGAGGGAGGGGAACCTGATCACAGGGTCAAGGCAGGGATCTCCAAAGACCAGAGGGGCAGGTGCCCATCCAGAGTCAGCCCACTGAGAAGGCCAGGGCTAGCTCTGGGCTCCTTCAGAGCTCTGAATACCGCCAACAGGCTGGGATATCCATGTGGCCAAAGCTCCCTGGAGTGATAATATAGAGATTCGTAACTTTTCTTTTTTTGGAGAGGGGAGTCACCTTCCCTTTGAAGAATCCAATAAAGAAAGTGCCACGCTTGCACCTTAGAAAAGTCTTACCCACAGTCTCAGCAGCTTCTTGCGTCTTTGCAGCACCCACAAGCCCCAGGTTGGGATTCCCATTTATTTATTCGGCTGCACCAGGTCTTAGTAGTGGCATGTGGATCTATTTCCCTGATCAAGGATCAAACCTGGGCCCCCTGCATCGAGAGCTCAGACTCTTAGCCACTGGACCACCAGGGAAGTCCCAGGATTCCGACTCTAGAGTAAGCGACACCTAGAATAGCAGGCTTTGGGACCCAGCCTGGGCTGTGGGTCCCCCAGCTGGCTAGAACTTCGCTGCAGCTCTGTCCTGGAAGCAGTCTGTGGCCAGCATACAGGAGGGCGACCCTAGACCATTTGGGAAGGACAAGCTGCTGGGCTCAGCTGCTGTGAGTCAATCGAGGGGAAGGGTGAGTGGGCTTCCTTTAATGCCTAATAGATCAGATTTCTCAAACACATATTCCCTGTGCTAAATTCTCTCTCATGTTCTCACAGCATCAACTACTACATATACTGAGTCGCAGAACCCCCTTGGGAAAGGTTTTTTGTTTAAAAAAAGTGGGCCAAATAACTTGCTTTCACTTGTTGAAGGGCACCTGTCTTCTTTTTCTCACTGGGGTCACGATGTCACTGTCTCTGGTGGCCACACCTATGCCATAATCCTAGTCCTTAATGATCCTCTCCAAAGTCCACCCAGCCCCAAGACAGCAAAAAGAGGGAAGGAAAAAGTGCTGTGGCAGCGAGGGGCAGAAGGGTGGAGGACGGGCTGGCACGCAGTGGGGAAAGCGCTCTGTTCCTCTTGGGACTGCTAGTTAAGAGATGCTGACTAATCCTGCAGGGAGAGGAGCAGCCTCTGATTAGACGCGAGGAGGTCACGCTGGGAGACTCAAGGAAATACCTCTCAGCAGATAAGTGCTGTCTCCTGCATGCGGCCCTCTGGCGCCAGGGCTGTAAAGCTGAGGTCGGCAAGGCCTGCCTGGGCCTCTCTTGGGGGGGTGAGCCAAGGTCACAGAAGATGCACGTTGGGTGAATCACATTCTGTGCCAACCTCTGACCAACAGGTCCTGGTGGGGGGCACATTGAGGGTGGGGGTGTTGGGATCTGGTTTCCAATTCTGGTTTCTCTACTTGCTATTTTATCATCTGGGAGAAGTGACTTCATCTCTATCTCAGTTTCTTTATCTGTAAAATGGGCATAAGGTAATAAATATATCTCTCTAGAATTTGGGGTAACATAAAAGAGAAAATCCAGGTAATATTTTAGAGCTCACGAAGGCATAGGAAGTGCTCATAACCAATAACTAAAAGTTATTACTATTATTAGAAGCTTACTAGGTGGTGCCGGTGGTACAGAACCCACCTGCCAACGCATGAGACATAAGAGACACGGGTTCAATCCTGGATTGGGAAGATCCCTAGGAGGAGGGCATGGCAACCCGCTCCGGTGTTGTTGCCTGGAGAATTCCATGGACGGAGGAGCCTGGTGGGCTACAGTCCATGGGGTCGCAGAGAGTCAGACACGACTGAAGCAACTTAGTACGCGTGCGTTATTGTTACTACTACTACTCTGATGGGAGACTTGGAACGGGGATAATGATGCAACTGGCAGGTAGCAGAGCCGGATGCTGTAACTGGAAGCAGAGTTCCGTAACTGATCATTAATCCATAGCATGAATTCATATCTGGCCTCCCACTGGGCTAGGACAGGGACTGTGTTCCAGTCACCCGGGTCCCCAGCACCTCCCCTTGGTCCTGGTGCACAGTCGCTGTTTACTGAATGAATGCAAACAGTGGCGTCAGATCACCTTGACCAAAAGGATCCAGAAAGAAGAAATGAAACAGGACGCATGGCACCAACTTGAAGCCAGAGGGGATTGAAGGAGATCACAGCCACAGTGTTACCCCCTGAAGCCACAGAAACAAAACCTAACAAGCCAGATTTCCGTTCCCCTCATCTCCGCCACCTTATCTCAGCTTCCCAAAAGATGTCCGCACCACACTGGCAGCCAAAACACATGACAAACAGGGTCATCTGAGCCCAGGAGGTTCCAGCTCAGGGCCAGCAGGCTGGAGCTGCTTGTTCACGGCGGGGCCCACTTCTGGAAGAGCAGAGCTGCTTCACGGGTCGGCACTGGTTTCGGGTGTCAGCTCTGCCGGCAGCAACAGGAACTGAATGTGAAGCGGGAGGGACCAGGCAAAGCAATGGTCACCTCCGGGCTGGTGTGCAGGTGTGAGCAAACCAGCACAGGGGCAACAGAGTAGATGGAGTAGGAGGGGACAGCTGCGGGTCCCGGATCTCTGGCTTGCGAGACCTAACTGTGGCCACGCAGGGTCTGGGCCGCATCAGAGAACACAAAATCACTTAGGGCTGGCAGTGCTGCGGGATCGGCTGCTCCAAGCAGGGAGCCGCGACTGAATGGGGAGGGAGGGAGGCACTGTCTCTGATCAGACGCACCAGGGGGCCCTGCTTCTGTCCTCCCCAGGGCTGGACCTAAAACCACGGCTGTACTTCTCAAGAGAGGGAAGATGAAATCCCAAGACAACATGTATACTCAAAGCAGACACCCTGGTTCACTCTTAGTTGAAGATGGGGATAAAAAAAACATCTTGAATTGTTTAGCTATCTGGTCACCTGTAACTAGACAGGAGGGGCTCCAAGAGAGAGAAGGCAGAATGGAGGGAAGGGAATCTGTCCCTCCCATCTTTCATCCTAGGGCCGCTGCAACAGAGCAGGACCCTTACACGTTGGGCCACCAGCCTTCTCTTAAATCTCTGCCAATGGGGCCACCTGGCTGTCTGCCCTCCTAGCTCCGGGCAGTGATGTAAGTGGCCTCTCACCGGCCCAGGGAGCAACGTGAGAGTGCCCCTTGTCCCAGACGGAACTCAACCTTCTGTGAGCCCAAAGCTTTGTTGGCAGTAAACAGCCCACACGAATAATCACAGATCCAGCAGATGCCCGAACACAGTCACACCCAGGCTGTTCCTCTCGCTCTGCTCCCACCTGGGCCACTGTGGGCCAGAGAGACACAAAACAGATAAGCATCCAGGAAGTGCCGAGCCTCTGGGGTGCCCCTCTGCTCCCAGCCTAGAGCTCAGCCCTCACCCAGCCCAGCCTGCTCTGGGCCTCACCTGCACCTGTTTATCACAGATGCAGCCAGAGCGGCCCAGCCTAACCCGGGAAGGTGAACCAAGAAGAAACAGGCAAGGAACTGGTGTGTCCAGAGTGTGCAGGGAACGGGCGTGAGGCTCCTTAGGAGGAGACCCGGGGCAGGGAGGAGGGAACAATGCCTGCTCTGTTCGGCCCCACTCACAGAACCCGGCACTCAAAACCCTTAGCGAGAGAGCAGGGGAGAAAAAAAGGTGCCGTGACCCCACTCAGGCTCCCCTAACCACCCTGGATCAAGGAGGGGGCTCCCCCTACCCTAGGGCAACAAGACAGAATAGCTGACCAGACAAGGCTTCTTGAGGAGCAAGGGGCACCCGGCTAGAGGCCCCTCTAAACTTGAGCAGACCCCTGCCCCACCCACCCAA
>SJYT01071623.1:1157259-1186077 GCA_006410635.1 Cephalophus harveyi
GGCCCCGGACTTCCCTGCTGATGGTCACTGCCCCAGGATCTCCTGTCTCTCTCAAATCCTTAGTCTATCCGGCAACAGGAAGCAGCATCTCCGCCTGGCAGGGGGTATGTAGGCGAGAGGTCAGCCTCACGCACAGCAAGCCCGAGGCAGGACACAGACAATCAGAGGACCGCGCTGGCCAGGCCAGGGTCTGGTCGCCTGGTTGTGGTCACAGAGGGCTGGTGTGCGCTGGCCGCTGTGTTCCACGCTAGCGGTTTCTGTGTCACTGAGCACCTCCCTCTCCACCCACTAGTTCACATCTGGCATATCCAAACAGGTACCTAGGGTCTCACAGACGGTACCTGGGGAAGAAAGACTTGAGTCTAGGCGGCTGGACCTCAAAGCTCCTCCTGACCTTCAGGCTGTACTGATGCTGTACCACCTGGGTCAGAGGCAGTTCAGAAAGAAAATGCTGAGAGAATAAAAGACGCCCGAGGCTGACAGTGTCAGGGACCACGCCAGGTGGCCCTTCATGTCACCTAGCAAGAACGGGAACCTCCCCCGAGATGCTCCCACGAGGTGCCCGAAAGCCAACCAAGCTGGACAGGACCTTCACGGGATGCCAAGAAGGCAGGTGGGGGCGGGCGGCTATGGAGGAGGAAAATTAGGCCACGGGAAGGAGGAAGGCGGTTGGTGGGGAGGGCCGAGGGCATCAGCTCCTCTGTGACACATCCTGAGGCTGGAGGCCCTGCAGGCCTCTCGCCTCGGGTATAGAATTAAAAAAAACAACATCCAAAATAAACCGAGGTTGCAGGGAGTGGGGAGTGAAAAAAGGCCTATTCACAGCAATAAAAGTGAAAGGACGGGTTTTCCAAAGGTACCACCAGTGACGCCTGAGACGTACCACCAGTGGAAGAGACATAAAAAGGGGGGGCCGTGAAGTGGCGGGGACTGTCTCATGTCCACTTCTTCAGCCTCAGTTTGGTCTGGTGGGGACCAGGCCCGGCCCTGCCCTCTCACGGTCCCGGGGGCCAGCTTCCTGCTTTGTTTCAATGAAGGGTACAGCCCCTGGTCACCAACACAGAGTCACTAAAGAGGTCAAGAGCACAGAGCTGGGGGCTGCCTTGGGGCCCATGGCTGGGCTGGACCATCGCTTCCTCATGCGAAGCCACGTCTCCCATCTCCAGAGCCACCACCCACCCCGCCATGATCCCCCCCCAGCGCCTGGCATGTGGCAAACCCTCAATAATTCCTAAGAGGCTAATAGGTGAATCTGACCGTCTCTTCTGCCTCGGGAGCTTCTTCCTGGCTTGAAAAGGAGATCCAATCTCCCCAGGGCCCTGCAGGCTCCTTCCCATCTCTCCAGTCATCATCTGCCCTTCCATCCTCTCCCTCCCCTCTTGCAGCACACAGCCTGCTGCAGGGCTCCCTGCCTGTCTTCTCCTGACTCACTCCTTCTGGCCCTCCACGCTTCTGCCTAAGCATCAGAGAGCCCCCCACCCAAGCTGAACCAGGTCCCCATGGCTGCTCTCCCCGCCCCACCCCGGCACGCTGCTCTCTGCTGGGGTCTGACCACCACATGGGATCGGGATCGGGTTCGGGTAGGTCTGTGTGTGATGACTCTTTGATGCTGGCTGACTGCAGACCCCCTGAGGGCCTGGATTACTCTGCAACCAGCACAGCATCTCAGAAAATGTTTCCTGAGGGTGTGGGTCAGATAAAAGAGATTAAACATCCACAGGGAGCAGCAGCTCCCTTAGCTGAGAGAAAAATGAAGAAACAGGTTGGGTGGGGGGGGTGGGGCTGGTGACAGCAGCCACCCAGAGGCCAAAAGGACATAGGTCTGGGAAAGCCGGGGCTGGGAACCCAGCTGGTCTCCTGCCCACACCAGCGGGCTGGAGAGGCAAAGCCAAGTGCCAGCCCAGGTCCCCAGCCCCTGTCATCCACCCTGACCATCGGGTGGACAGGGATTAAAGAGCTGAGGGGAAACGGAAAACCCAGCTCTTTGTTTCTTTGTCCCACCTCGCCACGCTGGAACCCGACACTGTGTCTGTGACCGGATCCTGGCTGGAGTCCCGAGCAAGAGTTCTGAGGACCTTTCAACAGGTTCAGGCAAATTTTCCAAACCAAAGCATGGGTCCTAAAAGCCACAAAACGCTGACAAATTTGCATCTCAATCAGCTGTAGACTGGTCAGCTTTTCACAAGCCTCATTCAATAAATGTAAAAAACAGCCAAACTGTTTCTCTGCAATTCAGCTGTCCCCCAAGTATGACAATATTAGGCCTAAGCAGAAATCTTGATCCTCAAATCCTTCAGGTACTCCCAGCCAGGCAAGACACGGGGATGCCAGGCCCTGCAAGGCAACAGGCAGCTCAGACTTCCAAGAAACAAGGAGGCCAGAAGAGATAAGCCCTGTGGAATCAGCAGGCCTGCCCGCCACGGATGCTGGGTCAGCGGGTTTGCCAGATAGTCAGAAAAACCAAAATCAGAGGCAGGAACAAAAGGCACAGGATAAGAAGTTGATGTTCAACCCACAATCTTGACCCTTCACCTTCACTTGGCTTACAGGAGGGACCAGGCAAGCCTCGAAAGGGCTTAAACACCAACTCAGCACTGCTCTTGGCACAGTCGCTGGGACTCCTCCCACTTCAATGAAGGAAGCGGCCAAGGCTGGGGCAGGAATGAAGTGACCATCCCCAGCGCTGCCAAGACCATAAAATAAATTAAATCAGTGGGCAACGTGGGGGGAAAATAAACAACCCTAGAATCTGACCTTCTGACACCACAGTAGGACAAAAAAAAAAAAAATTGACCACCTCAGTCCTCCAGTCTGGATGAAATGCTAAAAGCTTCATCTGGAGATGATGGGTTTTTTTCTGTTCTTTAACCCCTCTATGCAGCCAGAAGGAAGTTGTCAGAGGCAAGTAGGAAGGGTCATGATCCACAAGAGAGGAGAGGAGGTGCCAAATGCTCCAACCTGTTCCCTTCCAGTCATTAATCTCCTAACATCTCTCAGGCAAAGCAGAAAGCTTGTTCAAGGAACAAGGTCTGAGTGACTCTCCCGTCTCCCAAGGTTTCTTGCTGATGTGGGGAAAGGTCTGCCAAGAACCCTTACGCTATTAGGTAATATTTCTGAGTGGCTAAAGGCTAAAGGTCATAGACGATATACTCTCTGCCCTCTCTCAGGCAGTCTCAGCATCTCCTCCCTTTCTCCTGTCTTTAACCTCTTCCAGCTGAAGCTTCCCTAGTAACTGGAATGCTCAGCAACCTGGGAAGATCAGAGTAGGAAAACAAGGATTCTACCCCAGCTTACACACAGCATGAGCCGGTCCAAAGCTTTCTCTTCCCTCAAAGTTAGCAGTCTTGGGAGGAAAAAAATGGCAAGCTGGTGGTGTGATGCAGGAGGTCAGACGTGGGTTATTTCCATCCAAGGGAACTGAGGTGGGGGCTGGCTGTCAAAGGTACTGGGCCGAGACGCTACTCACTTCAACCATTAGGAAGTGACAGAGGGCAGAAGAAAACATTTATTATCAAGGTTGCTGCAGAAGGGGGATAGAAGTGTAGAGAGTGAGAGCCACTTGGGTCCCACCCTTAGGCTGAGTCCCGCTGACCTTCAGCAATCAGAATCCTCAAACAAGGTCATCGGGTGTGACCACGGGGGTGGGGGGCGAGATTTCTTGTAGACAGGCATCCTCAGCTTTCATTCAGTTACACCAACGTGTGGCAAAGGGAGAGGACAGCCCTAGTGTCTTTTCCAGAAATACCCCCTTCCCCTCCCCCTCACAGGGGAAGAAGGCCACTGAGATGTTCTCACAGCCTGTGGGAGGAAATGTCCTTTGGAAAATTAGAAAGCAGCAAAAATAGAAAAGAAATTGTATCCGACCAGCCCTTTAGAGATTCAAGGCCTGACTGAAAACCATCTAGATTCTAGATGAACCTTTCACGGGGTGGAGGCCAAGCCACTTCCTCTCTCTTGCTGCACCCCAGCCACTGAGTCAGGAGTTCCTCTTTCTTACAGTCAGAGAGCAACATGTTTACCGCAAGGCAAGTGATGTGCCAGGCACTGGGAGGAGAGGAGTCCAGTCATGTTCCCGGGTGGTGGAAAGAACACCCTGGACTTCAGGGTTCTGGATCTATGACAGTCTCCAGCTGTGAGGCCTCATGCAAGTCAGAAGATCTGTCTGAGCCTCAATGTCTTCAGCCAAAAAAACAGGGACGATGATGATCTGTACCCAGCAGAGCTGGAGCGGGGAGGAGGTTTAAACGGGCCGTCTGCTAACTAGGAGGAGTTGCGCAGTGAGGTGGTCTTGCTGGTTGGGTATACACCGCCCTCCGTCCCCTCCCAAAGCCCCCATTTCCGGAACGACCCCCCAGCCCGGGTATCCGTCTCACCTGGTTCAGTACACAGATAGGAGTAAAAGCCTTCTGACTTGAGCATGATGAGCAGCGAGCCCCAGCCCAGGAGGACTGCCGAGAAGAGGAGGTTTTCCACCACGGCCGTGCAGGCCATCCACCAGCGGCGCCGATGGGCAGTGGCCAGGGTGGGCGCCATGGCTAGGCGAGGCGCGGCGACCCGGCTCCGGCTCGGGCTCCTCTCTGCAGCCACCTGCGCGCGGACCTCGGCGTCAGCGCCCGGCCCTATTCAGCCTGGGCGGCCAACCCGGGCCGCTGCCGCAGCGCGCGCAGCTTGTCACCCCCTCCGCAGCGCGAGAGGCAAGTGCGCGCTGCAAGGAAGCCCCAGCCCTGCCTCGGCCCTGGGCCACTCTCTCCGCCGCTGGCTCATCCGCCAGCCCGAAGCTCCGGGAGAAGCCGCCCCAGCCAGACAGGAAGACTTCTCTCTCGGCTCACTCGGAGGGAAACTGAGGCATAGAAACACGAAGGGACAGACGCGTGCTCAGGCACTTGGAACTAATGCAGGCTCCCAGCAGAACTGACGCAGCTTGGGAGCTGTCAGGAGAGGCAGCCGGAGGTTCGGATACCTGGGCAGGGGCACACCTTACGGCTGCCACTCCCCAGGACCCTCACCAGAGTCCGCCCGCCCGCACGCACTGGAGACCCTTCCCCAGACCCGGCTCCCTTAACCACAAGATCAGCGCACGGAGCTCCGGAATGGCCCGCCCGCGGCCCGCTCATTGGCCTGACGGCACAGGAACTGCCACGCCATTGGTCGCTGTCTAGGTCGCTAGGCGCTGCGGCCACGCGAGCCCCGCATGGGAGAGGCGAAGCCGGTTCAAACCGGCGGCGCGAGCCTCCGGCGCGACCCCCCTCTGGGGCCGTTTCCTCGGCAATTGGCTCGTTTCTATGGAAGCGAACCCTGCTCCTCCATCCCCTAGCTCGCTCCTGGACCTCTTCCCCGGCAGCTCCTCATCCATTCAGTCTCTCCTCCCTTATGCACACATCTTCTCCCTACGCCCTTACTCCTGCGCCTTCCTCTCCCCAGCACTCAAGCTCGGGACCCGGGTCCCCAGGATCCAGCTCACCCGGCTCCTACTGGTGTGTATCGGGCCCGGCCGGCGCCTTTTCTGCACCCCCCCTTTATTCCAGCCCTTTTATTCCGACCCCTAGAAGAAAACACTGCCGCACGCTGATTGGCTGAGTCGGGGCTGGAAACAGGCGTTAACCAATCGGCAGGCACCCGCCCGCCCCGCGGCGAGCAGAAGCCGGTTCCGGCCGGAATGGGAGACAAACAAGAGAGCTGAGGGGGAAGGGGCTGCGTGCGGCGGTGCTGTAGGTCTGCGGCTTAAAGTTGGAGTCATAGTCTGGCCGGGAAGCTCCGGGAGCATTCTCCCATCGCCTCTCCAGAGTCTTACCCAGAAACCCTGTCCCTGGACTGGGTCCTCTGCTCGATGTTCCAGAGCTCTCGGACTTCCCCTAACTGCACGGGGGTCTCCCTCCCGAAGCCCGCATAGCTCCCTGGCTCCGTTTTCCTCCGGCGCGCTTCGTAGTCCCCAGTTCTCACTGTGTGCTGAGCGCCACGCCCGATGCTCTGGCTCCGTGTGGGTCGTTCTGCCTCCCGCCACCTCCCCACGCGATGCTACCATCCTGTCTTCCTTGGGCTTTGTGTCCTGAATCCTCGCTCTCTTGCCTCCAGTAGCCCGTCCAAGCGCTGTCTGCACATTCCGGATCCCCGGAGCTCTGTCCAGGCGTGGTGTGCTTCTTCCCTTCTTTCCTGGTTCACGACCCGCACTACTCGATGTCATCCGTCCGGTCCCTGGAAGGTGTCCCTCGGGGATCTCCACGTGGGAGTCTGGGGCTTGTCTGTCTCCCAGGTACCCGCTCCAGCCTCTGACCCCCACAACCCATTCCCACTGCCTGGTGCCACCTCTACTCCCTTACTCCCCTTTCTGCTTCAGGTTAGGGGCCTCTCTGCAAGGTGACGAGGTGGGCAGTGCAAAACTACTAACAGAAGTCAGGCCTCCAGGGCAGGGGTATGGAGCCTGGGCTCCGGAGTTTTAGCTCCAATTGGAGATTCTCCCGCATCGAAGGCAGAACCCGGCGGAGGGCCCTCTGTCTCCCGCCGATTCAGCTTGGTCTCTCTGACACACTGTGGGAGCTGGTTTGTCACCCCAGGGCTGTGAGAGCCCCAGCAGCCTAGTGCTCCTAGACCCTGAGTCCGAGGGCGCCCCCTGCCGCCATCCTTGCTCAGACCAAGCCTGACACTGTGGTCTTGGAGGATCCTGGCTAGTTGCCTATCTGGTTGCCCCACCCTAAAGAATCTCATCCGCTCACTTGACAAACTTCAATCTTTCCCTCCCTCCCTCCTAGAGCCACCTGCTTGAGGGCTGTCTCTCAGGCAGTTGTTCCACACAAATTTCTAAACTGTTTGAGACACACCTGTAAAGTAATTCACTTTCTCCCCGCACAAAAAACTGTACCTCGCAGATCATAGCATCACTGCCTGCTTGAAGTTAGATACCGTGAAACATCATCCTTTCAGTATTTGCTGGTCACCGGCTGTTATTGTCCCCCTCCATCCCACCCCGACCCCACCCATAGAATCTGTATCTCCTAAATGTTTATCTAATTTGCCCATGTGTGTCTATAGGACGGCAGCTGCTGTTCATTGAGGTTCCAATCTCAGCCACTCACATCCATCTCTCCACCCCTATTCCATCCCAGTGAGCTTTGGGAAATGCAAATCTAACCTTGGTAAATCTGACCTCTGCTAAACGCTAAAGCTCTGCCATTGGCACTGCAGGATAAAGTTCAAATTCTCCAACCTGACCCACACAGGCTCCGCCCCCACGGTGGTTGACCTGCCTACTCTTAGTTGCTCCAATCACATGGAATTGCCTGTAGTTCCTGTTCTCTCACCTGTGACCCTCAAACATAGTCCCTCCTGGAACAGCATGTCCTCCAGGAAGTCTTCCCTAACTACTCCCGGTGATTGTCTCCATTATCTTTGTCCACTGGCTGTTTTGTAATTATCTATTCATCTGTTTGACTTCCATTTTTCCCATTGACTATGAACCCAGATAATCATGATGATGTGATCACTAATCTAGAGCCAGACATCCTGGAATGTGAAGTCAAGTGGGCCTTAGAAAGCATCACTATGAACAAAGCTAGTGGAGGTGATGCAATTCCAGTTGAGCTGTTTCAAATCCTGAAAGATGATGCTGTGAAAGTGCTGCACTCAATCTGCCAGCAAATTTGGAAAACTCGGCAGTGGCCACAGGACTGGAAAAGGTCAGTTTTCATTCCAATTCCAAAGAAAGGCAATGCAAAAGAATGCTCCAATTACCGCACAATTGCACTCATCTCACATGCTAGTAAAGTAATGCTCAAAATCCTCCAAGCCAGGCTTCAGCAATACATGAACCGTGAACTCCCTGTTCAAGCTGGCTTTAGAAAAGGCAGAGGAACCAGAGATCAAATTGCCAACATCCGCTGGATCATGGAAAAAGCAAGAGAGTTCCAGAAAAACATCTACTTCTGCTTTATATCTTGAGAGTCCCTTGGACTGCAAGGAGATCCAACCAGTCCATTCTGAAGGAGATCAACCCTGGGATTTCTTTGGAAGGAATGATGCTAAAGCTGAAACTCCAGTACTTTGGCCACCTCATGCGAAGAGTTGACTTATTGGAAAAGACTCTGATGCTGGGAGGGATTGGGGTCAGGAGGAGAAGGGGACGACCGAGGATGAGATGGCTGGATGGCATCACGGACTCGATGGATGTGAGTCTGAGTGAACTCCGAGAGATGGTGATGAACAGGGAGGCCTGGCGTGCTGCGATTCATGGGGTCGCGAAGAGTCGGACATGACTGAGCGACTGAACTGAACTGAACTGATGAACTCTTTGAGGACATGCTGCTGCTAAGTCACTTCAGTCATGTCCGACTCTTCGCGACCCCATAGATGGCAGCCCACCAAGCTCCCCCGTCCCTGGGATTCTCCAGGCAAGAACACTGGAGTGGATTGCCATTTCCTTCTCCAATGCGTGAAAGTGAAGTTGCTCAGTCATATCCAACTCTTAGCGACCCCATGGACTGCAGCCTACCAGGCTCCTCCGTAGGATTTTCCAGGCAAGAGTACTGGAGTGGGGTGCCATTGCCTTCTCTCTGAGGACATGAACCATGCCTTATTCAGCTTGCTATAACCAGCTCTCGATACAGAAGTAAGTACAAAATAAATGCACAATATGAGTTTGTTGAATGAAAACATAAATAAGTGAAGAGGTGAAAGGTGTCAGCTTCTAGGAATAAAGGACTCAAAGCTGGGAGAATGATGTAATGGGGATAATAATGACCCTTTATTGAGGGTCCAAAATTTACTAGGTGCTTTACATACTGTGTCATTTAATTCCTACAGTAACCCTGGAAGATAGCCACATGCCCATTTTCCAGATGAAAAAACCAGCTTTAAGTAACATTTCCACAGTTATAAAACAAGTATGTCAGAACTGAGATTTGAATCTAGGTCTAATTTGAATGAAATTCTGGGAGTTTTTTTGTTTTGTTTTCTGTGGGTTTTTTTTTTTTTTTTGGCTGTGCCTTGTGGCTTTAAAGATTTTAGTCCCCCTGTCAGGGATTGAACCTGGGCCAGGGCAATTATAAGCACCAAGTCCTAACCACTGGACCACCAGGGAATTCCCTGGGTTTGGGGTTTTTTTTCCCAGTCTTTTTGTCAGGAGCGTTAAAGACCCCACATCAGCACTGCTGGCAAATCGTAAACAAATTATTATACCTAAAATAAGCTACAAGGATATGTTACTCAATACCGGGAATATAGCCAATATTTTATAATTATAATTTAAAAATTGTGAGTCACTATAGTGTATCTGATAACTGACAGAAGAGGGGTGGGGGTGAGGGAAGAGGAGTCAAAATGACTCCCAGGCTTGGGGCTTGGGTCTCTGAGCACGTGGTGGGGCCATTACTGGGTTAGAGAAGGAGGGGAAGAGCAGGTTTAGCAGAAAAAATGAGTTCGGGGCAAACTGTGTTTAAGGTGTACATAGGGACTCCGAGGGAGGCGTCTAAGGGGATTGTCTAAGAAGATATAGAAGGGTGTGGTGCCTGGGAGAGGGGTCTGAACTGGTCAGGACAGAAATGGAGAGGAAGCTAGCAACAGTGAGAAATGGGAGAGGCTGCTTGGAGAAGGCAATGGCAACCCACTCCAGTACTCTTGCCTGGAAAAATCCCATGGACGGAGGAGCCTGGTAGGCTGCAGTCCATAGGGTCGCTGGGAGTCGGACACGACTTAACGACTTCACTTTCACTTTTCACTTTCATGCATTAGAGAAGGAAATGGCAACCCACTCTAGTGTTCTTGCCTGGAGAATCCCAGGGACCGGGGAGCCTAGTGGGCTGCCGTCTATGGGGTCGCACAGAGTCGGACACGACTGAAGCGACTTAGCAGCAGCAGCATAGTGTACACATGTAACATAAAACGTTGTACATCAACTATAGTTCAATTAAAAAATCAAATAAAACCACTAAAGTACTAAAAGAAATGTAGAAGATTATTTTACTGATTTTAAGGTAGAAAAAGCTTCTCCATCTTTCCATTACACATGACATTAAACCCAGAAGTCAAAAAGAAAGACTTGTCTAAATTCAGAATTTTAATTTCTGTAGGGAAAAGGAGAAAGAAGCTATAAACAGCTTTAAAAGACCAATCACAAACTGGGCAAAGAATTAATATCCTTGATATAAAATCACTTATAAATCAATGAGGAAAAGATGAACATCTCCATTGAAAACTGGGAAAAGAATATAACCAAATCATCTATAGGAAAAAATACTAATAACTGATAAAGATATGAAAAAAAGTTTGGTCTTAGAATAATCATAGAGATTCACCTTAAAAAAGTTTTTCTAATGTGGGCCATTTTTAAAGTCTGTATTGGAGAAGGAAATGACAACCCACTCCAGTATTCTTGCCTAGAGAATCCCATGGACAAAGGAACCTGGTGGGCTACAGTCCATGGGGTCACAAAGAGTGGGACATGACTGAGTGACTAAACAACAATTGAATCTGTTATAGTATTTCTTCTGTTTTATGTTTTGGCCCCAAAGCATGTGGGATCTTGGCTCCCCGAGCAAGGATCAAACCCACACCCCCTGCCTTGGAAGGTGAAGTCCAACAGGCAAGTCCCAGAAATTCACATTTTAATGATACTATTTTTTTTTTTTCATTTTTTTAGTGTTTCCATTATATATATGGTGGTTTTTTTTTTTTTGAGTCACGGAGCAAAGCATGTGGGATCTTAGTTCCTTAACCAAGGATCAAACCCATGCCCCATGCAGTAGAAGCATGGAGCCCTAACTACTGGGCCACCAGGAAGCTCCATATATGTGTATATGGAGTTATATATTTTTCATTGTGGTTTACTACAGTTATATCTTTCTCACTATAGTTTATTACAAGATATTGAATATAGTTCCCTGTGCTCTATAATAGGTCCTTGTTTATTATCTACTGGACATGGAACAGCAGACTGGTTCCAAATAGGAAAAGGTGTACGTCAAGGCTGTATATTGTCACCCTGCTTATTTAACTTCTATGCAGAGTACACCATGAGAAACGCTGGGCTGGAAGAAGCACAAGCTGGAATCAAGATTTCTGGGAGAAATATCAATAACCTCAGATATGCAGATGACACCACCCTCATGGCAGAAAGTGAAGAGGAACTAAAAAGCCTCTTGATGAAAGTGAAAGAGGAGAGCGAAAAAGTTGGCTTAAAGCTCAACATTCAGAAAACGAAGATCATGGCATCTGGTCCCATCACTTCATGGGAGATGTGCTAAAGCTGAAACTCCAGTACTTTGGCCACCTCATGCGAAGAGTTGACTCATTGGAAAAGACTCTGATGCTGGGAGGGATTGGGGTCAGGAGGAGAAGGGGACGACAGAGGATGAGATGGCTGGATGGCATCACGGACTCGATGGACGTGAGTCTGAGTGAACTCCGAGAGATGGTAATGAACAGGGAGGCCTGGCGTGCTGTGATTCATGGGGTCACAGAGTCGGACGCAACTAAACTGAACTGAACTGAGACATAGCTTTCTCCATCTGTTGATGGATACTTACGTTGCTTCCATGCCCTGGATATTATAAATAGTGCTGCTATGAACATTGGCTGCATGAATGATAATGGTTTTTATATCATTCATATCAAAATATCATTTTTTTGAATTAAAAACTTCAAACAAAAAGCTTTTATCTGGGGAATTCCCTGTTGGTTCCGTGCTTAGGACTTTTTGTTTTCACAGCTGAGGGCTCAGGTTCAGTCCCTGGTTGGGGAACTAACCCACAAGCTGCATGGCATGGCCAAAAAAAAAAAAAAACTCACAAAAACAAAACACTTATCTGTACAAAGAGTTTGACTTTTTAAGAAGCTTTAACATGTTATTGCTTTAGAGATTTTTTTGTATGTGCTAAAATAATAATTAGATGTCACCTCTAACCTATCAGATTGGGTGTGGGGAAACACATACCAATATAATTTATGAGAACACAAAGCCATTCAACTCTTTTTGGGGGGCCATTTGGAGTAAATACTCAAATGTTTAATATTCTTACCCCATAACCCAGCAATTCCACTTCTAGGAATCTCTTCTATAAAAAAACTAGCACTAATACAAAAAGAAATGTAGACCGAGTTGGCTACTGCATCATTTATTGGATCAAAATAATTAGAAACAACCCACATCCCCATAGGTAGGGGATGGCTTAAATAACCTGTGTTATTTCCCCATGATGGAATCCCATTTTTTATAAAAAGAGGTAGTTTTATATTAACTAACATCAAAAGATAGCCAGGATACATTGTTAAGTAAAATAGCAAACTGCAGAATGAGATGCTCTTCTGTTTTCATGCGTGCAGAAAAACATCTGAAAGGAAGCATCTAAACTGTTCATGAGCTTCTCTACACACTGGGACAGAGGGGTTTGATCTTTATTTCCTGTCTGGGTAATGCAAATACATGAGAAAAGAATTCAGGACTAGACCAACAGGCATTCCATGAAAATTAAGTCTGGCCCCTCCCTCATCCCACAGAATCCCTTGAGGAGAAGGGAAATCTGATTTTTACTCTAGACATGTCTATAATGTTAGTACCTTTTATTTATTTTTATTATTTATTTATTTTTATTTATTTTTATTATTTATTATTTTTATTTATTTTTATTATTTATTTATTTTTATCTATTTGTTTTTGGCTGTGCTAGGTCTTCATTGCTGCACAGACCTCTCTCTAGCGGTGGTGAGCAGGGGCTTCTCTCCAGGGGCTGTGCGCACGCTTCTCATTGTGGTGCCTCTCTCGTGGAGCACAGGCTCCAGGGCACGTGGGCTTAGTTGCTCTGCAGCATGTGGCATCTTCCCAGATCAGTGACTGAACTCGTGTCTCCTGCCTTTGCAGGCAGATTCTTTACCACTGAGCAATGGTACTAGGGAAGCCCAGTACTTTTTATTTTTTACAAACAACATTGCTTGTTATAATTTTTAAAAATTTAACCTAGTGAGAAAAGTAAAGAATGTAGGAAATTTGCAAATTATGTGTAAATTTAAGAAAATAATCTGCCGCACTCTTCTCTCCCGGAGAAAAATGCCATGTGATACCTTTCTTTCAAATGTGTTTTACGCACATCCATCTTTTTTATTTCTTTAAAAAATAGTTATTCGGTTATGTCGACTCTTAGTAGCAGCGCGTGGAATCCAGAGCGGGCAGGCTGCAGGAGTTGCTGCACTTGGGCTCTCTAGTCGTCCATGGGCTTCGTTGCTCTGCAGCATGTGGGGTCTTATAGGTCTCTGACCAGGAATGGAACCCAAGTCCCCTGCATTGCAAGGTAGATTCTTAACCACTGGACTACCAGGGAAGCCCCCCTCACGTCTTTTTTTTACATCTATAAAACAGTCACAAAATAAACACAAAATGGAAGAATTCTAAACATGTATTCCGAGGCCAAAAGGAATGAAATTTGTAAAAAGGAAACATTATTTACATGTAACAGGATAGCATGAACAAGCTCCCATATTCTTACACAACCTGATTTAGTTGGTTGTTTAGGAACCTTTCATAAGGAATATCTCTTTAATCTTTTATCATCCAACAGTTAGGTTATTTCCATTTCAGAAAAATGTTTTGCAAATGAAGGAAAGAAGAGACTGGGACTAAACAGAGCCCAGGACAACAGAGACAAAGTCCCTGCGGTCATCTCTTCCCCCTTCCTGACCCCATCCGGTGGGGTCTCTGCCCAGGCCTTCCAGACCCACTCCCAGAGCTTGGCTAGGACCCAGAGCCAACCGGCCTCCAGCACTGACATTTCCCGGTGAAAGCGCAGGGGGCATGTCTTTCTGGCCCTGGGATCTTTTCCCAGCACAAAACACAATCTGATCGGGGCAATCTGAGGCCTAAGCCCCATCCACCATCTTCCCACTCACAAAATTCAAAATCCTCAGGGGTCCAGTGGCCCAGAGATGGGTACGACATTTTCATACTGGGGCTCCTCCTGCCCTTCCTCGTCAGTCACCTTCTGGGGATCCTGTACTAGGGGACCATCCTCAGGGGCCAGCTCCTGGCCACCCCCTGAGCTCTTGATGCCGCCCCCCAGGCCCCTGGCCCCTTCCTCTGACCCAGTCCCTGCAGACTCCAAGGCCCCAGTCAGCTCCTCCTTCGTGGCTGAGCTGGGGCTCTGATGGGCAGAGCCAGAGTCCAGCCTGGGGCTGCCTTTGTTCCGACTCAGGGCCCGACGTGGAGGCTTGGGGATGGCACTCTTGACCTTGGGTTCTGCCTGGCCTTTCTGGAAGCTACCAAAACGGCGGAGGACAGACCGGACGGGGCCCTCAGGTCCCCGGGGTGTCCCTGCCAACATGTAGATCGTGCTGACAGAGCCTGAGCTTTCCTGGACGCTGCCCTCGATGGCTTCCACACGCTCAGCCACTGTCCGGCCGCCAAGTGGGAGCCGGCGGCGACCAGCAGCTGAATCCCTGGGGCTGGCAGTGCCAGGAGGGGCCCCATCTGTTCCCACGTGTGGGCCTGTGGGCTCCTCGGTCTCCTGGCTTTCAGGACCTGGCTGGGTCCCCCGGGAGAGCCTCTTGGGCTTTCGGAGCGGGCTGGAGAGCTCCCCGGAGCCTCGGCGACTCTGTGGGGCAAACTTGGTGCCTTCAGCAAAGGAGACTGATGGCCGCTTGGCCCTGGCGAGGCTGGAAGTGCGTGGGATGGCAAACGGCGTGGAGGCGTCCTCAGGGGGAGGGAAGGGACCTCCGGCCAGCCTGGCCTCTGAGGATTCCGCTGGGGCTGCAGGGACCATCCCTGGAGAGGAGACACAAGTGCTTGACGAAAGCTGGGCTGGGCTCTCCAGTCCATCTTACTTACCCAGCTCAGCATCTTTTGGAAGGCCCCCAAAATGGAGCAAGGGAGAGGGTGAGGATGCAGAGAGCCAGGGGAAAGGGCTATTCAGGCAGAGACTACCGCCGCTACCCTCTGTTCTCACTGTTCTCCCCAACTGTGTGATAATACCACACTCTAGCCACGCTAAAACTTTCAGTGCCACGTGGCCATGTCCTTCTTACTTGCTGCCTTTTGTGTACACTGTTCCCTCTTCCTGAAATGTCATTGCCATTTCTCCCTGTCCCTGGGCTAACTTCTACTGATTCTGCCAGATTCAACTCCAATACCACGAACACAGAGACATCGTCTCTGACCCCTGTCACCCCTGACATGCTGGATTACGAGCCCCTACTTGCATGTCCCCCGTGAAAGCATGTATCACTCTGTCCTACCACCCGCTGTCTCGTAGACTATAAGCTTGGGCAGGGCAGGCATCTCTTTTGCTCTTGACTGCATCCCACAGCCAAGAACCGTGATGGGCACAGAGTGGGCGCCTGCTACATGTCTGCTGAAGGAATAAAGAAGAGGGTGTGATGAGCAGGCTGGCTCAGGGGGCGGGGGCGCTGTTTGGGGGCTACCTTCTTGGGGTGGCACGCAGTAGGCAGGACCCTCGTCCTCTTCTCCAGACTCAGAATCCGAAGAGAAGGAGTCGTCTGAAGCCCAGCCGGCGGAGGGCGGCTCGATGAAGCTGTGGTTGAAGGGGATCTCCGGGTCGTGGTGCGAGACTGCGGGGGAGGGGCTCCAGGTCAAGTGCAGCACCCAAGGGGACGCCTTGTCCCTTGGCAACCCCTGACCTTCAGCACCCACTTACCTGTCACCCAGGGAAGCTTGTGGCTGCTCAGGGACCCACAGGGCAGCGCAGAGCCCAGGCTGGAGGTCAGGGCCCCCCAGACCTGCAGCTTCATCCTGGACATGGCGGTTCCATCTCTCACTGGCCTGAGGGCAACGGAGAGTGGTCAGTGTGGAAGAGCCCTGACTAGGGCAGGAGAAAAGGGCCAGGACCATTCTGACTCCATGGTTCATGTGACAAAGTGACCACGTCTACCTCAATTACTCTCTGTGACTACAGAGTAAAATCCAAACTGAGATATGGAGATATATATATATATATATATATATATATATATATATATTATAATATTGACCCCGAGATCCAGGCCTGACACAGAGGGCAGCATGGCTCCAGAGTCACAAGGTGGCCAATCTGGCTCTGATTTAGCCTCTCTGGACCTCAACTTCCTCATCTGTAAAATGGGGACAACAACTCCTATCTATCGGAGCTTTTTTTCAGGACCCAGCATAGCACCAGCTACACAGAGGGCTGCCCCCAAATGCAGCGCTCTGTGATTATCATCCTTGCTGAGCCCCAGCTCACTGATCTTTCTGGAAGTGACACCACCTCCGGGAAGCCCACCCTTGTCCCCACCCCCAAGCTGGAAGTGACTGTTTCACTCATTGCCATTCCTCAGACAGCCTGTGCACATGTCCTGGTTCCTGAGTGAGAGGCCTCTCCTTTTCCCCGAGAACTAGGTCCCCAGGGTAGGGTCTCCTAGGTCTGGGCTCTGATGATGCCCCCACAGACAAGAGGGACATGCTCAAGGGGCAGTGAGTGAACCAACAGCACACCAGACAAAACAGAGTCCAGAAAACGGCACAGGCTTCATGCAGGCCAGTGACTAGCAGGGTCACCTTGGGTCTGTGTCCTGGGAATTGAGAAGGCAAATCCCCTGCCCCCAAGTGCTTTGCTCAAAACCTCTGTCCACACTGCTCTGAGCTTCCAAGGGGCCGAGAAGTACGAAGAAGTTTCATAAAGGAACAAAGCTCTTGTGCGAAGAGTGTTCCCCGCAGCAGCCTCTAAACCTCAATCCCTCCTCGCCTCTCCTTTTCTTGGAAAACCACACTCTCTGCTGAACTCTTGCACAGGCTTTCATGGCACTCTCCCTTCACGTCTCTTTGCCTCCCCGCCCAGAGCTATCTTGCTGCTTCTGCCTTCTGCCAGCCTGGTACCTGCTCCCCCACACCGTCCACCCCTGGAAGCATCTGAGGAGGGCAGGTGGCTGAACTGGTGTCTCGAGGCCACAGCCATGGCCAGCTACCTCATTACCTCTGACCTACATGTGTGACAAGATCAGCCTATCTCCATCCCAGAAAGGAAACCATAGATACCACCTTGCTTCCACCCATGGCCTGAGCTGTGGGGTCGGGAAGACAGGGGCCTGAGTTCACCTGTCCTTGGGGTCCAGCCGGGCAGCCCAGCAGCAGCAGGCACAGCAGGCGATGGCCAGGAGGAGCAGCAGCAGAGGTACGAGGATGCCCGCGATGAGGGCGGCGTCCTGACTGCGAGATCCTAGGGAGGGCGGGGGACGGACACATATTCAGGGCCTTCTTGTCTCCCGCACATCATATCTCATCTCTAGCTCTGCATTGCCTTCTCCTCAGAATCTCCCACCTGTGGGGCCTTCCCCCTCCTCAGAGGTGTAGACTCAGCTCAGCTTGGAGGCCCCCTCCTCCAGGCAGCCTCCCTGCTGGTCTGTCCCTTCCTGATGGTCCACAGCCTGTTCCACAAACTCTTGCCCCAATTCTCAGGCCTGATGAGACAGCCCAGTGTCCAGGCCTGTGTACCCCGTGCTAGCCTGTTTTCTCAGGGGACCAGGGCTCTGTCATGTGTTTGGGGGGCTCCAAAGCACCCATACAGATTTCAGATAGAGCAACTCTGAAGTGGGCTTAGCCTTTCTAGCAAGTAAGGAAGTCCCAGAGCCTGTGTCAAGGGCCATTCTTTCATGACTTCCCTGGCAGACCAGTGGTTAAGACTCCCAGCTTCCCCTGCATGGGGCGCGGTTTCGATCCCTGGTCAGGGAACTAAGATCCCACATATCACGCAGTACAGCCGAAAAAAAAAAAAAGGCCACCCTTCCCCCAGCTACTTCACCCTGTACTCTTTGTTCCAGCTTACCCAGCTGGCAGGCCCCAGAGACAGGGTCGCAGCTTCCCTCTGGACATTCGCAGGGAACAGAGCAGTTGTTTCCATGGAAGCCAGATGGACATGAAGTATTGCAGCTTTGGGGGGATAGGGGAGATAAGCGGGAGGCTGGCTGAGAAGGCATGGTGGTGGGCAGGGGAAGGTAGATTTCTGGGCACTGCTCCCCACCCCCTGCCACACAGACTTCCCCTGAAGCATGCCCAGCCAGACTCCTCTGACCTCTGAGCCACATTCTAAGCACCCCACCCCTGGCAGTGTTTACAAGAATCCCTTAGCCCCTAAGCCCATCTTCCAGAGAGACTATCCACAAGCCCCCTGGCTCCCAGGCACCCCCTGCAAGCCTCAGGCAGGGTCCACCTCTCATGATCTTTATTCCATGTCCACTTGGCATTATCATCGAAATAAGCAAGATGCCAGTGGAATCCAGACTTCCTCGAGTTTGGAGGTCTGGGCAAGGCCCAGCCCCGCCCTGACTCTCTGGGCCTGGGTCCTCTCTGTAAAATGAAATCTCTGCCAGTTAATTCTCTCTTCTGTCCCACGGGTGGGAGAACCTGACATTGGCGACGCTGACATTCCCAGGTGGCTCAGTGGCAAAGAATCCGCTGCCAAGGCAGGAGGTGCAGGAGATGCGGGTTCGATCCCTGGGTTGGGAAGATCCCTTGGAGACGGAAATGGCAACCCGCTCCAGTGTTCTTGCCTGGGAAATCCCATGGACAGAGGGGTCTGGCAGGCTACATACAGTCCATGGGGTCACACAGAGTCGGACACGACTGAGCTCGTTCTCCTTCTACTACTGAGCCCCCTTTGGAAGATGCAGAGGAATACCAGAGGAATTCCACAACCAGAAGAACATCTTCCTAGTTATGAGTATGCTGGGTGGGCGGTGGGGAAGCCCAGGCGGGGAAGTTTAGGGAGCAGTCCCCTGACATAGGCCCCTCCCCCAGCCCTCACCTGGGCCCCCAGTAGCCGGCGTTGCAGACACACTCCCCAGTCACAGCATCACAGGTCCCCTGGACACAGGTGGGGCAGCTAGAGCCGCAACCCTCCCCAAAGGTGCCTATCAGGCAGGGGTCTTCGCACCTGAGGTGAGAGGAGACTCAGAATGGAGAGCAAGGCCAGCCTTGCTGCCCCTCAAGGGCCCCACCCATATTCACCCATACTTCTAGATTCAGAGACCCAAGCGTCTACTCATTCAGCAGTGAAGCTCAGGTACAAGCAGGGCCTTGAATCTGAGGTCAGACCCAATAGGTGACAGACTATAGGTCCCTGGAGGGAGATAAGGGTGGGAAGCCTGAGTAGTAGGGGGCCTGCCCAGGGCCACATCATCACCCATGTCTCCCGCCTTAGTTTTCACCCAGAGGTGGGCCCCATGGGGTTGTGTGACTATATGCTTGGAAGAGGGGGCAGCTCTCCGAGAGGGAGCAGCTGGGGCAAGCATCTAGAAGGTATACCCCACCCGGAGCAGGCTGGCCCCTCACCTGGGCCCCCGCCAGCCAGGCTCACAGTGCTGACAGTGCCCGGTGTCTGGCTGACAGGCCTCTCCAAGCCGGCAGTGGGGGCACTGCTGCCTGCAGTTCTCCCCAAAGGTGCCAGGAGGGCAGGGCTGGTGGCACTGGGTCCCGTTCCAGCCTGGCTTGCAGGCCTCGCAGCTGCCTGTGTCTGCAGAGCATGGCTTATTCTGCTTGCAGTGTCCACAGCTGGGAAGAGAAGGAGTCGAGGGAGCCCTGGGAGGCGGACGGATGTCGCACCCACCCAGGCCTCCAGGGTCTAGAGAGCATCTTGGTTCCAGCAGGGCCATGCAGGCAGGTTTGAGCCTCAGCTCCCCCATGTTGCGCAACAAAGAGGCTGGAGAGACTATCTCTGAGGCTCTAGTAGGATTCCAGCCCTTTCCTAACCCCACTCCCCCCACACATTCTGAGCCCCAGCCTTCCCTGGATCCCAGGGTCCCCAGGAGTTCCCAGCCCAGCCAGGGAAACCAAGTTACCATCCCAACCTCTGCCTCCCTTCTGCCCAGGGTTTCCTTCCTTTCCCTTTCCCAGTCCTCCCCTTTCCTCTTCCTCCCTTCCACCCTTGTCACCTCAGAGGTCTGGCATGAACAGGCCTCACTAGTTTAGCTCCTATACTATTTTGTGCATTTAAAAATGCATCAGGTGCATGTTTTCACCACTAGAATTTTATTTTTAGATTTTTTTTTAAGGTTTACTGGGTTATCATTGGGCTTCCCTGGTGGCTCAGAGCATAAAGCGTCTGCCTGACATACAGCACTATTATGAATTCAAAGTGTGGCGCATAATGACCTCATATATATAGTGTGAAATGGTTACCATGAAAAGTCTAGTTAACACCCATCATCTCATATGGATACCAAAAACTAAAGTGTTTTTTTTCTCCTTGTGACGAGAACTCTTAGGATCTACTCTTTTAACAACTTTTCCAGTAAGGTTTATCTTATCTTAATATCGCCTTCATCCTTATTTGAACTTTCTCCCTCCAGAGACTTAATTATCTGGGATCATGCGCGTGGATCAGACTCGTTAGTGGGAGAAGGGGAGTTCATAAAATCAATTTAACAGATCCTGACCAGAATTAAAAAAGAACAGAAAACATTTGGGTGTATATATATGCGTGCGTGTGTGTGTTGTCAGCTTAATTTTTTACTTCAGTTAATATATAGCCCATCATATACATGTATGATATATATGTATATCATATGTATAAATAAATAACCAGACCATAAAGAAAGCTGAGAACCAAAGAATTGATGCTTCTGAATTGTGGTGTTGGCGAAGACTCTTGAGAGTCCCTCAATCCTAAAGGAAATAATTCAGTCCTGAATATTTAATCCTAAAGAAATATTCAGTCCTGAATATTCATTGGAAAGACAGGCTGAAGCTGAAGCTCCAAGACTTGGGCCCCCTGATGCGAAGAACTGACTCATTGGAAAAGACCCTGATGCTGGGGAAGATTGAAGGCAGGAGAAGGGGATGGCAGATGAGATGGTTGGATGGCAT
Organism: Cephalophus harveyi; assembly: GCA_006410635.1. NCBI lineage: Eukaryota > Metazoa > Chordata > Mammalia > Artiodactyla > Bovidae > Cephalophus > Cephalophus harveyi. The sequence goes on from SJYT01071623.1 coordinate 1,178,066, forward strand.
CACTGACTCCATGGACATGAGTTTGAGCAAGCTCTGGGAGTTGGTGATGTACAGGGAGGCCTGGCCTGCTGCAGTCCATGGGGTCGCAAAGAGTTGGACACAACTGAGCGACTGAATTGAACTGAATACATATATGATAGAATGTAAAACGTTTCTTAAAGTGGGCAGACCTGGTCAAAGATTGAAAGACCCTGAGTGGCAGAGAGCCCCTGCAATAGCCCTTTTGCCATGTGATTCGTTGTTTCTTTTGTCCTGTTTCTACGGCTTGCTAGGAGTATTTTATTCAACTGTAACCAGATGAAAATGGTGGGCGAGGCTGGACTTGGGGGCATCAAGGGTCTCTTTTCCCCCTTTCACCCACCCTTGTCTGTTTCTACGCAAGCTTCTCCCAGCGCCCCCGCCTGCCCCTCTCATTCTCTCCTGCTCCTTCGCACGCCCTCCTCCCTCCCTTCTCACCCTGGCTCACCTGTCGCGGCACTGGAGCCCGTACCGGCCGGCGGGGCAGGGCAGCTCGCAGCGCACGCCACGGAAGCCGGGCGGGCAGGTGCACTGGCCGGAGGCGGCGCTGCAGCGGCCGCGCACGCACTCGCACGGCTGCCGGCACTCGGGGCCCCACCAGCCCGGCCGGCAGGCGCAGCGGCCCGACTCCTGCGCGCACGGCGAGCCGTGGCAGGCACAGCGGAAGCTGCAGCGGCGGCCCCACCAGCCTGGCTCGCACAGGCAGGAGCCGGTGGCCTGATCGCACCGCGCCGCCGCGGGGTTGCACTGGCACGGGCGGCGGCACGTGGACGACCACCAGCCTGGATCGCAGCGGCACGCGCCGGTCTCGGGGTTGCAGCGGCCGTGGGGACCGCAGGCGCACGGGAACTCGCAGCGGTCGCCCCAGCGGTCGGGTTGGCAGTGGCACACGCCGGTGCCCGGTTCGCACTGGCCGTGCGGGTGGCAGGCACAGACCTCCCTGCAGTCGGGACCCCAGTACTGGCCCGGGCAGCCTGCGGCAGGGCAGTGGGGGAAGGAAGAGGGTCAGCAGGCTTGGGGCCGGGCACAGGTGCTCGCTGCGCGCCCCCTTGTGTGCCAGGAGGGACCCTGGCACAAGGAAGTGTGTGTTGAGGGGGAGCGGGCCCACCCTCCAGGAGCTGGGGACAGCCTGTCCCCCTGGGGCACAACTCACTTCCTGCCGCCGACTCTGAACCACAAGGCTCGTTAGCACTGGCCCAGCCTCCCACTTCCACATTCTAGAACACACTTCAGAGTGGAAAAGGGGCCTGTCCAGAGCCACACTGAAGTGGGTGGGCCTGTACTGGGGCCCCTCCTCCCTCTCTTTGGGTTCCCCCCACAACTGTGTCTATCCAGGCCTGGAGGCTGCCCTTGGGGTCGTGGAAGAAGCCACACACCCCCAGCGTCTCCTCTCAACCGCGACCCCTGGTGGCTGGCTGCCCTCTGGCTAAACTGCCCACCAACCACTTTGCCAAGTCCCTCTTTGTGCCAGAGAAGGTGGACACTCCAGGCACCCTCCAGACTCGCATAAGGTGTATGAGACTGAGAGTACATTCACTTTGCAGGTAACCAGGATCTCCAGCATCTTTCAGGAAGTTGAAAGGGAAGATGAACAGCCCAGAAATGAACCTGTGGGAGGACTTAGAGGATGGCTAGAAAGCAGATGACTCAGGGCATCCCTGGGAGTGCGTCACTTCCTGTCTCCGGACCTCAGTTTCCTCAGCAAAGCTTGGAGGGATTCTGGCCTTGCTCTTGTAAGATTACTTTGCTGCCTGCTTCATCTCCCCTCTCCCCGAGTCCTGCCCGGCGCCTTCATCCTTCAGGAGACACTCAGGACTCACGGGAGTTGCACTGGGCTCCGAAGAATCCAGGTTTGCATCGACAGAGGCCTGGTTTCACACATACCTCGTCTTCCCGGCAGGCGTCCAGCCCCTCGCAGATGGCTGAAAAACACCCCACCCAGGTTGGAAGGACAGGGGTGCGGCCAGGGGACACTCTGTCCCTCTCACTGGCTCCTGCTGCCCTTGCCTCCCTCAAGGGCTGTTTCCTCGGGGCCGGGGGGTTGGGTCACTGGAGAGACCCTGGCACGAGTGATCAGGAGGGCAAACAGACCCCAGGGTGGGTAGGAACTGTCTCTTATACACATCTGTTGGTGGGCAGTTTAGCCAGAGGGCAGCCAGCCACCAGGGGTCGCGGTTGAGAGGAGACGCTGGGGGTGTGTGGCTTCTTCCACGACCCCAAGGGCAGCCTCCAGGCCTGGATAGACACAGTTGTGGGGGGAACCCAAAGAGAGGGAGGAGGGGCCCCAGTACAGGCCCACCCACTTCAGTGTGGCTCTGGACAGGCCCCTTTTCCACTCTGAAGTGTGTTCTAGAATGTGGAAGTGGGAGGCTGGGCCAGTGCTAACGAGCCTTGTGGTTCAGAGTCGGCGGCAGGAAGTGAGTTGTGCCCCAGGGGGACAGGCTGTCCCCAGCTCCTGGAGGGTGGGCCCGCTCCCCCTCAACACACACTTCCTTGTGCCAGGGTCCCTCCTGGCACACAAGGGGGCGCGCAGCGAGCACCTGTGCCCGGCCCCAAGCCTGCTGACCCTCTTCCTTCCCCCACTGCCCTGCCGCAGGCTGCCCGGGCCAGTACTGGGGTCCCGACTGCAGGGAGGTCTGTGCCTGCCACCCGCACGGCCAGTGCGAACCGGGCACCGGCGTGTGCCACTGCCAACCCGACCGCTGGGGCGACCGCTTTCTGCCTCCAGCCTGGGCAGCACTGGAGCTCAGCAGAGGGGCTGTGGGGCAGAGAGGGGTCAGCTGGAGGGGCAGCCTGGCCCCACAGGTGGATCACTGTCGCTGGCCTCAGCCCCATCTGGTAGGCCTGGCCAAGGTTCACAGTCCCACGTCCGCAAACCCTTTCCGCTCTGTCCCTGGTCATCCCACCGCCTTCCAGGCTGCCCTGAGCCCCTCCTGCTTTAGCCCCTCTTTCCTCATGTCCTCCTCCCCCCTCATCAGACTCCCACAAGACCCACCTGCTGGCCTTGCAGACGTGCCGCCCCCCGGCGTCCAGCTCAGACCCCGGGGCCCCCAGTGCCCCGAGCAGCAGCAGAAGGAACAGCAGCGCCGGCCCCATGGCGGCCAGTGCAGCGGGAGGGCTTGGGTCAGTCTGGCCCCCACAGCGCCCAACCCCCTTCCTGCTTCCTCCCCAGGCTTTTCCTGAGGAAACCAGGCTAGAGGGGCGGGCTGCCATGAGGCAACTCCCTGAGACAGTGGGCAGGCGCTGAGACGCAGACACCAGAATAGTGAAAGGAAAGGGAAGGCCAATGGTGAGGGCTGAGTGGAGGCCTCTGGGCTGGTCTGAATCCGGAGCAGGCAGGAAGATGAGGCTGTAAGTCCCGGATTCCAGGACAGGCGAGCGGGTGAGCCATGGGAATCCATTAGGTCACATTCCCCAAGGAAAGTGGGAGAGAGGAGAAGGCCCCCCCACCAGTGACAACCAAGGGGCCATCCTGGCAGAGCTGGGCAGGGGGGATCACTGGCAGACAGACGTGGAGCCGTTTCTGGCTATCACGGGCAGTTGCTTTATTCCAATAGCTTAGGCCATCTGTACAAACACCTGGGAGGAGGGCAGTCAGCTCTCCGTTTCACAGATGGGGAAACTGAAACTCAGAGAAGCGGCACTTTTATCTGGCCCTCAAGGCTTGGTACAGAGGTATAGAAAGAACAGCGTATTAAAAAGCAGAGACATTACTTTGCCAACAAAGGTCCATCTAGTCAAAGCTATGGTTTTTCCAGTAGTCATATATGGATGTGAGAGTTGGACTATAAAGAATTGATGCTTTTGAACTGTGGTGTTGGAGAAGACTTGTGAGAGTCCCTTGGACTGCAAGGAGATCCAACCAGTCCATCCTAAGGGAAATCATTCCTGAATATTCATTGGAAGGACTGATGCTGAAGCTGAAACTCCAATAATATGGCCACCTGATGGGAAGAACTGACTCATTGGAAAAGACCCTGATGCTGCAAAAGATTGCAGGCAGGAGGAGAAGGGGACGAGAGAGGATGAGATGGTTGGATAGCATCACTGACTCAATGGACATCAGTTCAGTTCAGTTCAGTCGCTCAGTTGTGTCCGACTCTTTGCGACCCCATGAATCGCAGCATGCCAGGCCTCCCTGTCTATCACCAACTCTCGGAGTTCACTCAGACTCACGTCCATCGAGTTAGTGATGCCATCCAGCCATCTCATCCTCTGTCCTCCCCTTCTCCTCCTGCCCCCAATCCCTCCCAGCATCAGAGTCTTTTCCAATGAGTCAACTCTTCGCATGAGGTGGCCAAGGTACTGGAGTTTCATCTTCATACCCACATTATTCTTCGCCCTGATCATCTTCAGCTCTGGGGCTTGCAAGGCCTTCCAATTAAATACATCTAAAACTTAGCTCTTCATCTCAAGTCCTTGATCCCTCTCTCCAGATGGCTATTCCCTCCATTTTTGACCATGGTAACTTGCAATTGTACAAGAAAGAAACCCATGGGGCAATCCTATTCTCACATCCTCATGAAGCCCTGCCCCACAGCCAGCAGGTAATCAAGTGTCAAGCCCTTCACATTCAGCTGAACAACTTTTCTTCAAATCTGATTGCCCTTCACAGTTTGTACTGCTAATATCCAGCCCTCTCAGCCACTGTTTTTTCTAAGCTTAACATTCACAACAAATCCTCATCTTGTCTTGCTTTATCCATTGCTCTCTGTCTCACCCTTCCCCACTGGTAAATAAAACCTGACAATGTTTATAATTCCAGGTTCAAATACTTCAATTTTATTCCAAAATCTCTTGAGTTTAACTGCCTTACATGAACCTGTATGACATTTCTTTTTTAACTTGACATTGTACCCTTTGTAATTCATAGCCCATCAATTCCGAATTTCCTTCCAGTCATAATATTTTAAAAACGGACTCTCTGGAAATTTAAAAAGAGTGATTTTAAACAAGGGGCTCACTAGTTAACACTAGTACTAAAGAAACTTCCTGCCAATGCAGGAGACACGAGAGACACAGGTTTGATCCCTGGGTCAGGAAGATCCCCTGGGGTAGGAAATGGCAAGCCACTTCAGGATTCTTGCCTGGGAAGTCCCACAAACAGAGACGTTTGGTGGGCCATAAGCCATGGGACTGCAAAAGCGTTAGACATGACTGAGCACAATTTTAAACAATCGAAATATTTATCTAGGTAATAGGTTTTCTTCAGCCAGGATGATATGTGTTTAAAATATAAAGAATTTTATGAAATATGGATTCTATACCAACCCAGGCACTAGTGATAGAGTGGCACAAAATAATAGTAAGGTCATATACTACTTTATGTGTTAGTAATGTTTTCTTGATTGCAAGCAACAGTAATTGACTCTTACTATTTTGAGGGGAATGGGTACTGTGTTAATTAGTGGAACTAAAGTAAAAATTTATCAGTGAAGTCAGGGACTAGGTAAGAAACCAGGATGACACTAGAAAATCAGGTATAGGAGTTTGTTGATTTTGCCTTGGAAACTCTACCTTTGCTGAGGTTCAACCTAGGTGACTCTAGGCTTTGAGTCGCCCATCCCAAGTTTCAGATAACTAGGCACCAGAATCTGATCACCTTTATTGGAACCAAGTGTCTTCCTTGGATCAAATACCCAAGTCCATTCCACATGCTACAGAGCTTTGGACATGGAACCTGGAGCCCTTCATCTCTATCTGTAACCAAGTCAGAAAATGAAGACTCACTTTAATTCAGGAATATTGATGGGGTCTATTACAATAGCTGATGTTTGCTGTAAAATGAAAGTGCAAGTTGCTCAGCTGTGTCCGACTCTTTGCAACCCCATGGCATTCACCAGGCCGGAATACTGGTGTGTGTAGCTTATCCCTTCTCCAGTGAATCTTCCTAACCCAGGAATCGAACTGGGGTCTCCTGCATTGCAGGCAGATTCTTTACCAACTGAGCTATCAGAGAAACCCAAATTTATTATTATTATTATTTTGGGAGTGCCAGGCCAGAATACTGAAGTGGGTAGCCATTCCCTTCTCCAGAGGATCTTCCAACCCAAGGATAGAACCCAAGTCTCCCCCATTGCGGGCGGATTCTTTATCACCTGAGCCAACAGGGAAGCCCATTTGCTGTAAGTTTTTGTTTAAAGCAAGGACCATAAAGATTTTGTGTCCTTTGGGAGTGAAGGAATAATTGACCATTTTAGAGAATGCTTTAGCAAGTGATGCTGGGAGGGGTATGATATGAAGAGAGTTTAATTCATTATCCTAATTGCCAACTATGAAAGGAGAAAAGTGTAACAGCTTTCTTTTGCAGCACAACAGGATTCCTTCTATGCTGATCCAAGATGATTTATAATATAGCCTGAACAGAGGAGAGGCACCCAATTTTTTATATTTAGAATTGCATTACATTGAGCACCTAAATATTTTATGTTCTTAAGGGTATTTGAGCAGAGCCTGTAGGTTGTTTTGTCTTTCTAGACATAGATCTTGGCCTAAGGCATGCCCACCTGCTGGGATAGCAGCCACCAGCCACCCACAAGTCTTAGAGAATTCAAGACTGCTGAGCAGTGGTACTGTAGTTTCTTGTGGGCGTGTCCAACTTCCTATTCCTCCTCTGCCTCTCCAAATCCCCTTACCTGGAAGCTACACGAGAGCCTTTTATTACTGAAAGGGATCTGAGAATATGAAACAGCTGTTCATGTCTAATGTCTTAAAGACACATGCGTGCTCACTTTTTACTTGATGCCCTCCTGGTAATTCGAGCAGATGCTGACTGCAACGGCAACATGAGTCATCTGAAAAGTATGTATCTTGGAACAGCTCAAAAATATCAGAGGAAATTTACATAACTTTTTTAAAAGCTAAGCTAAAAATACATATACAAGTGATTATAGGAAGCAAAGAGATTTCACCTAAAATCAACTGATTAGTAAAGATGTACTTGCATGTGCAAGATTTTTTTTTTTTTTAACTGAAATAGGGGAAGGTTATTTTATCTATACAAATGAAGTGTCCTTGAATTTAATCAATTTTGCAGTGTGACAAAATAGTCTGTTGCATGGCCAATTCACCAAGGTGTTTCCGCCATGTGGGAATGATGCAAATTATTTAATTTATGACTGTTAAAATGCATTGGAAGGAACCGTTAAAGGGTTTAAAATATTGTTAAAGCCTACATACTAAGACAGTAAATTATGATAAGAGGAAAACTTTTTTAGAAATCTGTTTTATTTTTTAATTAACTCAGTACCCATAACACTACATTTTATTGTAAAATGTATTCTTTACAAAGAAGCCTGCAATCATCATCGTCTGACGTGACTTTTATGAGCTCATTTGTCATATTTTCTAATATGAGTGTAACAGATTTTGGCACTGCCTCACTAATTTTGGCATTGCTTTTTCTCTTAGTTAAAATACGGACATTATTAAAGATTTCTTACAGCTTCTGGGTTTTGAGATAAAAAGCATAAATATTGATTGCTTTAAGAGAAGAATCAGAAAATAAATCCTCTAAATTTGACTTTTTTTCCCCCAATTGTTCTATATCTATGTCTTCATAAGTGGAATATCTGGATAATGCAAGATTGAAAAGAAATCCTATGTCATCCAAATTAAAGAATGTATAATTTAGGATTAAATGTGGCTATAAGCCAATATGGTCCACAAAAGAATCCAAAATGCAGTAGTTGGATGCAATCTCAAAAATGACAGAATGATCTCTGTTCGTTTCCAAGGCAAACCATTCAATATCACGGTAATCAAAGCCTATGCCCCAAACTGTAACGCTGAAGAAGCTGAAGTTGAATGTTTCAATAAAAACCTACAAGACCTTTTAAGAACCAACACCCCCAAAAGATGTCTTTTTCATTATACGAGACTGTAATGAAAAAGTAGGAAGTCAAGAAACACCTGGGGTAACAGGCAAATTTGGCCTTGGAATACAGAATGAAGGTAAAAGGCTAATAGAGTTTTGCCAAGAGAACGCAGTGGTC
>SJYT01071623.1:1187371-1228518 GCA_006410635.1 Cephalophus harveyi
GGAGAGTGAAAAAGTTGACTTCAAGCTCAACATTCAGAAAACGAAGATCATGGCATCCGGTCCCGTCACTTCATCGGAAATAGATGAGGAAACAGTGGAAACAGTGTCAGACTTTATTTTTTTGGGCTCCAAAATCACTGCAGATGGTGACTGCAGCCATGAAATAAAAAGATGCTTACTCCTTAGAAGGAAAGTTATGACCAACCTAGATAGCATATTAAAAAGCAGAGACATTACTTTGCCAACAAAGGTCCGTCTAGTCAAGGCTACAGTTTTCCCAGTGGTCATGTATGGATGTGAGAGTTGGACTGTGAAGAAAGCTGAGCGCCGAAGAATTGATGCTTCTGAACTGTGGTGTTGGAGAAGACTCTTGAGAGTCCCTTGGACTGCAAGGAGATCCAACCAGTCCATTCTGAAGGAGATCAACCCTGGGTGTTCTTTGGAAGGAATGATGATAAAGCTGGAAACTCCAGTACTTTGGCCACCTCATGTGAAGAGTTGACTCATTGGAAAAGACTCTGATGCTGGGAGGGATTGGGGGCAGGAGGAGAAGGGGATGACAGAGGATGAGATGGCTGGATGGCATCACTGACTTGATGGACATGAGTTTGAGTGAACTCTGGGAGTTGGTGATGGACAGGGAGGCCTGGCGTGCTACGATTCATGGGATCGCAAAGAGTTGGACACAACAGAGCAACTGATCTGAACTGAACTGATAAGCAACATAAAGGCTTCCCTGGTGGTTCACATGGTAAAGAATCTGCCTGCAATGTGAGAGATCTGGGTTCGATTCTCTGGAGAAAGGAAGGGCTACCCACTTCAGTATTCTTGCCTGGAAAAGAAGTCCAGGGACAAAGGAGCCTGGCGGGCTGCAGTACATGGATCTGCATAGTCAGATACGACTGAGCGACTAACACACACACACACACACACACACACACACGCAATATAAGATGAATACCAGTTTAAGTAAGATAGACACTGACCTCTCTACTGTACTAACCAAGTTGCGAGGTGCCGAAGCTCTGTAAACAGCACAGATGGCTTCTCTAGGCCTGCCGCTGTCAGCCAGAGCTCCATTCTCAAGGTCAGCTCATGGTTTGAAGAATAAAGACCTCAACCTAATTATTCAGATTATAAAATAAAACTAGTCTTGAATTATAGAAGTTACTGGCTTCAGTGTCAATTTAGGTTAAAAAAAAATAAAGCTACCTTCTCCTTCCTAGCTTCTGCTCAACTGCATGCAAAGGGAAGCCTGCTATTTTGTAATTACAACAAGGACAAACTAGGGAAGATTGTTTACATACTCTGTCAATCCACAAGCAAACATTTCTTATACAATCAGATATTGATGAATCACTAATATTTTACAAAATGTGTTGCATGTCACAAACAACAGGAAACTCCTGGATATATAAAAATGAGTAATACATACTTATATGGTGGTCCCAGTCTAATAAATTCAAGATGTTTATGAATATGAGATGCTGACAGTGTTGATAGTGTGAGGAACTATTTACACAGGGGTCAAAGAAAAAGGACAGGAAATGATGCCTAAAATGAAAAAAAAAAATTGCAACAAATTGTTATGTGAATTGGCAAAAATTGAGACAACAAAAGTAAAAGTAGTAGTATCTTGAAGGAAATAAAAAAAATAGAGTAGAAAAAATTTTAAGACATGCAAATTTCCTGATTAAAAAGGAAAGTGTAGTAGAAACTTTTAAAAATACAAGCTTTAAATTGATTCTGACCTATTATCAGGCAAGTGAAAATTATACCACAGATATAATTATGCAGACAATTAAATGTACTCTAACATCTAAAGTGTAAATATTTGCTTCTCATTTTTTCATAGCTCTTTTTGCCCCAAGTTAGTAATGATAAAACATCTAAAGGGCACAGAAACCAAGCTGCCTCAGACAGAATGGCCAACAAAGGGATGGGATTGCCCTCCCAGATCTGCGAAAGTAGCTGTGAAACAAGAACTTTCTTTTCTGCCAAGTTCATCATGCATAGAGACACTGGCTAATGTTGTCCACTTTGAACAAGCTTGGAAACGAGACAAATAAACAATTCTTGTCAGTGAAATCTGGTCAAAGAAAAGTTAAATAAAAGCAATTCAAGAACTGAGAAAAAATTATGCATGGTGTTCCATCAGTTAGACATCAAGTAATATGAAAGAACCACCAGAACGATTGCTACTGAACTGAATAACAGTGTTACAGACCTGGAGAACTGAGATATACTAAAATGGACAGTTTCAAAATACGGGGATGAAGTGGAATATATGAATGCTGACATTTTCAATTGGTGGAAAGCCCAATACAAAGATGAGAGAATAAAAAACACCACAACAAATCTAATTTTATTTTCTCAATTAAAAAATTTTAAACAATCTGAAACTTTTGATAAAATTAAAAGATGCTTACTCCTTGGAAGAAAAGTTATGACCAACCTAGATAGCATATTCAAAAGCAGAGACATTACTTTACCAACAAAGGTCCATCTAGTCAAGGCTATGGTTTTTCCAGTGGTCATGTATGGATGTGAGAGTTGGACTGTGAAGAAAGCTGAGTGCTGAAGAATTGATGCTTTTGAACTGTGGTGTTGGAGAAGACTCTTGAGAGTCCCTTGGACTGCAAGGAGATCCAACCAGTCCATTCTGAAGGAGATCAGCCCTGGGTGTTCTTTGGAAGGAATGATGCTGAAGCTGAAGCTCCAGTACTTTGGCCACCTCATGCGAAGGGTTGACTCATTGGAAAAGACTCTGATGCTGGGAGGGATTGGGGGCAGGAGGAGAAGGGGATGACAGAGGATGAGATGGCTGGACGGCATCACTGACTCGATGGGCATGAGTTTGAGTGAACTCCGGGAGTTGGTGATGGACAGGGAGGCCTGGTGTGCTGTGGTTCATCGGGTCACAGAGAGTCTGACACGACAGAGTGACTGAACTGAACTGAACTGAACTGAAATTTTTGATGTCTTTAAAAAATTATCTTAACATCAGAAACAATAATTTGTGCCAGAAAAACTTATGTGTCATTAATTTTTATACTTTGCTTTTATGTTAATATCTATTTCAAGAAAAATTAACAGCATAATTCAATATTTTTAAAACCATTCATGATATGCTAACATTTACAGTATAATCTTAAGTGTCTTTTGTCAACTTTGTCAATTTTATATATTGCTCTATATTTATGTAAATATCTTTAGAATCATGTGCAACTAATGTTAACCTCTATAATTCTGATGAAGACATTAGCAAGTTTTTGTTTTCTTTCTTTATCTTCTACCGTGTTTCAGTTCAGTCCAACTCTGCCATCTGATGGACTGCAGCACACCAGGGCTCCCTGTCCTTCACCAATTCCCTGAGCTTGCTCAACCTCATGTCCATTGAGTCAGTGATGTCATCTAAGCATCTCATCCTCTGTTGTCCCCTTCTTCTCCTGCCTTCAATCTTTCCCAGCATCAGGGTCTTTTCCAATGAGTCAGATCTTTGCATTGGTTGGACAAAGTATTGGAGTTTCAGCTTTGCCATTAGTCCTTCCAATGAATATTCAGGACTAATTTCCTTTAGGATGGACTGGTTTGATCTCCTTGCAGTCCAAGGGACTCTCAGGAGTCTTCTCCAACACCACAGTGCAGAAGCATCAATTCTTCAGCGCTCAGCTTTCTTTATGGTCCAAGTCTCACATCCATACATGACCACTGGAAAAACCATAGCTTTGACTTCGTTGGGAAAGTAATGTCTCTGCTGTTTATTATGCTGTCTAGTTTGGTCATAGCTTTTCTTCCAAGGAGCAAGCGTCTTCTAATTTCATGGCTTCAGTCACAATCTGCAGTGATTTTGGAGCCCCCCAAAATTAAGTCTGTCACTGTTTCCATTGTTTCCTCATCTATTTGCCATGAAGTGATGGGAACAGATGCTATGATCTTAGTTTTTTGAATGTTGAGTTTTAAACCAGCTCTCCTCATTCACTTTCATCAAGAGGCTTTTTAGTTCCTCTTCACTTCCTGCCATAAGGGTGATGTCATCTGCCTATCTGAGGTTATTGATATTTCTCCTGACATTCTTTATTTCAGCTTGAGCTTCTTCCAGCCTGGCATTTTGCATGATGTACTCTGCATATAAGTTAAATAAGGAGGGTGACAATATATAGCCTTGATGTACTCCTTTCCCAATCTGGAACCAGTGCGTTGTTCCATGTCCAGTTTTAACTGTTGCTTCTTGACCTGCATATAGATTTCTCAGGAGGCAGGTAAGGTGGTCTAGTATTCCCATCCCTTGAAAAATTTTCCACAGTTTTTTGTGATTCACACAAAGTCAAAGGCTTTAGCATAGTCACCGAAGTAGAAGTAGTTTTTTCTGGAATTCTCTTTCTTTTGTATGATCCAATGGATGTTGGCAATTTGATCTATCATGTTTAACATTACTTAAATTCTTCATGCTAAGTAAGTATGTTTCACTGGAAACATTATTTTTCTAGGAAGCTTTCTAAATAAAATTTTAACAAAAAATTGTTGTGAGGAAAAAAACTTAACTGAACTCTTTTGATAAATGAATTAAACATATCTGCTTCTGGAAAAAAATTCCAATGTAAATTGTTTGGTTACACAAACCATTTTAAGTATTTCCAGAACATGTCATAATTGCAATTAAGCCATGTAGAACTCGACAGTATAATTATGCAAAGTTAAAACCTTAAGACTGTGTTTGTGTGGGTTCACATTGGTTATGACAGTGAGATTCTTTAAGAAGAAAGCTAAATTTTTTATAAAGCAATTTTTTTTAAATAAATAATATTGGTTGGAGAAACCATATGATATCCAATGTTTTTAAGAACTTTTCTTAATTAGCAGAGGGATATCACTGCTAACAATAATTTTATAGGATACATATATATATCTATAAATATGTATTCTTATATATGTATATATGTTTATGAAGCTTCCAGGAAGCACAGTGAAAAATAATTGCCTACCAGTGAAGCTCCAATACTTTTGCCATCTGATTCAAATAGCCAACTCATTGGAAAAGACCCTGATGCTGGAAAAGATTTAGGGCAGTAGGAGAAGGAGGCCACAGAGAATGAGATGGTTGAATGGCATCACTGACTCAGTAGACATGAGTTTGAGCAAACTCTCGTTGGGATTCAATCCTTTGGGCCCTCAGCAGTGAAAGCACTGAGTTCTAACCACTGGACTGCCAGTGAACTCCCAACTAACTGCTTTTTTGACCACAGAGAAATTATGTTACCTCACATTGCAGAACACTGTGGAAAGTGGATAACATCACTAGTCAGAGAAAAAGAAAAAGCTGGACAATTTAAGGAGCATACATATTATCGGAATCAACCTGAAGTTTACATTTTTCCCTAAAAGAAATTTAGATCACGTCAAGAACTTAAAAATATGAATCCATCATGAGTAAAAAGCATGGCAAAATCTAACTGTTAAGCATAGTGTTTTGTATTATTTCAGCAATAAACAAAATTTGCAGGTTTCATAAATCTTCTCCAAGAAGATTTAATACATCTGTACCCCATCCTTGTTTTTTTTTTTTATAAAACAGATAAACATTTATCAGGGAAGCCCAAATACTGTCCCTTCAGTTTTACCTTGAGATGTGAATTTTTTCTTCTGTAGGCAAATATTAAGAACAGTAGTAGGTCATGCAGTGATATGGGTCTTGGAGAACATAATGGCTTAATAAAAGGAGGAATATAAGCAGTATAAACTAGAGTTGGGTACAGACTATTCCGTTTGTGAGAATGTGCTCAGCCATAGAGAAGCATGCCATCTGAAACATCACATAGGTGAGATGACAGCACATGGAGATTGTATTGCTTTGCTGGGGTTGTCTTAACAAAGTACCACAAACTGAGTTGCTTAAACAACAAAACTTTGTTGTCTCAGTTTTGCAGCCTAGAAGTCCAAGACCCAAATATTGGAAGGGTTTGTCCCTCCTGGCGGCTGAGGGGTAGGGTGGGGGTTGCTCTCTGCTTTTTCCCGTGGTTCACTGGCAAGCTGGTTAAATGACTGGATGAGGCAGAGACTGGGGCAACAGTACCAATGGTGCATATGTGGGCACTGGTAGGAGACTACAGCTTGAAACAGAGTGAGAAGGGTGGTGAAAAGAACCTGAAAGTGTTGGTTGCCCAGCTGTGTCCGATTCTTTGTGACCCCATAGACGGCAGCCCGCCAGGCTCCTATGTTCATGGGATTTCCCAGGCAAGAATACTGGTGTGATTTGCCATTTCCTTCTCCAGGGAATCTCCCAGACCCAGGGATCGAACCTGGCTCTCTTGCATTGCAGGCAGATTCGTTACCCTCTGAGCCACAAGAGAAGCCCAGGAAGGGTATAGCAGCAGCCACATATTAGGCAGGAATAGATCACGGTGACATACAGCCTAACGAGGGAAACAAGAATTTCAAGGGGAGTGCAGTTAGCATTTAGCAAAGCTCCACCTGCCTCCAAGCCCATGGATAAAAGTACTGGGATACTGGTAAATACACCTGCAGTCCACTAGAGTTGGGATAATGCGAAGAGGTCAGAACCTCCAAGCAAGGAGAGATAATAGGGATCAGCCCCAGGGACACTGAATGCATATGTGAAAGAACAGGTTTATGTTTGTGCACTGAGATAAGTTCACATCAAGACACATGTGAGTCCAGCTGACTGTATGTTGCCCTAAATTATCCAAATACTGATGAGAGAGATAATAGGGATCATCCCCAGGGACACTGAATGCATATGTGAAAGAACAGGTTTATGTTTGTGCACTGAGATAAGTTCACATCAAGACACATGTGAGTCCAGCTGACTGTATGTTGCCCTAAATTATCCAAATACTGATGAGACAAGATGAGACTGGGCTGGCTCAGGGAGGATTTCTTCTCTTTCTGACCTTACTTCCCCACTAACTGAACTCCTTGCACCAATCAATACCAGTCACACAAACACTATTCCATCCCAGCTCTCCAGAACCAAGTCTTAGAAAACCACAAGGAAGAAAGGAGGAACAGCATCCCCTCACCTGAGGACACTGGCAGTATCGACCAGGGAACTTGATTGGCTCCTTAAAGGATTGACATTGGGGAAAGGCATCACTTTGCTGACAAAGCTGTGTATAGTTAGAGCTATGGTTTTTCTAATAGTCATGTACAGATGTGAGATTCAGACCATAAAGAAGGCTGACCACCAAAGAATTGATGCTTTTGAACTGTGGTGCTGGAGAAGACTCTTGAGAGTCCCTTGGACTGCAAAAAGATCAAGCCAGTCCATCCTAAAGGGAATCAAACCTGGATATTCATTGGAAGGACTGATGCTGAGGCTCCAATACTTTGGCCACCTGATGCGAAGAAACACCAACCCACTGAAGACTCTGATGCCGGGAAAGATCGCGGGCAGGAGGAGAAAGGAAAGGCAGAGAATGACTATTGACTCAATGGACAGGATTTTGAGGAAACTCTGGGAGGAGTGGAGGAAAAGGCATGTTGCAGTCATGGGGTTGCAAAGAGTTGGACACTGACTGAACAATAGAAACACTTGGGCGTGTTTGCAGTCCAGTCAGAAGAGGTGGTCAGATCATCTCCCTTTGGGATTCTAGAGGTCCTGAATTCTGAGTAGCTATTACCTAGCACATTCGGTTCACAGACTAAGACAGCAGACATCTGGGGCTAACTTCACCTGGTAACGTGGATATAAAAACTTAAGGAAGATTTCCCTTGCTTTCTCATCTTCATAAATCTATGACTCCAGTGCTAGTATTATATCAAAAAAGGGCAGAAGAATGTAGATGATCATGTGATGTTCAAAAAGAAATATTATTTGGCTGTAACAAGATTTGGAAAATCATTTCAGCTAATCAGCTTGCATCCTAGAATAGGAAGTGTGGCAATATGGGAAACTCGACCTACATTGGAAGCAGTAATTATAACCAAAGGTTTAGTGGATGGGAGTGGCACTCTGATGCACCAATAAAGAGAGTTTATTTACACCAATACAAATATTGACATTGCTTTTAGGACACTGTGACTCATCAGTATTGATGCTGCTTGTGTGAAATAATACTATTATCCAGTATTAAGGCATACTTTTCATTCCACAGCCCTATTCTGAATTGCATAAATAAAACACCACACCCTGGATGAACAGGTAGGGGAGTAACCCCATAGCATGCATTTATCAGAGGCAAGGCATTCGTAAGTGGAAGACTTTTATATTAAAAGAGACAGCTCATGTGATGGTAAGCTTGTAAAAAGGAAAGAAACTGTCATTAAGTGTATGAGACATTCCAAGCTCAGAGTCCCTTCACTGGCTCCTGTCCTTTGAAGATAATGCCTCTGTATTACTTGCAAATGTTTCTGCAAGTCTAGAAGCAAGTGTTTGGATATCAGTATGTCTAATGAGTAGGTCATACCTAACAGACCAAAAGTATTTGCCTCCCATGGCGGGTGCCACAGATTGGGGTCTAGATATGGGTGGAAAATTGAGTTCCACTGTCAACTCTAACTACTGGTTATATGAATCTTGTACATATACATATCAAGGGATGAGTAGGCAGCAATTTGTAGGAATAATCCTACAGGTTCCTAAAAATCTATTCTGGGATCAAGAGAGAACTAACAAAGAAATAAGAGCATTCTAATATACAATTTACATTGAAGAGTTATTGAAAATCATGCAATATAGTAGCCTTATCAAGACAATGGGGTTTACCATATGGCAGATGACACAGGATCCCAAGAAAAGTGGTTAGGAGAAATTGGTGCTCCAGAATCACAGAACCTTTTAGGTTCTATTGTGACTTAGGGGAATAATTACTTTCTGTTTCTGGGGGAAAACATTTTACCTAATCTCTTGGACAATTCTTACGACCCATAGCATTCATCAAAGCATGCATAAGGAAGTAGCTCAAGTTATCAATCAGTCTTGAAATGTAGCTTTGGTTTTCCTCTATTTGGGGAACATGAGAGGTTACATATGAAGTTTCATCTGTTTTCTGTTTGTTTCTTTCACTTTCTTATGGCGGACTGTTGCTGCTGCTGCTGCTAAGTCACTTCAGTCGTGTCCGACTCTGTGTGACCCCATAGACGGCAGCCCACCAGGCTCCCCCGTCCCTGGGATTCTCCAGGCAAGGACACTGGAGTGGGTTGCCATTTCCTTCTCCAATGTAAGAAAGGGAAAAGTGAAAGGGAAGTCGCTCAGTCGTGTCCGACTCTTAGCGACCCCATGGACTGCAGCCCACCAGGCTCCTCTGTCCATGGGATTTTCCAGGCAAGAGTACTGGAGTGGGGTGCCATTGCCCTCTCCATGGCGGACTGTTACTTATTACTTAAAAGATGCTGCTACAGCTTTGAAGCCATCTCTATGTATTTCAGGTCATCCAAGTTTTAGTGCTTTGGAGAGAAAAACGTCTTCCCTTTGCTCAAATCAAAGAGTTGTATAGATCGTGAAGGTACCCTTATCTTTCAGTTTCTTCATGGAAAGATTTTCTATCAAATTAAAAGGGGTCTTGGTTTTGTGATTCAGCTAGAAATCTTATGCCCCTAAACTTCAAAGCTATTTTTGGATGACAGTTGGCACATGATGGTGCAAGGATGTCATTTCTGTTAACTTACTAAAGAGTCAACTTGGACTCTCTATCTATATTGATATTTTTGATGCTAAAAGCTTCAAAATGATGCAACCATGACACCTAGAAAAATAAATCAATCTTTCAGTTTTTCCACAGTATTCTGGTGTGTCTCTGAGGTGCCTCTGCCCCCACACAATAAAGCCCAGACACTCATTCTTTAATAAACTACTTCAATAAGCAATAAACAGACTTAGACACACATTCACCTACAATCTTGAAAACAACTAACATCTAAATTTTACCACTTTATTATACTTTATTATAATTTATTTATACTAAATTTTGCCACTTTATTATAATAATAGGTAGATCACATTATGTTAGTCTTCATAGAGATATTTCCAGTGAGTGGCATTTTGAACATTATACCATTTGTTTAAACCTTAGGGATGTTATAAGAAACAGCATTGCAAAATTAATTGTTTCTTTTATTTTGGTAAAATGTGCATATCATGGGGCTTCCCAGGAGGCCCACCTGCCAAAGCAGGAGACATAGACACTTGAGCTTGATCCCTGGGTGGGGAAGGTCTCCTGGAGGAGGGCATGGCAACCCACTCTAGTCTTCTTGCCTGGAGGATCCCATAGACAGAGGAGCCTGGCGGGCTACGGTCCATGGGGTCACAACATGACTGAACTCAGACATGGCTGAAGCCACTGAGCACTCACACCCTGCTCCCAGTGCCTGGCAACCACCGTTCAACTGGTCTACTTTCTATCTCTATGAATTTGACTCTTTTAGGTATATCACATGAGAGGAGTCATACAGTATGCGAATTCTTATGTCTGGCTTACTTTTCTTAGCATAATGTCTTCAGCGTTCATACATTATATAACATGTGTCAGAGTCACCTTCCTTTCGAGGGCTGAAATATATTCCATTGTGTGCATAAAACATATATTCTGTCCATGTATCTGTTGACAGACACTTCGGTTGCTGCCACCTCTTGGTTCTTGTGAATATAGCTGTGATGGGTCCTTATCTAAAATTATTTTGGGTCTGTATCCAGAAGGGGAATTGCTGGCTCATACGGTGACTCAATGTTAATTTTTTTGAGGAATTGCCGTACTCGTTTCCATACCTGCTGCATCATTCTGCATTCTCACTTATATTGTTTCTATGACTAATATTTTTGTGGACACCTGCTACGTTGTGTGTATACACATAACCACATCTACACTCATATATACATCTTTGTTTTATTTTTCTGAAGAAAATGTTAATTGTTCAGTCGTGTCCAACACTTTATGACCCCGTGGACTGTACCTTTGTCCATGGTATCCTCCAGGCAAGAATACTGGAGTGGGTTGCCGTTCTCTTCTCCAGGGGATCTTCCTGACCAAGGGATTGATCCCAGGTCTCCCACATTGCAGGCAAATTCTCTACCATCTGAGCCACCAGGGAAGGGCATGGGGAAAATTGCTTACATGAAAAAAAGAAAAAAAAAAAAGAACAGCAATAACTTTTGTTCTCCAGAACAATCTGTTGTTTTGCTCGCGTTGGATATTATGAGTCATGTATGTATGTATCTCTTTAGCTTCAATCTGTAGGAAGTAGAGAGTCAAGATTTCAGCCCACACCTAACAAACCCACATCTAGCACTTAATGTCTAACTTTTCCCCAGCTTCAACTTGATCACATAAGTTTATTTTTTCGGGTCTAAATGCTCAATTTTTTTTTTTTTTCATGATGAACCACATGAATTTGTGTAAATAGCTGGAACATGGTAAGCTACAAATAAACATGCAATATCTAAATTACTTCAAATTTAATTTCCATTCACTTGAAATAGTTTGGAGCTTGAAAAAAAATCTATGTCTTGCCTTCTCCCAAGTAGAGTGAGAACATTAATGGAGATAGACTTTGTTTGAAAATAATTATTCTTGTTTACACTGATGAAGGGCAATATGAAAAAGTTAAAGTGAAAGTTACTCAGTCGTGTCTGACTCCTGCCAGGCTCCCCCGTCCATTGGGATTCTCCAAGAAGAATACTGGAGTGGAATGACATTCCCTTCTCCAGGGGATCTTCCTTATCCAGGGATCAAAACCAGGTCCCCTGTGTTTCAGGAAGATTCTTAACCATTTAAGTCACCAAGGAAGTAATATATGGAAGATCAAAATCTGCTAGAAAAATTCAAAGAGAGTAAGATCAACCCTTTCCTACCCTCCTGGTTGCTAAGAAGTATACATATATTGTTTAACTCTACATTGTTGAATTATTAGCAGTTATTTTAATGGGTAAGAAAGAGAATTGTGTTTCCTCATCAATGCCTAAGCTTCGTGTTTTATGTTTTCAGTGAAACATGTGAATGGAGAGAGACAAAAAGTGTTAAAAGCACTGGGTTTTTGAAGTGCTAGATTAAGCTTTAGGGTGGATTTCTGTGAGTATTCTCAGGGAGCCTTCTTCTAGGGGCTCCCGGGGACCAGTGAATATAATTGCCGTCCAGCTTCCACTGGGCTCAGTGTGACTGACGTGTGCACACATCTTCCTAGACCTCCCCAGTAAAGGCAATGTGTGACGATTCACACAAGATTCTGGAAGCAGCCATGGTGATTCATAGAGGTTTTTATGAGCTCATGGATTTAGGGCTCAGTGAGACACAAGCAAGGAATTCATGACATTGACTCTTGCAGAACACAAGCAGTTTCAAATTGTTCTCCTAACTCCAATTAAATTGTGATGAACTTTTGATATATATATGACCTTTACATATTAAGCCTTTTACAGGCTTCCCTGGTGGCCCAGCTGGTAAAGAATCCACCTGCAATGTGGGATACCTGGGTTCGATTGCTGGGTTGGGGAGATCTCCTGGAGAAGGGGACAGCTACCACTTCAGCATTCTGGCCTGGAGAATTCCATGGACAAAGGACTCTGGCAAGCTTCAGTCCATGGGTTGCAAAAGAGTCGGATATGACTGAGCAACTTTCACTTACATATATTTGGGAAAATCAGTTCATGTTGTACTTGAAAATACAAACCCCCAACTACTTCTGTGCGTGATCTTTGACTAGCAATTACTATGAGAAATTTAACTTTAAATGCTAAAGAAAACAATGTGTATACATATACATATACATGAAGCACACTAATTTATATTCAAGGCATGTATAGATGTAGTATATAGACTTTATTATATATCTATATTCATATCTCTAGATGTGGGCTAGTGGCTCAGTTGGTAAAGAACCTGCAGTGCAGGAGACTAAGGCTTGATCCCTGGATCAGGAAGATCCCTTGGAGAAGGGAATGGCTACCCACTCCAGTATTCTTGCTGGAGAATTCCAGGGACAGGTGGCCTGGTGGGCTACAGTCCATGGGGTCAGGAAGAGTTGGACATGACTGAGCGTACACACACATTCCAACAGGCGTGTAACAATGCCTCACTGCAGTTTTCATTTGAGTTTCGCTCACGACTCTTGTGGTTGAACAGCTTCCTGAATGCATATTGACCAATGGGATTGCCTCTTTTCCGAAATGCCTGTTGGAATTGCTTTTTACATTTGTTTTGATTTATCTGTCCTCTTATTGATAGTTAGGCATTCTTTCTATGTTCTGAATATGAGCAGCTTGCCAGTTGTTTATAATACCTTCTTTCACTGTGTGATTTTTCATTTTTCTCACATTCTATTATTTAGCTTTTAATTGGAGTCTAATTGCTTTACAATGTTGTGTTAGTTTCTGCTGTACAACCAAGCGAATCAGCTACAGGTATATATATATATATATACACTCTCTTCCTCTTGAGCCTCCCTCCCATCTGTCTATCCCACTCTTGTAGGTCATCACAGAGTACCCAGCTGAGCTCCCTAAATGGTGTCTCTCAGTGACCAAAAGTTCTTAATGGTAAAGTGGGTGAAGTTGATCTATCTTTTCATTTAGAATGTTTTGTTGTTTCTGTCTCATTTGACAAATCTCATTTTCCCTGACCTCAGGAGCTTGTTATCCCATATTTAGAACTACAACTCACTAGACTAGATTTTTTAATATCGTGTAAAAGGAAAATAAAACAAAACACTCCAGCTTATTTTTCGGCATAGATAATGAGTTCTCCCATATACTTAAAAGTTTGTTCTGTCTCTTCACTGTTTTGCAGTGCATATTTGCCACCAGTCAATATGCAGGAGCGTATCTGAATCTTTGTCCTATTGGTTCATTCGTCTATCTTCGCACAAGTACCATACTCTCCTAATTATCATAGTACTATAATAAATATTCATACTCGGTAGACAAAGTTCTTCCAGCTTAATCTCCTTTAGGATTTTCTTTGAACTCCATATGCATTTTAGAAGTAACTTGTCAGGGCTCATCAAAATATCAGTTGGAGTTTAGTTTAATTTACATAATATATTAGCAGAATTGATGTGTTTAAAAAATCATCTCCCTTCCATGAACTTGGCATCTTCTGTCTCTTATTTATGTTGTCAGCAATCGCTGTCAAGGACTAATACTTCTTTCTGAGTAGAAATACCACACAAACTTTATTAAACCTATTCCTAGCCGTTTATGTTTGTTGATCATATAAGTGGAATCTCTTGAAAACCTTGCATTTACTAACTCTTTAGTGTTTCCATATAGAAATTTAAGTGTTTTTCAGATATTAATGAGTTTCTAAAAAACTGCCAGAACTACTTATTAATTCTAATAATTTCCTTTAAGCTTTGGGATTCGAGAGGTAGGAAATTATACTGTTTGAATTGATGCCTTTGAATCATGGTGCTGAGGAAGACTCTTGAGAGTCCCTTGGACAGCAAGGAGATCAAACCAGTCAATCCTAAAGGAAACCAACCCTGAATAATCATTGGAAGGACTGATGCTGTAACTGAAGCTCCAACACTTTGGCCACCCAATGAAAACAGTCAGCTGGTTGGAAAAGACCCTGATGCTGGGAAAAATTGAGAGCAAAAGAAGAAGAGGGTAGCAGATGATGAGATGTTTAGAGAGCATTACCAACTCAGTGGACATGAACTTAGTCAAACTCTTGGGAGATAGTGAGGGACAGAGAGGCCTGGCAAGCTGCAGTCCATGGAGTCACGAAGAGACAGCCACAGCTTAGCAACTGAACAACAAAAACAAATTACATTGTTGGTGAATAGTTTCTTTTATTTGTCTTAGTTTGCTGATCAGGACAAAATTAATCTCACTGTGATATTAAGTATACCTGTCGTGTCAATTACCTCACAAAGAACAATTTAGGCATCTCATTATTAAGTGTTACGGTTGTATTATTGATTTTAGATTTTTAAAAATGAAACTAATAGGCCTCAATTTTTCCCTGGTCTGTTAAAATATTCCATCAGCTATATATGCTTTTTTTTCTTTTTTCATATACTATGGTGACCATATGGCCCTTCTCTTTTACTCTAATGATAAGAAAAACTCAATTGATAGAATTTTTGAAGGTTAAACTACCCTTGAATTGTTAAGAAAGATGTGTATAAGAGACAGCCCTTGGACTGCAAAAAGATCAAGCCAGTCCATCCTAAAGGGAATCAAACCTGGATATTCATTGGAAGGACTGATGCTGAGGCTCCAATACTTTGGCCACCTGATGCGAAGAAACACCAACCCACTGAAGACTCTGATGCCGGGAAAGATCGCGGGCAGGAGGAGAAAGGAAAGGCAGAGAATGACTATTGACTCAATGGACAGGATTTTGAGGAAACTCTGGGAGGAGTGGAGGAAAAGGCATGTTGCAGTCATGGGGTTGCAAAGAGTTGGACACTGACTGAACAATAGAAAAGCAACTTGTCATAATGTATTATTCCAGTTATATATTTCTGGAATTTATCTGTTGTATTTTCTCTTCATTTTTAAAAAATCGTATTCATGAGCGAGTTTGGCCTTTACTTTTCTGTAAGCTTGATGTCCTTAATAAGTTTGGAATAATGGTTATTCTGACCTTTTAAAAATTAGAATTGATTCCTCATTTTTTGGTTTCCAAAAGAAATTGGAACATTTGGTTATTTCTGCTTTATGTATTTAGTAGAATTTCTCAATGAAGCTATCTGGATATGAGAAAGTTAATATTAACTCATGATTCATTTCCTTAAATAATTACATGTCTATTTAGATTTTCTGTCTTGTTTATTTGATTTTATGATTGTATATTTTTCAAATACTTTTCCAGTTTACCTAATTTATTCATGCTTTTCACTGTGAAGTTATACTTACCTGGCAACTTCTGTGATGATGTCAAACATTTTATATGTCATCTAAGTTATTTTGCCGAGAGGATCAACTCCACTCCTGAGGTCAGGGGAGGCAGCCCAGAGCAGTAACCCCACGTCCAAGGAGTGGTGGCTGTGTGACCACAGGAGGGCCGAGAGGAGCTACTCCATGTTTAAGATCAGGAGAGGTGGCCTTGAGGAGATACCCCCGTCCAAGGTAAGGACCAGCAGCTTTACTTTGCTGGAGCAGCCATGAAGAGATACCCCTCATCCAAGGTAAGAGAAACCCAAGTAAGATGGTAGGTGTTGTGAGACGGCATCAGAGGGCAGACATACTGAAGCCATAATCACAGAAAACTAGCCAATCTGATCACATGGACCACAGCCTTGTCTAACTCAATGAAACTAAGCCATGCCATGTGGGGCTACCCAAGACAGATGAGTCATGGTGGAGAGGTCTGACAGAATGTGGTCCACTGGAGAAGGGAATGGCAAACCACTTCAGTATTCTTGCCTTGAGAACCCCATGAACAGTATGAAAAGGCAAAATGATAGGATACTGAAAGAGGAACTCCCCAGGTCAGTAGGTGCCTAATATGCTACTGGAGATCAGTGGAGAAATATCTCAAGAAAGAATGAAGGGATGGAGTCAAAGCAAAAACAATACCCAGCTGTGGATGTGACTGGTGATAAAAGCAAGGTCCGATGCTGTAAAAGCAATATTGCATAGGAACCTGGAATGTCAGGTCCATGAATCAAGGCAAATTGGAAGTGGTCAAACAGTGGATGGCAAGAGTGAACATCCACATTCTAGGAATCATTGAACTAAAATGGACTGGAATGGGTGAATTTAACTCAGATGACCATTATATCTACTACTGCGGGCACGAATCCTTTAGAAGAAAAGGAGTAGCCATCATGATCAACAAAAGAGTCCAAAATGCAGTACTTGGATGCAATCTCAAAAAAGACAGAAAGATCTCTGTTTGCTTCCAAGGCAAACCGTTCAATATCACGGTAATCCAAGTCTATGCCCCAACCAGTAATGCTAAAGAAGCTGAAGTTGAATGATTCTATGAAGACCTACAAGACCTTTTAAGAACCAACACCCCCAAAAGATGTGCTTTTCATTATAGGGGACTGCTGCTGCTGCTGCTGCTAAGTCTCTTCAGTCGTGTCCGACTCTGTGCGACCCTATAGACGGCAGCCCATGAGGCTCCCCCGTCCCTGGGATTCTCCAGGCAAGAACTCTGGAGTGGGTTGCCATTTCCTTCTCCAATGCATGAAAGTGAAAAGTGAAAGTGAAGTCGCTCAGTCATGTCCGACTCTTAGCGACCCCATGGACTGCAGCCCACCAGGCTCCTCTGTCCATGGGATTTTCCAGGCAAGAGTGCTGGAGTGGGGTGCTGGAATGCAAAAATAGGAAGTCAAGAAACACTTGGAGTAACAGGCAAATTTGGCTTTAGAGTACAGAATGAAGCAGGGCAAAGGCTAATAGAGTTTTGCCAAGAGAATGCAGTGGTCATAGCAAACACCCTCTTCCACAACACAAGAGAAGACTCTACACATGGACATCACCAGATGGTCAACACCAAAATCAGACTGATTATGTTCTTTGCAGCCAAAGATGGAGAAGCTCTATAAAGTCAGCAAAAAGAAGAATGGGAGCTGACTGGCTCAGATCATGAACTCCTTATTGCCAAATTCAGACTTAAATTGAAGAAAGTAGGGAAAACCACTAGACCACTCAGGTATGACCTAAATCAAATCCCTTATAAAAGTTATGACCAACCTAGATAGCATATTCAAAAGCAGAGACATTACTTTGCCAACAAAGGTCCATCTAGTCAAGGCTATGGTTTTTCCAGTGGTCATATATGGATGTGAGAGTTGGACTGTGAAGAAAGCTGAGCATCGAAAAATTGATGCTTTTGAACTGTCGTGTTGGAGAAGACTCTTGAGAGTCCCTTGGACTGCAAGGGAATCCAACCAGTCCATTCTAAAGGGGATCAGTCCTGGGTGTTCATTGGATGGACTGATGCTGAAGCTGAAACTGCAGTACTTTGGCCACCTCATGCGAAGAGTTGACTCATTGGAAAAGACTCTGATGCTGGGAGGGATTGGGATCAGGAAGACAAGGGGATGACAGAGGATGAGATGGCTGGATGGCATCACCGACTCGATGGATATGAGTTTGAGTAAACTCCAGGAGTTGGTGATGGACAGGGAGGCCTGGCGTGCTGCCATTCATGGGGTTGCAAAGAGATGAACAAGACTGAGTGAGTGAACCGAACTGAACTGAAGTTATTTTGTGCTTTCCTCTTTTGTTTTCTTTGTCTTCCTCAGAAATTTACCAATGGTGGTTATTACTTTGAAGGACATATTTTTGTCTCAATATTTTCTACTGTGTAATTACTTTCTATTTTATAGATTTATACTTGCAGCTTCTTTTTTCTTCTGTTTTGGAGTTTTCTTTTGCTACCTTCTTTACATGGATATTTAGCTCATTAGAATTTAGTCTTCATTATTTTTTATAAATTACTATTTATTTGGCTGCACAGGTTTTAGTTGTGGCTTGTGGGATCTTTGGCCAACTAGCCCCATCCATTATCAGAAAATTGGATTAAAGATTTACTGAGCATGGCCTTGCCCACCAGAGCAAGACCCAGTTTTCCTGACAGCCATTCCCTCCCATCAGGAGGCTTCCATAAACCTCTTATCCTCATCCATCAGAGAGCAGGCAGAATGAAAACCACAATCACGGAAAATTAAACAAACTGATTACATGGACCACAGCCTTGTCTAACTCAACAGTCTTAGTTATTTGAATGTTGTGAATTTGCTTGTCATGGGTATCTTCTCATCAATTTTTGAAAATGCAAAGTATTTTCTTGAAAAGAATGCATGTTTTAAATTGCTGAGTGTAGTGTTCATTATATCATCATGTCAGACATTTTGAAACAGTCATTTCAAGTAATTGCTTAGTACTGTCCAGTAGTATTTCTGTGATGATGTACAAGTTTTGTGTTCTAAATTGTCTAGTATGGTAATCTTTAGTCCATGTCCTAAGGGGAGTTTATGGCTACGGTAGCTTAGAAAGTACTCTTGCCTGGAAAATCCCGTGGGTGGAGGAGCCTGGTAGGCTGCAGTCCATGGGGTCGCTAAGAGTCGGATACAACTGAGCGTCCTAACGTTCACTTTTCACTTTCATGCATTGGAGAAGGAAATGGCAACCCACTCCAGTGTTCTTGCCGGGAGAATCCCAGGGATGGGGGAGCCTCGTAGGCTGCCGTCTATGGGGTCGCACAGAGTCGGACACGACTGAAGCGACTTAGCAGTAGCAGCAGCAGCAGCTTAGAAAGTATAATTTTAGATTTAATGCATTTAAATTTAATTTTAAACACCCACTATTGGCCTTGAAGTTACTATATTAGATGGGGACAGCCCTGTACCTTTACTTAATTTTTCACTCTTTTTCCTAGCATGTTCAGTTGCTGCTGCTGCTGCTAAGTCGCTTCAGTCGTGTCGACTCTGTGCGACCCCATAGACGGCAGCCTACGAGGCTCCCCCGTCCCTGGGATTCTCCAGGCAAGAACACTGGAGTGGGTTGCCATTTCCTTCTCCAATGCATGAAAGTGAAAAGTGAACGTTAGGACGCTCAGTTGTATCCGACTCTTAGCGACCCCATGGACTGCAGCCTACCAGGCTCCTCCACCCACGGGATTTTCCAGGCAAGAGTACTTTCTAAGCTACCGTAGCCATAAACTCCCCTTAGGACATGGACTAAGGATTACCATACTAGACAATTTAGAACACAAAACTTGTACATCATCACAGAAATACTACTGGACAGTACTAAGCAATTACTTGAAATGACTGTTTCAAAATGTCTGACATGAAGTATGTTCAGTTAGAGGTGAGTTAAAACCACCCAAGACCCTTGCTTACGTCAGAGCTGCCCATTTTATTTTGAATATTCTGATGTTGCTTTTTAGGTGCATATGAATCAGGAACTATTATGTTTCCCTGGCAAATGAACATTTTAAATACCGTATCCTTCTTTATAATCTCTGGGCTTTCTTGGTAGCTGAGCTGGTAAAGAATCCCCTGCAATGCAGGAGATATGTTAGTGTCACTTCCTGAGCTTTTCTTTATTATTGTTTTTATATATCACTTTTTCTAGTATTTTGTTCACCACATCCACATCTTTATATTTCAGATGTCTTTTGTAAACAATATATACTTTTGTTTAATTTAATTCCGTCTGAATGCAGTCACTCAGAAATTGGAAGGTTTTATGCATATATATTCAGCATAAAACTTACTGATTTAAATGGATTTCTTTCTGACAGTTTTCCACTTGATGACTATAGTTTATCACTTTCTTTTTTTCTCTCTGTCCAAACACTGCACAAACACACACTACCATACAAGCACTTACTTATTTTATTGCTAGAAATAAAAATATGCTTCCTAAACTTATCAGAAGCTAAAGTTTTACTTCTGCTCTCTTCACAGAGCATAAAGAACTTACAGCACTAATTATTTTTGGTTTTGGCTCTACATGCTTTTATTGTCGCTCTGTATTTTACCCTTTGTAATATTTCAAAACTCATAAAGCATTATTATTATATTCTGCAGCTCTTATCCAGTTAGATTTACAAACATAGTTTTTTTTTTCATTTTCAGTTCACTCTCCTTTTGTCTGCATCTCTAAGATTTAATCTCAGATTATGCTCCTTCTACTTCAGGAAAACACCTCAGGGTTTCCGACTAGTATGCATCTATTGGAGCTAAATTCATTTCTCCTCGGTCCAAACTAAGTTTTTCCTTCCTTCATAGAAGACACTTTGTTGGGTATGGAATCCTAAATTGGGAGCTAATCTCTTTCAGCTGTGCATCTCCAATCTGACTGTTCTGTTGTGCAATTCGTTGTAAGGCTTATTTTGTGTTTTTGAAGATCATCTCTTTTAGCCTTGGCTGCTGGTCATATCTTCTCTCTGCTGTTCTTCCTCCCTCCCCGCTTTCCTCTCTCTACAGTTTTGTTATGTTTCTCAGTAAAAATTTCCCATTTTTAAAAAAATGTAATCAGTGCCAGGGTTCATAGGCCTTCCTGAATCTGTGAATCAGTATTCATTTATTTTTAAAAACTCTCATCCATTAATTGTCCAAAGCTTGCAGCTACTTCACATTCTATCTTTCCTTCTTCTGGGGCTACGGAAAATTCCCTGTTAGCTTTTCTCATTGTATCTATGTATCTTACTGTCTCCTTTCAACAGGCATCAATTTTAACTGCTACCTTCTGGTTATTTTCTTTGTAGCTATTTTCCAGGTCATAGAACCTATTGTGCTACTTATTCTATCCCTTTGGTTCTAAATTATGGTCACATTGATTTTTTTAATAAATTTTCTATAATTTAGGTTTAAGATTTTTTTTTTTAAGTATTGGGCACTTATAAAAAGTGTACTGTTTCATTATTATTTTGATACATTAGAAAAGAGATGCAAATTGGTCTCCATATGTCCTTCACTAAAATTCCCTTTATATTAGCAGTCCATGTCATTGCAGAGCATTTATCAAAAATAATAAATTAATCTTGGTATTATACTATTAACTACAGCAACATATTGATTCATATTTCACCATTTTTTCTACTCATGCTCCTTTTCTCTTCCAGGATCCAATCTGAGCACCTGCACTGTATTTAGTTTTTGTCTCCTGAATCTCCTCACGTCTGTGACAGCTGCTCAGTCTTGCCGTGGTTCCCACGTCCTTGACTCTGTTGATGAATGTGGATTTGCTCTTCTGTAGAATATCCTTCAGTGTGGGTTTTCTCACGGTCACTTTGGAGCTGTGTATTATTGCAAAGGATGCCGAAGGCCATTTTCCTCCCTTTTCCCTCTGAGCCTTGTCCAAACACTGTCAGGTGCTTAGGGGTCCTCATTCCCCCATGAAGGTTGAGCAGGTGCCCTGCAGCCAGAAGTGCCAGGGATGACACTGATCACAGTCTGGAGGCTGGAGAGCACAAGTTGAGTGGGGAGGTGGGCTGATGGGTTCACAAGAGAGGACAACAGGCCCTTGTTCCTCCCTTGACTCCAGGGTTTAATTTGACTGTGTTCAGTGAACATCCAGACCCAGAGGTCCCTTTCTCTGTGACCTTGTGATGCCTCCATTGTTCTGCCCTGAAGTCTTTGGTGCTGCGGCTCACCTATATGCCAACTCCTCATCCGACAAGACACGTGGAATCCAACAGAGACCTCAGTTATGGCTCCTGCCCTTTCCCCAGTTTCTCTAAGGTCCTCAGCAGGGTGATCTCCCTCAGGGACAAAAAGACCTGGATCCCAAAGATAATCAGCTTTTTTTCCTTAAATCAGCTGAAGTTGAGTAGAGGGCCGCAAGACGCTCTGGACATGAATGGAAAGAGTGGCTCCAGGTCTGTAAGATCCTACATTTATTTCCAGTTTTGTGCAACCACCTGCTGCTCTGAACAGCATTCTGATGTTTGATGTTTTTGGTTGAACACGAATCCAAAGATAAAGTCCGCTCTACCGAGACTGGTCATTTCATGTGTAGGGGCTCTTTGACTCAGGAGCCTCAGACACACTGACTTTCGGAGAAGGGGTCTTAAGAATTGCCAATCCTTTGTTAGGAAAGCCTCCATTGTACTTGGAGGAAGTGAGCAGTAACCAAGTCTCCGATTTAATGGCTTGTTCTGATGTTCCCTTTTCCAATTCAGCATCACTTACAGGCCGACCAGTAAGAAGCTCCTATTTCTGGTCCCTTCACTGGGTACTCAGGCCAAGTATTAGCTACCAGATTCCAGGGTGTCTTCTCTTATCCCCAAGACCCACTGAATCTTCCTCCCTTCTTGTCCAGAAACCCTTGCCTCTTTCAGCCTCCTATGCCCATCACCAAAAATATCAGAATCTCTGAATCCAATTTGCCTTAGTTACAAATGGATACATTACATTCCCCTGATACCCTTTACCGAATGCTGGAAGAAGACCAGGAGGACTTTATTACTCCTGGCACTGGAAGCATCAAGAGTATATAGTGTTTGATCCCCTTACCCTGCACCTCAACCTACATGGAAAGCCCAAGCAGTGGCCAGAACACACTGATGGTTGCTTTACTAAGGAGGATCGATGAGTCTGGGGAAGGGATTTTGTTTGTTTTTTCCTTGTGTGTGCTGAGTCTTCGTTCTTGCACAAGCATTTCTCTAGTTGCTAAGCAAGGGGACTATACCGTGCTCGAGCTTCTCCTGTGGCAGAGCACAGGCTCTAGAGTGCATGGACTTCAGGAGCTGCAGCACATAGGTTCAGTAGTTTTAGCTCCTGGGCTTTAGAGCGTGGGCTCAATAATCGTGGCACTAGATCTTAGCTGCTCTGCGGCATGTGGGATTTTCCCGGATCAGGCAATCGAACCCTCTCACATTGGCAGGTGGACTCTTTACCACTAAGCCACCAGGGAAGCCCAGAAGTATTGTTTTATAGCAAGCAGTAAGCAAACTTGCTTTTTGCCCCAGAGGGAGACATCACTTTATCCTTCAGGCTTGCTCTCTGCAAACACAGTCCTGAGCAACATGCCAGATAAAGAGTGGCCAGAGACTTACATCACTCCCAACAGCTTTAGAGCGAAACATGGACTGAAGGGACGATGATGCAAAGGAACAAACTGTTTTCTTTTTATTGATCCCACTCAATTTTTAAGCTAAACCTATCTAAAAATTATATGTATATACAACTCTACCATGCTCTTAAGTATGTTGCAAAATAGCAAATTAAACTAAATCTTTTAAAAGAATAAGAAAAGATAAATATAAGAACAGTATCTAACTGTCCTTTCTGTAAAGTGCTGAACTATCATCGTTTTTGTGATATGTCTTGTTACTTCAATTCTTAATGCGCAATTAGAGGATTTTCAAAATTTTCTTGTGTGTGTGTGTGTGTAGTATACTTCCCTGGTGTGTAGTGTATTTTCCCTGGCTTCCCTGTTGGCTCAGATGGTAAACTCGGCCTGCAGTGTGGGAGACCCAGGTTCGATCCCTGGGTCGGGAAGATTCCCTGGAGAAGAGAATGGCACCCCACTCCAGCATTCTTGCCTGAAGAATTCCTTGGACAGAGGAGCCTGGTGGGCTACAGCCCATGGGGTCGCAAAGAGTCGGACATGAGTGAGTGACTAACAATAGTGTATCTCCTCATCATACATTTGTTGAAGAATTACTGTGGCAGAAACATCCCACAGCCGCTGGCGACTCTTAATTTATCGGTGTCTGTGTCTAAGCGTGGTCAGACTCCGACAGAGACCCTCAGTCTCAGCTAGTTACTAGACGTGGATGGACCACATATAACCCATTCATCTGTTCCAAAGCAGCAGTCAGAAGTCCAAATCTGCTTTTACACCAAAGGTGGTCCAAGTATTATATTTTTCCTCATTGGTGAATGGGTACAATTTGTTCCAATGTTTCCGCTGAATTCTTTCTTGTCATAAAAGCAAAGTTGTTTGGAATATCAGGCAAAAGAGACAAAGAGTTGGATTTCAATCAAACCCCTCACATTATTGTGGCAAAACAGCAATACATCACTTCCTCTTGTCACCTTCTATTATTTCCTCAATTACAGGAATATCCAACCACAGAAACACAAAATCACCAGTCAAATATGCAAGCCTGAACCATGGCATATACGTTCCCTGGCAGGTAGGATATAATAACAGCAGATATAATAAATCACAGGGTTTTCTTTAAAGATCTCCACTTAGAAATTGGTCTAAGTTCTGGATTCATCAGTTTGCGCTTGGTTGTGCCTGATCTATAATTTCTCATGTGCATTTAATGTTTCTTAATCTATCACTTTATAGAAAATGAGTAGGTTATTTTATCAGTAATGTTATAGTCAGTATAAAATTTTTAGAAAATGAATAGAACTTTTATTTATCCAATATAGGTCATATTTTTATCCCCCCTCCCATGTTTGGAATATCAGGCAAAAGAGACAAAGAGTTGGATTTCAATCAAACCCCTCACATTATTGTGGCAAAACAGCAATACATCACTTCCTCTTGTCACCTTCTATTATTTCCTCAATTACAGGAATATCCAACCACAGAAACACAAAATCACCAGTCAAATATGCAAGCCTGAACCATGGCATATACGTTCCCTGGCAGGTAGGATATAATAACAGCAGATATAATAAATCACAGGGTTTTCTTTAAAGATCTCCACTTAGAAATTGGTCTAAGTTCTGGATTCATCAGTTTGCGCTTGGTTGTGCCTGATCTATAATTTCTCATGTGCATTTAATGTTTCTTAATCTATCACTTTATAGAAAATGAGTAGGTTATTTTATCAGTAATGTTATAGTCAGTATAAAATTTTTAGAAAATGAATAGAACTTTTATTTATCCAATATAGGTCATATTTTTATCCCCCCTCCCAAAAAAACAAAAACAAAAACAAAAACTGAAGGTTTGAATACTTTAGCTGCTTTAATAACACACAGAGACTCAAAGGTTATGGAAGAGAAAAGATAACTAAACCAAGAAGAGGTAAGTGAAAGTTTCACTGATTACATGGATTAAGCTGATATACTAGTTGAGGAAGGAGGTGAAGTTAGTAAGAAAGGAATTTAGAACCAAAACACCTACTCAGGAAATGTTTGTCACTGAGAGGTTAGGAGGCTTTAGAAATGAGTTTGTGAAAATATGTGTAATACCAAACTGGAATCACTTTAAAATTAGACTGGTCATCTATCCAAAAGGATAACATAAGAAGTGGGAAAAAAGCCCTGCATTTTTGAATAGATTAAGTGACCTGACAGGTCTTTTCTATTCTTATCTTAGAGGATTTCATTATCTAGTCTCTTCAAATGGCACCTGCATGCTAAGTCATTTCAGCCATGTCCCACTCTTTGCAACCCCATGGACTGTAGCCCACCAGGCTCCTCTGTCTATGGGGTTGTCCAGGCAAGAATACTGGAGTAGGTTGCCATGCCCTCCTCCAGGGGATCTTTCTGAACCGGGAAACCAACCCCCTTCTCCAGCATTACGGGTGGATCCTTGAGCCACTAGGGAAGCCCTGTTCTAATGATAAGCCTATTAAAACAACAGCAATTGACACAAAACCCTGCCTTGCATTAAATTACTATACACTTCAGGTGAAAATAAAAGATGTATACAGTGTATAAACAGCAGTCTGTGAAGATGTTAACTAGGAAAAATGTACAAAACTCCAACATTACGGGTGGATCCTTGAGCCACTAGGGAAGCCCTGTTCTAATGATAAGCCTATTAAAACAACAGCAATTGACACAAAACCCTGCCTTG
Organism: Cephalophus harveyi; assembly: GCA_006410635.1. Classification (NCBI taxonomy): domain Eukaryota; kingdom Metazoa; phylum Chordata; class Mammalia; order Artiodactyla; family Bovidae; genus Cephalophus; species Cephalophus harveyi. Next base: position 1,213,509 of record SJYT01071623.1, read on the forward strand.
CATTAAATTACTATACACTTCAGGTGAAAATAAAAGATGTATACAGTGTATAAACAGCAGTCTGTGAAGATGTTAACTAGGAAAAATGTACAAAACATTTTAAAAAGCAAAAATATGTTATTATGAGAAAGGCAAGATTTTAGGAGTCTATTTTGAAATGCCGTTTGATCAACACTGGATTAAGTTATCATTCTAGACCTGTTCTTAAGTAGCTATGTGAATTCAGATTTTAGATCTACAGTTTAGAAAAATTGGATTTGCTTATCACTATGTTCTTGCCTGGAAAGTCCCATGGGCAGGAGAGCCTGGCAGGCTACAGTCCATGGGGTCGCAGAGAGTTGGACACAACTAAGTGACTTCACTTCACTTCATGATCATGCACGTCTAAAAGGAAATAAGTCTGTGACTCAAATTACAATGTATAGTGTTGTGATAAGAAAAACATTGCTATTTTTTAGCAAACATAGATGTCATGTTTTTTCTTTTTTTTTTTTAATCTGTAAAACTTGTAGTTGGGAAATTACAATGATAATACTGCATTGGAATATCTAAAGAGGATTTTATTTCCTCATTAAAAGGAGTTCACTGGGAGAGAAGACTTTTTCCAACTGCAGTGCTGAAAATTCCTCAGTAATTGCACCAAACATTTCCAAATGCTTTGTATTTGTTAACTCTTCTCCATATTAGATCCCTGGGTTGGGAAGATCCCCTGGAGAAGGAAATGGCAACCCACTCCAGTAGTCTTGCCTGGAGAATCCCATGGAGGGAGGAGCCTGGTAGGCTACAGTCCACGGGGTCGCGAAGAGTCGGACACGACTGAGCGACTTCACTTTCACTCCATATTAGAGGAATAATGTTCACTCTCTAAGCTGTTGGTCCAAAATATATTCCCAAACTCTATATTAGAACAATCAACTTCTTTTCTAAAACATAGGTGACCTAGGTTTGAAGATGGTTTTCAGATACAGTATCAAAGTCACAGCCTATGAAAGAAATAGCTGATAAGCTGAATTTTAATAAAATTAAACATTTTTGCTCTGTACAAGATACTGTTAAGAGAATAAAAATGGAAGTCACAGACTAGAAGAAAGTATTTGCCAGAGACAATCTGATAAAGGATTATACTCCAAAATATACAAATAATTCTTCAAATTTAGTAATAAGAAAATAACCAGATAAAAAAGTGGTCAATGACCTTAACCTGAACACACATCTCTAAAGAGAAGATACATAGATGGCTATCAAGCCTATGAAATTATAGTCCTCTTCATCTCTCAACAGTGGGAGGCAAATTAAAACAACAAAATCCAGAAAAATGGACAACACAAAATGTTGATGAGGATGTGGAACAACAGGAGATCTTACACATTGTTGACAGAAGCTCAACACGGTAAGCCACTTTGGAAGATACTTTGGCAGTTTCTTACAAAACTAACCATGTTCTTACCCTCCTGTCCAACAATCACATTTTTAGTATTTACCCAAAAGAGATCAAAATATGGCCACACAAAAAACTTCCACATGGATGTTACAGTAGCTTTATGTATAATACCAAAAACTTGGAAGCAACCAAGATGTCACAAGGATTCATGGTTAATAGTATACCAAGAAAGATGAAATTGATTAAATGTTGACCAAGTTAAATTTGCATGGATGTTCATATAGCCAAAACTATCCCCCTATATTATGGCAATCATTGATGACAAATTCACCATACACATCTTTACATGTTTTAGCTATACAATGTAAATCAACTTTAAATATTTATCTTTTTGTTATAAAAATGACATTACTTATAAAAATGTCTGTGGGATGCAGATTTAACATCAAGGGTCTATGTTACAGGGAATAAAAAAATTAACATCAGGCTTTCTTTGAGGACTTAAATACTTTTCAGAGTCCCTTTGTTCATCATAAAGCTGCAATGTTTCCAGTGTGTTTCTGCCAAAGTAGAAATTATTGTGAGTGCTTCAATTAAAATTGTATTGATATACAAAATACCCCCAGGTGCTTAACAGGAAGTTACTATTAATTATGCTATTGTACTTCCCACTTAAGGCAGAAATAAATCCAATATATGTTCATATTTGTGCTGATTTTTTCCATACATTTATTCAAACAAAATGACACCCTTTAAGCCTCTTTCTTCTTAGTATAAAAGTCTTATTTGCTTTTTAGATTTCTGAAATTAAAGCAATTTATTATATTACAAGGCCAAAAAGTATTTGCCACCATTGGCAGCTTTGAAAGAGTGTACAAAAATGTGTAGGCTTCAGGAACTCAGCAATTTTAATTCTCACCTCAGCTCCCTGGCAGTGTTCCCTCAAAGCTGAGCCTAGCTCTTCAGCAATGATGTACCTGGCTGAGTTTTCTATCCTTAGGTTTGTTTTTGTTTTTAAATAAATGCTCAGAAAGTCTATCATGGATGAATATAAAGCAAAGGTCATTTTCTTCTGCTTAACAAAATAAATCTGAAGTCATCAAACATTAATACAATATTTAAACAATTTTATACTTTATTTGATACCATATGATTTCTTTTGAAAATACTTGAATGTCCTCATTCTGTATTTCTTGGAAAACTGCAGCAACCCATTATAAACAATATGGATCTAATCCAGATCAGATTAAAAAAAAAATATGTAAGATACTTTGCAATGAAATTAATGCTTAATTTATGAGCTATGTATTTTGCTATTTTTGATGGATTTTAAGAAGAAAGACCTATCTTCTATGTAAAATTCATTTTGATCTTGGTGATTCAAACTGATACTTTCTAATTCAGTGGTAATTAATGACAGAACGTTTAAAGTTTAGTTTTTATTTCTAAGAAACTTGTGACATGAAGTATTGTTTACAGAAATGTTTTCAAGCAAGTACCCTGTGCTATAGGGACAATATTACAGAAAAAAATAAAACAGCCCTCAACAGCTCAGCTTCTGCTGAGGGATGTAAGAACCTCTATAGCCCTTAAAACAACTGTGCTAATTGGTCCTTTGCAACAAAGACGGTGTCCAAAGATGGATCAGGGCACAGTGACCCTGAAAGATTATCAGAGACTCTTTTCACGTACTTCCACCCTCCTGGTTTCTGACTCAGAAGTCTTAAACTAAGATAACTCATTTCCTTTCTTTTGAATAGGAAGACTAAAATAAAATCCCCTGTACCCATTAGGTTGCACATAAGTAATTGTAACCCTGGGAGGGTATGAAAGCTTACACCTTCTGAATATTTATGCATAAAATTTATGAACAAGTTAATGGGATCAAAATTGTGGTAAAGAGACTGTTTAGACTACTCAATGGAATCAAATGGTTTTGAATATACCACAGGGAATTCAGAGTTCCTAGTCTCTGAATTAGTTGCTAGCCTACAGAGTTCACAACTTTATTATACATTTAAAAAAACTAAATCAAGACAGATTAACCAAAACTTTGTCTTCTAATGACTATTACAGAGAAAACTAAAACTGAAGTCCTATGCTTTCCATTAAAGTCATTTCTTTAAATTGAGAGCTGAAGAGTCAATATTTTTAATATCATAATTCATTTGCCAATTTTGTAGCAGTACATTTGAATATGTTAAAATACATTTAAAAATTATTTTTAATTATGTGTATTCATTATTTTATAACAGCAGTCTCCAATTTATGGATTTCATTTCAGCTCAGTTCAGGCACTCAGTCATGTCCTACTCTTTTTGACCCCATGGACTGCAGCACGCCAGGCCTCCCTGTCCATCACCAACTCCCAGAGCTTACTTAAACTCATGTCCATTGAGTTGGATTTATAGATTCATAAATTTATGGATTTATGCCCCAATAAGGGCTTCCCTGGTAGCTCAGATGGTAAAGTGTCTGCCTACAATGAGGGAGACCAGGATTTGATCCCTGGTTGGGGAAGATCCCCTGGAGAAGGAAATGGCAACCCGCTCCAGTATTCTTGCCTGGAAAATCCCATGGATGGAGAATCCTTGTGGGCTACAGTCCATGGGGTCTCAAAGAGTCAGACACGACTGAATGACTTCACTTTCACTTTTAAAAAGAAACTAAGAATTTTGTCAATAGTAATAATAATGTTTTCAGCACCATTTTTCTTGTAGTTTATGATCATAGAATCAAGCATTTTATTTTGAATAAAAGTAAGTCAACTTGAGAAGTTAACTTGTGTTTATTTACAGGAGAAATAGAAAAATTAATTTTAAATGAGTTAATTATCAAATGTTTAGGTCTCCCATTGTTTTCAGCATAATCATTTATTTCACCATCAAAATTTTTCCTGCATTTTGAAAATTATATAATTTGCACAGCTTCTAATTTTATTGTAAAAATAGCAGAACAAAATCCATTTTGCTTTGGAATTTCTATCTAGATCACACTGCTTTCAGCTGGAGAAATAGCAATCAATTCCAAGCACAATTTTTCAAATGGAAGTCCTGGCAAAGAGTTCCTAATTCTTTATTATATACAGGAGCTTTACTCTGTACATGAACTAGGTTTTATATTTGTGTATTTAAAAAGTTACTTTCATAAAAGTTATTTTATTCAGAATTATCTGACCTTTATGAGTACCTGCTATAAACTTTTATATCATCTTATGTGTTCCCTTACAATAATATTTCTCTTTCATAAGAGAACAACTCTGACTCTGAACTAGATTATTCCTGAGAGCTCACTTCCCAACAAGCATTAGCTACATAGGCATTTTTTGCTATTTCTAATATTTGTTTCCAAGTTCCCTGATTGGGGTGTACTTATAAATAAAGAAATGCATATTCTTATCATTATATTGTTACTTAAGATCATTTTTTGCCATTTGTTTTAAGACTATGAAACAATTTTTCAGTGTAAGTGTTTAATTTTTACTGCATTGCACTGACATATTTTACATAACCCTTTGTGATACTTGTAGGACATATCATTTGTGGAATCTTCTTTTCTATTTTTTAAGAAAATGTCAAGGAAGTAAAAAAGAACAAAAATGAGGAGAAATAAAACAGACAAATTAAATAAATAAACAAATTTAATTAAATAAATATAAAACCCGATGTACTAGAGGGAATGGTTTGCCTTGGAGACGAACAGAGATCATTCTGTCATTTTGAGATTGCATCCAAGTACTGCATTTCGGACTCTTTTAAGATCATGGCATCTGGTCCCATCATTTCATGGGAAATAGATGGGGAAACAGTGGAAACAGTGTCAGACTTTATTTTTAGGGACGACCGAGGATGAGATGGCTGGATGGCATCACTGACTCGATGGACATGAGTCTGAGTGAACTCCGAGAGATGGTGATGGACAGGGAGGCCTGGTGTGCTGCGATTCATGGGGTCACAGAGTCGGACACGACTGAGCGACTGAACTGAACTGAACTGACTAAAGGGAAAGCCCCTGATGCTGGGAAGGATTGAAGGCGGGAGGAGAAGGGGATGACAGAGGATGAGATGGCTGACTCAGTGGACATTTGACTCAATGGACATAAGTCTGAGTAAGCTCCAGGGGTTGGTGATGGACAGGGAGGCCTGGCGTGCTGCAGTACGTGTGGTCACAAAGAGGTGGACACGACTGAGTGACTGAACTGAACTGAGAGGATATACATTCTTTAATTTCCATCTTTCTGATAGAGCCCTTTTGTTGTTTTGTTCAGTCACTAAATCATGTCCAAATATTTACAACCCCATGGACTGCAGCCCATCTGGTTCTTCTGTCCTTCAGTGTCTCCTGGAGTTAAAAAATTCATGTCATTGAGTTGGTGATGCCTCTAATCATCTCATGTTGTCACCCTTTTCCACTTTTGCCCTCAATCTTTCCCAGCATCAGGATCTTTTCAAGTGAGTCAGTTGTCTACATCAGATGGCCAAAGTATTGAAGTTTCAGCTCCAACATCAGTCCTTCCAATGAGTATTTAGAGTTGATTTCCTTTAGGATGGACTGATTTGCTCCCCTTGCTGTTCAAGGGACTCTCAAGAGTCTTCTCCAGCACTGCAATTGGAAAGCACCAATTATTCAGCCCTCAGCCTTCTTTATGGTTCAACTCTCACATCTGTACATGACTACTGGAAAAACCATAGCTTTGACTATATGGACATTTGTTGGCAAAGTGATGTCTCCACCTTTTAATATGCTGTCTAGGTTTGTCATAGAGCCCTTTTAAAAACTGCTTAAAAGATTTTAACTTTATGGAAATCATTGATTTTTCCCAGTCAATACTGGACTAGAAGTGGCTTATTTTTAAGGCAAAAGATTGTTTGTGATACTCTGTGGAATTCATATTTTAGATTTTTTTGTATAATTCCTCCCTTAGTTTTAATTTTATATATGTGCATCTTATGCACAAATGGGAAATAGGTTTTTTTCCCCTCTATATTGGTAGGAAAAATGGCACTAATTAAAGGCATTGGTTATGAAAAATTTACATTATATGTGCTTTGCACAGGATTTTAGCTCAAATAACCAATTTAGACACAATTTCAATTTTAAAGCCTGATTCTTCTCAGGCATCCTTAAAATTCAGTCCAGGTGGGAAGAAGGAAAAAAAAAGACATTTTGGCAAGCTTGCCTCTTGACTCATTTTGTAATAAACATCTTGTTGAGCTCAGCTCAGAGTAACAAAGCACATGTGATCCAGCAGAAGATTGACCAGGAAACCTTAAATATCCTGTCTATACAAAGAAGATTGGGAAGGGAGAATGAGTGCTTACCTTTAGAAACAATTTCTGAATTTATGTGTTTCCTTGTCTCAATATGCTGCTGCTGCTAAATCGCTTCAGTCGTGTCTGACTCTGTGCGAACCCATGGACGGCAGCCCACCAGGCTCCGCCGTCCCTGGGATTCTCCAGGCAAGAACACTGGAGTGGGGTGCCATTTCCTCCTCCAGTGCATGAAAGTGAAAAGTGAAAGTGAAGTCGCTCAGTCGTGTCGGACTCTTAGTGACCCCATGGACTGCAGCTCACCAGGCTCCTCCGTCCATGGGATTTTCCAGGCAAGAGTGCTGGAGTGGGGTGCCATTGCCTTCTCCATGTCTCAATATGAGCACATTTCAAATGTCTCAATGGTCAAAGCTTCAATTCTGAAAGGTCTGTGCAAGCAGAGACTCAAATCCGAGGTGTGACTGGGGAGACCGCCTTCCAAGAGAAATGTGGCAGAAAGATGCAGATATCTGTGCTGTGCAGGGCGTGGAGCTGAATGGCAGCTTAAAAAATCATCCCCAAATGTTGTCTCTGCAGTAGATCCTGACCCAATATGTTAGTTAATTGAATGAATTACAGAAGGTTAGTGAGTGACTGTTCAGTAATGACCAGGAGATAATGATGAGAATTAACTGGAAAAGGGAAGAAAAAAAGGAAGAATCTATTTTGCTAAATAAGATATTAAAATACAAGGTGAAACCTCTAAATCTGAGCCTTTTCCAAACCTCTTCTATTCTGTTTCATTGGATTACAGTATCATCTGTTGGAGATGAATGGATAAAGAAGATGTGGTACATATATACATTGGAATACTGCTCAGTCATAAAAAAAAGAACAAAATAATGCCATTTGCACTAACATGACTGGACCTAGTGATTACCACGCTCAGTGAATTCCGCAGGGCCTAACGCCCTCCCTCAAGTGGAGGATGAACAATGATGTTGAGCCTGTTAACTTTAATCAACTAAACCTTGGACTCTATTGATCTTGGCCCCAATTGTACACTGAATTTTCCTCTGTTTAAGCCCCTTCATGACTATGCATGCACCCTGAGCTCAAAACTTCCCCAATTCTGCTGTTTGGAAAGACACTGCTTTGGGAAGGATCTCCGGTGTTCTCCTTACTTGCTGCAAGTAATAATAAATATTTCCTCCTTCTAAAAATGATACATAAATGAAACTGAGGTTATCTCAGATTAAAGCCCAGCCCCCACCAATTTCCATGGGTTTTAACAAAATAATTATGAATATTGTATAATGAAAGTCTCAAGAAAATAAAAACCCTTGTCTTTGATTCAGCTATACACAGCAGTTAGCATCAAGTAATAAAGAGCATAACAGGCATAACTGTTTGCCTTATATAAACACAGAAAAGACACACACTTTTCAAAGAAGTCACAAGATTTTAATGTAGTATTTAATCCCTTATTCAGTCAAATTTGAAACAACGTCAAAAAACAGTTGACTCATGAACGACAGTTTTAACTGGGCAGGTCCACATATATATGGATTTCTTTTTTCAATCATAAATACTGTAGAATCACATACACCGCAGTTGGTTGAATCTATGTATTTTGAACCATGGATATAGTACATGTGCATGCTAGCTCAGTTATGTCCGACTCTTTTGTGACCCCATGGGATTATCCAGGCAAGAATACTAGAGTGGGTTGCCATTTCCTTCTCCAGTGGATCTTCCCAACCCAGGGATAGAACCCGTGGATTCATTTCTGCTGAGCTATTGGGGAAGCCCCTGATATAGAACAACTATCTGTTAAACCTGGATTTTTCCACTGCTGAGAGACCTGGTGTCCTAGCCCTTCCTGTTGTTCAAGGGTTAACACAGTACTAATGCTTTCTATTTTATTAGTTTTGCTTATTTTTATTTCTTTATCTTTTTAATCAGTAGACTATTTTATTTTATTGGCCACAGCTATGTAGCATGCCAGATCTTAGTTCCCCAACCTGGGATCAAACTTGTGTCCCTGCACTGGAAGCTTGGAGTCTTAACCACTGGACCGCCAGGGAAGTCCTTAGTGTTGCTTATTTTTCACATTTGTGCCGCTGAGTGAGAAACATTTGTCAGGGTTTTTCACTACATAAACCTGCAGAGTGTAATGAGTAGGTGAAAACAAATATAACTAAATTAATTGATCTTGTGTAAGATAATCAGATTTATATCTTACTACTACCACGAATTTTTACTAATTGGACAATTGAAGTTTGAGCTATATTTTTCATCAAAACCTTTTTTTTTAAACTTAAACTACCTGTTCTTGGTGACTTCTAGGAAGACATGAAGACCAGAGGCAAGAGAGTTAAATAAAATGATTGTTACCATTCATGGCATCAGGGAGACTTTAAAAAATCCCTAAGCCTTAAACACGTCTACTCTGGGAGATGCTGAGTGAAGCACAGAAGTGTCCTGCATTGTGAATAAGTATAGACACTGACATTAGGCTGGCATGAGGTTCAGAGTTGCCTGGTTTCTTATTTGTGTGATCTTCATTTGAATGGACTTTCCTGTATTAGCATCATACTCTGGGATGCAGGGAGACTGTGAGGATTGGCCTTATATTTCCAGAAAGGTCTGGTGAATCTGAGGTTGATGGGGCTCAGGGAGTACTGACAAGGAAAGAGCTTGAGACGCCTAGGACTCCACTGCTTCCTACAAGGCGTACTTTCTCAGATGGCAATGTTCATATTAAGATGTCTGATGTGTGACCTGAATTTTAAACAACCTCATGGACATGAAGGAGCCTGGACATAAATCCATATGCATATATATTATGGTGATTTCAAACCCATGCAGATTTATCTGATGATTGATAATTTAAAATAAAAATACATACTTATGTGCCTAAACATTGTTATTTTACTTCTTTCATCTTTTTTAGAAACTGATGAGAAAAGAAGGGCTTCCCAGGTGGTGCTAGTGGTAAAGAAACTGCTTGCCAATGTAGGAGACACAAAAGATGCCTGTCCAATCCCTGGATCGGGAAGATCCCCTGGAAGAGGGCATGGCAGCCAATTCCAGTATCCTTGCCTGGAGAATCCCACAGACAGAGGAGCCCGGTGGGCTACAGTCCCTAGCATCCCAGTCAGACACAACTGAAGCGACTTAGCAGGATGAGAAAAAAGACAAAAATATTTCTTTTCAGTTGAATAAAATATTGGTATTTTATAAGGTCAATGTAAGAAATTTCACAAACATTATTATTACTGCTGTATAAAGATTATGCATACGGTATAAATGATAACGCTATGTGGCAGCCTGGATGGGAGGGGAGTTTGGAGGAGAAGGGACACATGTATATGTGTGACTGAGTGCCTTTACTTTCGACCTGAAACTATCACAACATGGCTCATCAGCTAACGAGCTAATAACCCAATACAAAATAAGAAGTTTTTTTTAAATGTCCTATAAAACAAAAGGTCTATAATTGTGGTAAAAAGAAAGAATATAATCTGAATCTCTATTTTAGGTTTAATAGATTCAAGTTTTATTAGAACGTGTTTCTGATTCTGGAACTGAGCAAGCTGAGTAGAACATACTCACAAGCATAATTATATTTTCTTGTTCGCCTCCAGTCCTGAACCTCTAGGTTGAACTAGTGGGTTTGCTAGATGTTTTCATTCCTTTAAGAATATTATAAAATTATTTTTTATGGATTTTTTTTCTTTGAATAGTATATTATTTTTATAAACAGATCAATAATAACCTATGCTGGAGTGGGAAATTCCATTTATTTTCATGTTAAGAAAAGAGAGAAATACTTTTAGGAGATGTTGACCTGGAAAAGTCTCCAGAATTGACCTGCTACAGTGTTAAAAAAAAAAAAAAGGGAAGGGAAAAAACCCAACTCAGAAAGGTAGCCAAATTCAGGTCTCTTCCCAGCTGCTGGTTGCTCCCAATATCTCATTCTCTGCACACTGACACCACCGTTGCTGACATAACCCAACCCCCAAATTATGGCTAGTTTATCTACTCATCTACGTGCTTGTTCATTTCCCCCATTCTCTGTATTTTATAGTCATAGTCTAGTCTTGAGATCGGTTATTAAGTTTCTAAAAGGAAGGCTCTGAAAATGATTACTAATTTTGTTCAAAATTGATTTTGTCTGAATTTTATTTAATAGAAAAACAAATTCCAGAAGAAACAATTGAAACACTTCTCATGGTATGAAATCAGTCTGGGCTGCCCATTTGAAAATGGGCCTCAGCCTTTTTCCTAACATCCATTCCAACAACTTCCTGAAATGTATTTTTGAAAAGCAAACAAAAAATACTTTATTTAAAAACATGTTTTCTTGGCTATCCTAACTGCTGAGATCATAGCATCGTTTCTGGCACCTTCATCATTGCTACATTTCCCTATGCTCAATATCTATTTCCTATAATATGTTTTGCTAAGTTCCGCCTCTTTGAGTTGATCATGTTTCTATAAAGTGGGACTCATTTTGTCCTAAGTACTATTCAAAGCACCTGAGAAAGTATTAGGGCAATCCTGGCTGAAGAATAATTCATGTAGGGAAGGCATTGAATAATATTCAGAAGCTGGTTTGCAATCACTTAGCTGGGAACAGATAATATTAGGTGTAAAATATTGTATATTTTAAAAGTATATATGATTGCAAAATTATGTATAGATGAACCAATAATGCCATTAGGTGCCCTGTGCTATATTAGTGTATATATTCGTTATGCATTCTCAGTGAATACTATGGCTAATTTCTGTGACTCTTTCTGGTATATCTGAAGAACCCATTAGTTAAAGGAAAAGAGAACTGTCAATATTAGGTGTCTTCGCGAGAACGTGTTCTAGGATTTTGGACATGCCCTGTCTTCCCTTCTTATCATTAGCCGCCCTTTGTTCTGTTCTGTCTGACATTTCTTTTCTAGGGACTGTACAAAAGAAGCACAGTGCCAGCAAGCACATCATCTGCTTGAAGGACATCCAGGGAGGGACAGCCAACTGTGCAGTCGCCAGACACGGGCTCCAGTCCCAGGGGAAGTGAAGGAGGGAGATGGACATTTGTGCAAGAGCCAAAGTGCCGAGCGTGCCGATTATTTAACTAGGAGCTTCCGCGCGCTGCCGTGGTGAAGGTGCTGTGAGCCAGTGTTCTAAAGATCCATGTTTCCTTGTTATGTTTCCTCCTCCTCAAGAAAAAGCAAATGTCATCATATCTTCAAGCAGCAGAAATGTACCCCCTATGACTCTATTTTCCACACTAGGTGTATAATTGCTGCTGCTGCTGCTAAGTCGCTTCAGTCGTGTCCGACTCTGTGCGACCCCACAGACGGCAGCCCAACAGGCTCCCCCGTCCCTGGGATTCTCCAGGCAAGAACACTGGAGTGGGTTGCCATTTCCTTCTCCATTGTGTGAAAGCGAAAAGTGAAAGTGAAGTCGCTCACTCGCGACCGACTCCTAGCGACCCCATGGACTGCAGCCTACCAGGCTCCTCCATCCATGGAATTTTCCAGGCAAGAGTACTGGAGTGGCTTGCCATTGCCTTCTCCGAGGTGTATAATTACTGCATCCAAACTTCCAGCAAAGCTCCATTCTAATAACAAGGGAAACCTTTCAGATATGGAGGATAATCACTATAGCCAAGAATCTCTGTAGGTGTGCAACTATTGAGAACACAGTGTGACTGATTCATTCACTTGTCTAAGACAAGGGACATTCCTGTTGGCTAAGAGTATCTATCAAAATCAGCCTTTAGCTAGTGGGAAAGTCATGGGAGAAAAACCCATGAATACCACTAAACAAAGTAAGGAAAGGGAGCAGGCAGAAGCTTCAAGGCAAAATAAAAATCTGAAAATATTGACTATCATTGAGCACTAACTTTTATACACATGGATAGTTTCTGTTGGAATTGAAGTGTCACAAGCCATGAAGAGCGTAATCTGAAGAGCTCGACTCTTATCATATTAATCATAGAGGCAAACAGCCTTGCTCTTCTCAGACATTAGATCATAGATTTCAACTCCATCTAGAAACTAACTAGTATCCATGAAGATACTGATATATAGGATTTAGTGCATTTGTATAAAAGAAGGGGAAATGAAAAACAGATTTTGGATGTATATATATAGGCTTCCCTGGTGGCTTAGATGGTAAAGAATCTGCCTGAAATTCAGGAGACTCAGTTTCGATCCCTGGGTCAGGAAGATCCAATATACATGTATATAACAAAATTAGCATCTTTAAAGAACAGATGGCTAAAAGTTCAAGATTTGAGCATATGTAGATTTGATATATCTAGAACTACATTTCTTGGAAGTTCTGGATAAACAACATCTTAATCATTTAATGATGTTTTTCACCTGCAAGTTTCTGCTCTTTTTTGCTAACTGCTATGTTATTGTTTTCTCAAAGTACATTTTATCAGACACTTTTAACTGTTTTAGAAATAAGAAACTTGTCCAAGGAATGCTAGCCTAAAAGAAAGATGGATTCCTTTAAAATGTAATCAAAAGGAACAAACAAACAAACAAACACCACTAGATTACCATGTCAACTCCAAGTCATATAAACTTGATTTTTAATGGCAATGAAGATTTCATTTTGCTTGTTAGATAGTCAGTCCAATGGCACCTTGGTTTTTGGATAACTTCATCTTGGTCATCCTGGCATGGTACGTAAATGTGGCATCAACTAGTTAAAGTTAAAAGATTGATACAGTCTTAAGAATATCTCGTCTTAATATGTGAAGGGAAGTAACTCAGTGTGTGTGTGTGTGTGTGTGTGTGTTTCTCTTTGTAACATAATCATGATAGTACCTTATTAGAAAGAGCCGTGCTGCAGAACTTGGACTATTTCTTTCCTTTGAGTAAGCTTCCTGCTGAAATGATGCAGATACGAAGGCAATAGGGCATAGTCCTGGCCTGCCAGAGCAAAGTATAAATCAGAAGTGATCACTAGTCGGGCTCAATTTCTGAGAAGTTCATTTTCTTCAAGCTGTTACAAACTGACAGGCAGAACCATTTGCCTTCAAGCTTTCTGACAGATCCCATTGAGACCAGCAAAACAGCAGCTCAAAAGCTAAACGGACGCCTTCATCCAGTTCGTGCCTTTCCTCCGCTATTCAAGATTGCGTTACCAGGGGCTTCTGTCTGCAGATGGCTGTGACACTCCCATGCTCACACAGGAAGCCTGGGTTATCTCTCACAAGGATGATTTTTACAAGACTACTAAAGGAATCTGTAGTTTGGAGTGTCCAGAGGTGAGTCACAGGGAACAGAACAGCTTTGGACAGTACCTTCATCCCAGCAGGGAATGACCACAGCCAGGTTGTGGAGTGGGTCCATCTGCTGTGTGGGAGGGCGGGTAAGATTTCTTAACAGCAAGGTCAGTGTAATGCAATGTTTTTGGTAAGAAAGATGGAGTTGGCCTTGAGGAAAAGGAAAATGGTTTCATAAAAACACGATGCCATACATTGATCAAAAACCACCACAATATTGTAAAGAAATTAGCCTCCAATTAAAATAAATACTTTTTAAAAAAAAAAAGAAAAAAAATACTTAGCTAAAAAAAAAAAAGCCCACAATGCCAAAAGGTACATCCTTTCATGGAATACCTTCCTATTGTAATAATTATAGTAATTTTCCCATAAAATACCCTCGCTTACTTTTTTTTCATATTTAGCCCTAACATTTGTGGTTTTCTACCATGGTNAAAAAAAAAGAAAAAAAATACTTAGCTAAAAAAAAAAAAGCCCACAATGCCAAAAGGTACATCCTTTCATGGAATACCTTCCTATTGTAATAATTATAGTAATTTTCCCATAAAATACCCTCGCTTACTTTTTTTTCATATTTAGCCCTAACATTTGTGGTTTTCTACCATGGTTAGAGGGGAAAGCGAACTTTAAACTTGGAGTAACAGGATGGGCTTGCTGAAATGGAATACTCTGAAACATACTTACAGTGGATAGCAGAGAATAGATTGCAGGCAAGAAACAATGATGTGAAATCAGAGGAAATGAACGGAGGTAAAGCTCGTGAGCTGGATGGCATCTTGACTGCGATTGGCTTTTGCTCGGTGGGAGGTGCTAAGCTACAAGGCGCTGTGCAGGCTCATAGTTCTAAGTAGATGGAATCACCTGATGGGTTTCTACCCTTGTGTTCAGGTTTTAGACAGCACAGTTGAGTTGGTACCATGATCTTACATGGAAAGTGGTTTCAGAAAACTAATTAGGCAAAGAAAGAAGTTGAGGTTCATGTATTTGTATTAAGACCGATTTCCCGTTTCCTCCTTGGTGTGGCAGGAAATAAAAGACTGAGAGAGGAGAACCTGAGCAGAGGTGGCCAGAATC
>SJYT01071626.1:3003-30520 GCA_006410635.1 Cephalophus harveyi
ACCAGTCCATTCTGAAGGAGATCAGCCCTGGGATTTCTTTGGAAGGAATGATGCTAAAGCTGAAACTCCAGTACTTTGGCCACCTCATGCGAAGAGTTCACTCATTGGAAAAGATTCTGATGCTGGGAGGGATTGGGGGCAGGAGGAGAAGGGGACGACCGAGGATGAGATGGCTGGATGGCATCACGGACTGGATGGACGTGAGTCTGAGTGAACTCCAGGAGTTGGTGATGGACAGGGAGGCCTGGTGTGCTGCAGTTCATGGAGTTGCAAAGAGTCGGACACGACTGAGCGACTGAACTTAACTTAGGGTCTGTCAGTCTGAGCTCCATCCTTTGTAAGGCTTAGTCTGCCACTGATACACTCCCTCTTTTAAGCTCTAACCTTTCTAACCAAAGTACCCTGGGGTGTTTATCAAAGTTTGTCTTCCTATGTGCGTTGTGAAAGCCAACTTTTATTTCCCTAGCATTCCAATCTCTGATAAATTACATTTCAGATCCTTTCTGCTTGATTTCTTTGTCTTTAGAAATCTTAAGCCTGTGCTGCTTAAGAATAGGGAGGCACCTTGAAGGAGCAGGAAGAAATACAGTGCTTTCTGAAAGCATCCCCTTGCTTTCTGGGACCTCTCATTCTGTGTGGGCAAGCTAGAACTCCAACTTTTAAATTTGTGGTCCCATGGTTTTGCTGAAATTCTCTTGGCTGCTCCAAACATGGCAGTAATCCTTGGCCCAGCACCTCAGCCTGCCTCTTAACCCAATCTGCTGAGCCTGAAAGGCCCAGGGACAGTCATGGCAGGACATGGGCTCAGTGCAGAGAGCTCTCTTCACTTGGGGACCTCAGGCACAGAGGACCTTCTTCATCTGGTGCCTTAAAGAGACTTTCTGTCTTGTTCTGGTCTTTGGACATGCTTTATTTATAGTTGCCCTTGGTGGGAGTGTTGGTCTGCTCTGAGCTGCCTGTCACAGCCAGAAGTAGGAGTCCTCCAGAACCTGTATTTTGGTCAACATTTGCCTGACCCAAAAATCCTTAATGTTTCTACTCTAGCAGAAAGCAGTATATCTAGTTTTCATGCCAATATGCCCACAAATAATAAAAAATGTGTTGATAAGAGCTATATGCATACAAACACACAAACTCTTACTTCATATAAATTATACCAGGGTTTCCTGCTTTTACGGCAGGCACCAGAAAACAGTTGCTCTGAATTCATTTGAGGTAGTAGTCTAAGTCCCAATTTAAATACAAATAGGAAAACAAATCATGGCAAAAGGAATTTGACTTTTTCTAGGTCCTAGTTGGCAACCAGCTTTCACAGACATGCAGAGAACCACAGACCCCCGAGTTCCAATGACAGTTACTGGGGCTCTGCCCAGTCATTCAGAATGGCTAAGAGTAGGTCCTGTTTGGGGAAGGCAATGGCAACTCACTCCAGTACTCTTGCCTGGAAAATCCCATGGATGGAGGAGCTTGGTAGGCTGCAGTCTGTGGGGTCGCTAAGAGTCGGGCACGACTGAGCGACTTCACTTTCACTTTTTACTTTCATGCATTGGAGAAGGAAATGGCAACCCACTCCAGTATTCTTGCCTGGAGAATCCCAGGGACAGAGGAGCCAAGTGGGCTGCTGTCTAGGGTCGCACAGAGTCGGACACGACTGAAGCGACTTAGCAGCAGCAGGTCCTGATCACACGCTTTCCCCAACATCTGACGTCTATGGACTCTTCCCTCCTGGGGACTTCAGTCTGCCTCTGACAGAACCCTCTGCTGCCTCTCCCCCAGCCTGCCCTACCCGCCTACTGTGCCAGGAGTCCCACGTGGGTTTTTTCTCAGGCTTGCTTGGACCCACATGGGCTTGGGATCCCCTGTTATCCTCCCTTTCACCAGCCTCTTATCTGGGCCTCTCCCTTCAGCCACGTTTTTTGGGGCTCTTGAACTCTCTCAAGGTCTTCTGTACCTCCTCTCTGTATTGTTGGATCCTCAGTGAAAACACTCCTCCCTCCCTTCCATCTTCCCTGGCCTCTCACAGTGAAAGACACCACCTCCAGGAGGCCTTCCTGGATTCCTGGTGTGGTGAGCTGGAGATGCCTGCAGCTGGGTACCCACAGCTGCCCATGGCCATGGTGCTTCCAGCCCATGCTGCTGTTTATGTTCTGTTCTGTTTATATCTCACCTTGGTCTCTTGCATTCTCCTCCTTGCCCCCGCCCAGGGAGTGTACCTTACTGCCGGATGGTGATGCTGAAGTCAGCCTACTTCCAGCTCTGAGGAGGCAACACCAGTAGAACCAAAGGGGACAAGAGACCCTGTTTTAGGAGATGGGCCATGGGCACCAGCAGGATTTCAGTGGACTGTAGAAGGGGAAGGAGATGAGGCATTGATTTTGGACCCACAGCCTGAGCAAATATGGGATGGCAGTTATGAACCCAGTGGGCATACCAGCCTGGCTAGAACATTGCCTCCCCTGCTCTGTGCTCAGAGGGGAAACAGATGCAGAGAGGGGAATCCAGAACCTCAACATCAGAGTCAGAACCTCAACAACAGGGTCTGGGCTGCCCATCCGTAGCTCTGGTCTCAGACCTGCTTCCTTTCAGTCCTGGGAGCCAACGTGCAGACCAGGGTCCTAGATCTGGGTGTGGCCTCCGATTCAGTCTCCAGTAAGAGGCTGAACCAAAACTGAGAGGCTGGGGGATCAGTGGGAAGGGGCACAGGGTTGAGGGGAAAGAGCAGAGCTGTGCCTCAGGGTCACAGGATTGCCACTTAACCCAGCATCCTTGAGGGCTGAGAAGGAAAGTGATCTGGAGGAAGATGGAAGAGGACAAGGCAAATCCTCTGGCAGGCAGAGCTGGTAAAGTTCACTGTTGGCAGCAACTGTGATCCTCTGGTAACTTGGGTGTTCCCAGGCGAGGTCTGCTGCTGATGTGGCTTGGAACCTGTTTTCTCGGCAAGGGGTGTGTGTGTGTGGGGGGTTCTGCTAGTCCCTGCTCTTGCTGGGGCCTCCAACTGGCCTCTTGCCTTCTCTCTTCCACACCTATGGTCCAAAGACCCTGGCTGGCTACAGACCGTGGGGTTGCAAAGAGTCAGACATGACTGAGCAACTAACACTTGCACTTCATGCTTTCCACACCCAGACACAGGAGTGTCTCAAGGGGCCCAGGCCATTGCTGCCCTCAACTCTGGTGCTGAAATCAGGAGAGGCGAGTGTGATCCTGTGGAGTTACCACTTCTGGGACTAGGAGAGAGGTCTTTCTGAAAGGGAAGGGTGTTGGGCTGGTGGGAAGAGGTTGAGGACGTGGGACAGTCCTTGTGGGCCCATGTGGGGAGGATCATAGTGCCCGCTGCATTCATGCAGGGTCCAGCAGGAAGTGGATGGCACAGTGCATCAGAGTATGAGGAGGGTGTTTTAATAAAAGACATTTACAAAGCATGGGTGTATAGAAACCTCAAGAGAGAATGCAGTTTCCTGGGCCTTAGATCTTCAGAGCTGTTACCACCCCAGGTTGGAGGGGTTGGAAGAGGGAGAGTTACCAGAACCCAGAGGTAAGAGAGCTTCCTGACAGCAGCTGGGAACTTTGTTCAGTTGAAAGTGACAAGTGGCCAGCTTGGTCCCTGCCAAGAGAGGAGAAGCAGGCCTGCTTCTGCCTCTGACCTCCAGCTGGCCCAACCCAACCAGGAGCAGAGGGCCAGGGGGATTGTTGGCAGTCTGCAGTCAGGCAGCAGGGTGGTGGAGGGTAGAGGTGGGTGCTGCAGAGGGATGATAACAGCTACGAGCAGGGAGCACTTTGTGGGTCAGTTGGAGATTGAGGGCTTTGCTCCTGCTCTGTCCCGGGCACCTGGCCCTGGATGGGTCTGCTCACACTGGGGGCTGATGCTGGCTCTCCTGAGTCCCAGCCCTCGATCCTACACTCCTTTGGAAACCAGGCCCAAGGAACCAGACTTGGGACCTCTAGACTTTCTACCCTCAGGCAGACACAGCTTTCTCTCCTTGGGGATCCCGGATATCCCAGGACCTTTTGTGCCTCCTCCTCCTTCTTCTTTTTCTTCTTCTTGAGCCAGAAAATGTAACATCTGGGCCAGGAAACAGGATGGAGATGGGTCAGTCAAGCTGTAAGCGTGTCTTCCTTGGGGACATGGGGCTTGGAGCAGGCACTCACCCACCTCCAGCTAGGGTCGCCAGGGGCAGAGCGATGCCGATGCCCACAGCCCACCTGAAGTTCTTCCCAGTCCATGCTGTGGGGAGAGGGGAAAAGGGAGAGCCAATAATTAGGGAGCAGACAGGGCCATCTCAGCTCCAAGAGAAGACTGCATTCTTTCTTTTATTCACCCACTCAGTCATCTGTTTGTAGACACTGAGCACCTACTGTATGCCCACCTACATCTAGAGATGAGTGAAACAGGGTCCCTGATCTCTAGGAGGGAGAGAAACCAAAGAGTCTGCTGTGGTGTCCCAGGGGAGCAGAGCAGGGCAGGGCACAGGCTGAACGATCACTGGGAGGGTCGATGAGCTCTGGGTCGACTAGTTCGGAGCTATTCATGAAAAGCTTCTTAAGAGACAGGAGTTCTGAGCTGGATTTTGAAAGACTAGTAGTTCAGTTCAGATGGTCAAGGAGCCAAACTGTGTTCCAGGCAGAGGACACAGAGTGTTCAAGGTCAGAAGCATGAAGCTGTCTGTCCAGCGTGTCAGCAGCTCTGTGTGTCTGGGAAGATAGGGGAGGGTACAGGCGAGCAGGGCCTCCCCAGGTGGGTGTGCTTTATCTGAGGACCACTGGGAGCCACTGAAAGTTATAGCAGGGAGTGTCAGAGGTAGATTGGCTCTTTTAGAGAGAGAATTCTTTAATTGCTAAGTGAGAGGTGACCAGGAGAGGCAGGGAGGTCAGTTAGGAGATTCTGCCACAATCCAGGTAAGAGGTGAGGCTGTCTGAGAAGAGGAGGTTGAAAGGATCATATGGTAACATGCTGAAGAATTCTTTAGCAAGACTTCATAACTACATCCTCTGAGTAAGGGAGAGAGACTCCTGGTTTACAAGGTTGAGGACTTGAGTGAGACGTTTGCTGAGAGGGGGCTTAAAGGAAGAGTAGATTTGGGGGAGTTGAAATGGGTTTGGACATGTCCTCAGGCATGCTGACTTTAGGGGCCTGACAGCCCCCCTGAGAACATGTCCTAGAGGCAGATGGCTCCATGGCTCTGAAGCTGGACATGTGGAAGCCAGACATCCTGGGAGGTGCTACCTTCCCCAGGGAGGATGGGGAGCAACAAAGGGATCAGGGGTAGACAGAGGAAGAAGACATTCCAGACAAAGACAATGGACCTGGAGTGGAGGCAGGGAGGCTGGAGGGCAAGATGGTTGGTTTGCCACTGACCTGGGCAGAGAGCGGGGTCTTGGCACGTAAGGAAGTGTTTCTGGCATGTGGTGCAACTGATTACCTCCAATGTGGAGCGGATGTCTGTGAGAGAGAATGGGTAGGAGCCTTAGAGAGAGTCAGGTGCCCCTCACCCCGCACCCAGACTTGGTCCCCAAAATACTCACCACAGGACTCATTGCAGGCTGCCCAGGAGGGTGAAATGGTAGAGAGACTGAGATGCTGGGGAGGCAGACAGAGCTGGGAAGGACTGGGGTGTGAACAGGAATCATAGCTGGGAGAAAGTGTGGTTAGGTGCCCAGGCAAGGGCAGGGGAAGGGCCCAAAGGGGGCTGCAGATTGGACTCTGCCTCATCAGGTCTCTGGGAAGCTAAGGGCTGGGTGATGAGCAGGGGCCAGCCCCACCTCTCACCCTTGTCCTTCAGACCCTCAGATACATCCTCCAGCTCCTTGGAAAATTGCTGCTTCAGGACACGAACCTCTTCCAAAAGTGATGGTTTATCTGGGTGGAGCAAGAGGGAAGGGGTGCTTTCACTGTCCGTTCCATAGGTGGAGTCAGTAACCTAACTTTCTCAAGATTAGGAATTCAAACCAATTTTTTCAGACAGAAATTCTGTAGAGCACACAGATAGATACTGTGTCCAATCCCACCCTTCACAATACTGCCCCACCACATGCCATTCTCTTCAGAGAATGCCTTGGAGGATCAGGTTTTGTTAACCCAAGCCCTGGGGCCCTAGGATGCTAGGCTTCCTCACCATCTCGAAGCTTCTTAATGGCTTTATCTATGTGAGTGAATAATGTTCCTGCTGCTTCCTCTAAATGGTCTTGACCTGAGAATGGGGTTCGGGGCAAAGTCAGGGGATTAAGACCCCGGGCCAGGTAAAGGGGTCAGCCCTGATTCCTGGGTCTCCTGGCTGTGCCTCACCAAGGTACGAGTTTTCAGGAGAAGAATGATTGTCCATGAATAGGGAATGGAGGCTTTGGGAGAGCTCTGCGGGTGGCCCTGGAGTGCCCCAAAGAATCTGCAGGTCATAATCTATTAGTGCAGGCAGCTCTTGCCAGCATTGGAGGCAGTTCTTCCCATTGGTGGTGGGCAGGAGACAGCTGAGCAGGAGAAGCAGCATCTTCTGGGGTTTTCCTCTGGTGCCCTTACTACCTTGCCTGGCAGTTCCACATGGAATGCTGGCACCTGGTCCCCCTGGAAACAACATTCTTTTTACAGGATAAAGTAAATTACACAGGGTAAGGTGAAAGCCAGTTATGGTGTTACTGAGTCCAAGCTTGTTCTGTGGGCTGCACAAGACAACTTTATTCAGAAAGCTGGTTGACTGAGAAGTTCGCAAACTAGTGTTTCAAAATAACCGTCTTGTTGGGGTCTGGGTGCCAGGTTCTTTTATGGATCAGAGATGGGGGGAGGTGAGGAAAGAAAGTAAAATCTTACAAGTATCTCCTAGAATGGCAAATCTCAGGCAGGGGGTTGTGTTAATTTCTTCCTTCCTGCCATCCACAGGCAGACAGGGTTCTGAACAAAGGCACTTCAGCTTACCAGTCAGGCAGAGGGGCAGGATTCTCTGAGGCAAGCCATTATGTGTGACTATAACAACCACGGTGGCCAAAGAAACAGATCAAGCACAGAAGAGTCAAAATTGACTCTTTCCTTTTACAATGGCACAAACCAGGGCTTTGGCATCAAACCTGAAGTGAGGACCCTGATATCCTCCTTTGAAGATGGACTCACTGATCATCATTGGCGATGGTTCTTGTGGGGATGAGAAAGGTGGCTGTGCCGCCTTGTGATCTGTCCTCAGCTCCCTTGGTGGCATTTACCATCTATGGAATAGTTCAACAAGCTGTAATTTGCAGGGCCAGGGGACAGCAGCATAGAGAGAGGGTTGCTTGTTCAAAGAGTCTGAATCACTTTGCCACATAGAAGTGGTCAGCCGTGTGGGAAGCTTGTGGAACACATGTCTTTTCCATGGCACTTATAAACTGGCTACTGTTTTCATGCCTGATCAAAACAGAGGGTCTGCAGTAGCTATTCTGATCACAGAGTAGACACTGTAAGCAGAGTGTAGATAGGGAGTGCATGAAAGTACAGAGAGAGAAGCCGTCTCTGAGATAGCAGTTCTTTTGTGCAGTGGGCATTGAAGAGATGCAAAATTCCTTACTCTCTAACCAAGAGAAAGCCAGTGGCATCCTTGTCACTCCTCAGCTGATAAGCTTTCCCTCTTCCATGTCATGCTTCCAACCAATTTGAGTTCCTTAAGCTGAACTATGGACAGGTGAAAGCCACCAGGCATTTAAGGAGTGCTTTAAGTGTGAACAAGAGACAAAACTGTGTCAAAAATTCAAACACAAGCAAGCAAAAACCACAGGAAAAAGGAGTACAAAGGACATGGTGGGAAGCAGAAAAAAATTTAGAAAGTCACCATGACTAAATTGACAAACTATTGCTTTCCCCAAACAAGAAGAAGCTATAAGCAGGAAAAAAAGTCTGAAAATAAAGTGTTATTGGAGATTAAAAATATGATACCAATAATTTAAAAATTACATAGATGTGTTGGGAGATAGGCTTTCAGAAGTCTCCTAGCCAGAAGTGCAAAAATAATAGAGATGAGAAATAGGAAAAGATAAAATTAGATAATCCATGAAATCCAGGTCTAATATCTAGCTAATATAAATTTCAGAAAGTAAGAATAAAGAAAATGGAGGGGAGAAAGTTATTTGCAATAAAAGTTGGGTGAGAGGGATAAACATGTACATGCTACCATATATAAAATAGATAACCAAGAAGTACTTTCTGTGTAATACAGGGAACTCTACTCAGTATTCTGCAACAACTGGTATGATAAATGAATCTGAAAAAAAGAATGGAGATATTATATACATATGTCTGAATCACTTTGCTGTACACTTAAAACTAACACCATATTGTAAATTGACTATACTTCCATATAAAATAAAAATTTAAAAAAAAAAGTTGGGTGGGAAGTCTACAGGGAGTTTTATCCTATAGGGAGAGGGATGTAGAGGGTGGGCATCAAGGTTTTCTAGAAGAAATAGCAGCTGAATTGGCCAGTTCAGACTGCAGTAGTCAGATGGACTCAGATGAGAGGGTGATTCTGAGTACTGCAGACCTATTGCCTTTCTGCTGGCTTTGGACATTTTGGGGGTTAGGGGATTGCCTGCTTTTCTCTATTTAGGCAATGTTTCTGGGAAGGAAAGCCCTTATTCTCTAGAACCAAGGATAGGAAAAGCAGGTACTCCTTTCCCTTATACCCTGGGTAGGGCTCAAAGCTGTGCAAACATGCAGCCCACCTGCTTACAATGTTTATTACTCCTCTGAGTTTACCACACCCAACTTGCATGTGGGGGAGGAGAGAATAGGGAATTGACAGAAATGATACAGGTAGGAAATTTTAGAACTGAAAGACATGAATTTCCAGATTGAGAAGGCCCACTGAGAAGGCATCCAGTGCTTAGGAATAGGAAAAACTGCATCAGGAGAAAAGGGAACCCTCCTATATTGTGGGTGGGAATGTAAATTGGTCAGCTCCGTCTGGTCATTGGATTCCTTACCTGGTCTTCTTTACTCTTTTCTGCTTTTCCTTGGCAAGAATTGTCTTTTCTAAAATCAGAAGTGTTAAGGTCCAAGACTCAAACTTGTGTTTTGGGAGTGAAATGATCAGGGTAGGTCTTTAGAGTGCTTTGGTAGCAGACCATCAGGAAACCCTCACATAAGTCAGAGTATTCTACAAGATGCAGTCACACCTGGCAGAATTCTACTCTGAGGTTTGGGCTAAAGCCCCTGAGTGTGCTAGTCTTCCCTTTTCCTTGGTTTATGCTCTTCCTTTGGGAAACTTTCAAGAAGGGAGAGATTCAGGTGTCAATTTGTTCCTGACCCAATGCCATCTCCATTCACCCCCACATTCTTAGCTTCAATCTGTGAAAGTGCGCTTTAAATCCTTTGAAGGTGCATTTGAACATAGAATCATAGAGACTGTGGGTTGGGGGAGCTTTTAATACAACCCATGATTATAGTCTGTTTTCTAGTCTCCACTAATTTAGCTTGATTTCTCCCCTAGTTTCCCATTTAATTCAATTGTACATTGTGTACTTGGAATAAATTAGGAGTCTAAATAACAAATGCAGTCCTTTTCATTTCTAGGCATCTTGGATGTTAGAACTTTCTTCCTTATGTTGAGAGACCATCCATCTTGTGCTTCTGGTCATTTGGGCATGTCTAATACCTCTGACACAAGACAGCTCGTTCAGTGTTTGAAGATAGAAATTAAGCTTCTTCTGAAACCAAACATCTTTTCTCCAGCCCATGAGCTCCTTGAGCCTATTTTAGAATCTGGTTTCTTGCCTCCCCCCATTCTGATCCATTTGAAACATCCCTGTTTGCCTTTGTAGGACAGAATGTGAAACTGAATATTCTTTGATCTTGGCAAAGTCAAAGTTTGTGTCCTCCTACTTTCCCTACTGGTACATCCTGCATGCTTTTTATATTGCATACAATTGGCCCCAAATTCAGTGGCCTAAAACCGCAGTCATCTATCATCTAGTGGTAGAAGTTCAGACTTGATTGAGCCAGGTTCTCTACTTAGGGTCTTGTTGTTGTTGAGCTCAATTGCCCAGTCATGTCTGACTCTTTGTGACTCTGTGGAACGCAGCACACCAGGCCTCCCTGTCCCTCATCATCTCTCAAAGTTTGCCCAAGTTCATGTCTGTTGCCTCAGTGATGCCATCCAGCCATCTCAACCTCTAATGCCCTCTTCTTCTGCCCTCAATCTTTCCCAGCATCAGGGACTTTTCCATTGAGTCAGCTGTTAGCATCAGATGACCAAAATACTGAAGTTTCAGTTTCAGCATCAGTCCTTCTAATGAGTATTCAGGCTTGATTTCTCTTAGTGTTGACTGGTTTCACTCCTTGCTGTGCAAGGGACATGCAGAAGTCTTCTCCACTACCACAGGTCAAAGGGATCAGCTCTTCAGCACTCTGCCTTCTTTATGGTCCAGCTCTCACAACTGTATGTGACCACTGGGAAGACCATAGCCTTGACTAGGCAGACCTTTGTTGGCAGAGTGATGGATGTCTCTGCTTTTCAACACACTGTCTAGGCTTGTCATAGCTTTCTTGCCAAGAAGCAAACATCTTCTGATTACGTGGCTAGTCACCATCTGCAGTGAATTTAGAGCCCAAGAAGAGGAAAT
Organism: Cephalophus harveyi; assembly: GCA_006410635.1. NCBI lineage: Eukaryota > Metazoa > Chordata > Mammalia > Artiodactyla > Bovidae > Cephalophus > Cephalophus harveyi. The sequence goes on from SJYT01071626.1 coordinate 13,576, forward strand.
CTGTCACTATTTCCACCTTTTCCTCCTCTACTTGTCATGAAGTAATGGGGCCGGATATCATGACCTTAGACTTTTTATTATTTAGTTTTAAGTGGTGCTTTCAATCTCTTCTTTCACCCTCATCAAGAAGCTCTTTAGTTCCTCTTCACTTTGTGCTATTAGAGTGGTACCATTCACATATCTGAGATTGTTGGTGTTTCTCCCACCAATCAGATTCCAGCTTGTAACTCATCCAGCCCAGCATTTCTCATGATGTGCTCAGTGCATAGATTAAACAAACAGGGTGGCAGTACACAGCCCTGTCAGACTCCTTTCTCAATCTTGAACGAGACAGTTGTTCCATCACTGAGTTTCAGTTCAGTCGCTCAGTCATGTCTGATCCTTTGAGACCCCATGGACTACAGCACACCAGGCTTCCCTGCCCATCACTAACTCCTGGAGCTTGCTCAAACTCATGTCCATCAAGTCGGTGATGCCATCCAACCATCTCATCCTCTGTCATCCCCTTATCCTCCCACCTTCAATCTTTCCCAGCATCAGGGTCTTTTCAAATGAGTCAGCTCTTCGCATCAGGTAAGCAAAGTATTGGAGTTTCAGCTTCAGCATCAGTCCTTCCAATGAATATTCAGGACTTATTTCCTTTAGGATGGACTGGTTGGATCTCCTTGCAGTCCAAGGGACTCTCAAGAGTCTTCTCCAACACCACAGTTCAAAAGCATCAACTCTTCAGCACTCAGCTTTCATTATAGTCCAACTCTTACATCCATACATGATTACTGGAAAAACCATAGCTTTGACTAGATGGACTTTTGTTGAAAAGGTAATGTCTCCGCTTTCTAATATGTTGTCTAGATTGGTCATAGCCTTTCTTCCAAGGAGCAACTGTCTTTTAATTTCATGGCTACAGTCACCATCTGCAGTGATTTGGGAGCACCTCAAAATAAAGTCTCTCACTGTTTCCATTGTTTCCCATCTATTTGCCATGAAGTGATGGGACCAGATGCCACGATCTTCATTTTTTGAATGTTGAGTTTTAAGCCAACTTTTTCACTCTCCTCTTTCATCTTCATCAAGAGGCTCTTTAATTCTTCTTCACTTTCTGCCATAAGGGTGGTGTCATCTGGATATCTGAGGTTATTGATATTTCTCCCAGTAATCTTGATTCCAGCTTATGTTTCATCCAGCCCAGCGTTTCATATGATGTACACTGCATATAATTAAATAAGCATGGTGACAATATACAGCCTTGATATATTCCTTTCCCAATTTGGAACCAGTCTGTTGTTCCATGTCCAGTTCTAGCTGTTGCTTCTTGACCTTCATACAGGTTTCTCAGGAGGCAGGTCAGGTGATCTGTTATTTCCATCTCTTGAAGAATTTTCCACAGTTTGTTGTGATCCACACAGTCAAAGGTTTTGGTGTAGTCACTAAAGCAGAAATAGATGTTTTACTGGAACTCTCTTGCTTCTTCAATGGTCCAATGGATGTTGGCAATTTGATCTTTGGTTCCTCTGCCTTGTTTAAATGCAGCTTGAACATCTGGAAGTTCTTGGTTCATGTACGGTTGAAGCCTGGCTTGGAGAATTTTGAGATTTACTTTGTTAGCGTGTGAGATGAGTGCAATTGTGCGATACTTTGAACATTGTATTGCATTGCCTTTCTTAGGTATTAGAATGAAAATGGACCTTCTCTAGTCCTGTGGCCACTGCTGAGTATTCCAAATTATCTAGCATATTGAGTGCAGCACTTTCACAGCATCATCTTTTAGGATTTGAAGTAGCTCAACCGAAATTCCATCACCTCTACTAGTTTTGTTCATAGTGATGCTTCCTAAGGCCTACTTGACTTCACATTCTAGGATGTATGGCTTTAGGTGAGTGATCACTTCATCGTGGTTATCTGGGTCATGAAGATCCTTTGTGTATAGTTCTTCTGTGTATTCTTGCCACCTCTTCTTAATATCTTCTGTTTCTGTTAGGTCCATACCTTTATTGTGCCCATCTTTGCAAGAAATGTTCCCTTGGTATCTCTAATTTTCTTGAAGAGATCTCTAGACTTTTCCATTCTATAGTTTTCCTCTATTTCTTTGTATTGATCACTGAGGAAGGCTTTGTAATCTCTCCTTGCTGTTCTTTGGAATTCTGCATTCAAATGGGTATATCTTTCTTTTTCTCTTTTGCTTTTAGCTTCTCTTCTTATCTCAGCCTTTTGGAAGGCCTCCTCAGACAACCATTTTGCCTGTTCCATACAGGGTTCTAACTTGCTTCTTGACCCACATACAAGTTTCTCAGGAGATGGGTAAGATGGCCTGGTAGTCAAACCTCTTCAAGAGCTTTTCACAGATTGCTATGATCCATAGAGTCAAAGATTTTGGTGTATTAGATGAAACAGAGGTAGATATTTTTCTAGAATTCACCAGGTTTCTCTATGATCCAGAAAATGTTGGCAGTTTGATCTCTGGTTTCTCTTTCTTTTCTAAATCCAGCTTGGATGTCTCAAAGTTCTTGGTTTTCATAATGCTGGAGCCTAGTATGCAAGATTTTAAGTATGCCCTCACTAGTCTGGGAGATGAATGCAACTGTCTGATGGTTAGCACATTCTTTAGTACTACCTTTCTTAGGAATTGAAATGAGTATTGACCTTTTCCAGTCCTGTGGCCACTTCTGGGTCTTCCAGATATGCTGATATACTGAATACAACACCATGACTCAGGGTCTCACAAAGCTGAAACCAAAATGGTGTATATCGTTACCTATAACAGGAGTGAAATCCTCCATATTCACAGTACTACATCCTGCTCAAGTAAAGAGGGTTATATTGGGTGTGGATACCAGGGGATAGAAATCTTGGAAACTGTCTCAGAATTCTTTCTACTGAAACTGAGCAGGCTACTGTGGGGCTCCTGGGCATGGATGTTTTTCTGTATACCCTGTTTCTAACTTGTAGGGAATACGCAAGCCTTACCTAGGTCTCAAAGGGCAGATTCAAACAGTTGCTAATCAGGGAAAGGGAGTAATGTGGAGACAAGGGAAGAGCATCTAAGAAAGAGTAGTGAAGCCTTGGGGCAGGGTCCTGGTACCCCCTCACAGAACAATATCTTTGAGCTCTTGGTAGGAGGGGCAGAATTGCTTTTAAAGTCAAACCTCATACCTGCTAGATATGCTTGAAGGACACAAGCAAAACCTTATGTGCACCAAGGCCCAGGGAAAGGAGCAGTGATCTCTACAGGAGACTGAGCCAGACCTGCTTTTGCATGTTTGAGTGTCTCCTACAGAGCCATGGGTCAACAGTGGCCTACTGAAGGGGTTCTCAAGGCAGTAGCGTTCTGGAAGTCACAGCATGTGGCATAAGTCCTCTTGGAGGAGGTCACCATTAACCCCACCACAGAGCCACTGAGCGGGCGACCCACAAACTGGAGAACAATTAAACCAAAGAAGTTCTCTCACTGTTGTGAAAGTTCTAGGGCCTACGACAGATTTCTAAACCAGGGAATCTGGCAAAGGGACTGAGAATCCCCAAGGAATTTGACTTTGAAGGCCATGGGATTTGATTATAGAACTTTCACAGAACTAGGGAAACAGTTTTAGAGGGAAAAAACAAAACCTTGTGCACACCGGGAAGGAGCAGTGACCCCACAATAGACTGAGCCACACTTGCCTGTGTTTGGGAGTCCCCAGCGGAGGCATAGGTTGACAGTAGTGGGACACTGACTGCAGCACTCCTGGGAGGTGCAGCATGTTAGCATAAGTCCTTTGGAAGAAGTTGCCATTACCCCTCCTGTGATGGAGGGAACACAGCCCCAGCCATCAGCAGAAAATTGGATTAAAGATTTCCTGAGCATTGGTTTTGCCTACCAGAGCAAGACCTAGTTTTCCCTAAAGCCAGTCCCTCCCATCAGGAAGCTTCCACAAGCCTCTTAACCTCATTCATCAGAAGGGAGACAGAATGAAAACCACAATAACATAAAACTAACCAAACTGATCACATGGATCACAGCCTTGTTTACATCAGTGAAACTATGAGCCATGCTGTGTAGGGCCACCCAAGACAGATGGGTCATGGTGGAGAGTTCTGACAAAACGTGGTCCAGTGGACAGGGGAAGGAGAGGGGAATGGCAAACCACTTCAGTATTCTTGCCTTAAGAATCCCCTGAACAGTATGAAAAGACAAAAAGATATGACACTAAAAATGAACTCCCCAGGTCAGTAGCTACCCAATATGCTACCGGAGAAAGCAGAGAAATAGCTCCAGAAGGAATGAAAAGGCTAAGCCAAGCAAAAATAAAAACACTCAGTTGTGGATGTTCTGGTGGTTAAAGTGAAGTATGATGCTGTAAAGAACAATATTGCATAGGAGCCTGGAATGTTAGGTCCATGAATCAAGGCCAATTGGAAGTAGTCAAACAGGCAATACCAAGAGTGAACATCGACATTTTAGGAATTAGTGAAATAAAATGGTCACGAATTGGTGAATTTAATTTAGATGACCATTATATCTACTACTGTGGGCAAGAATCCCTTAGAAGAAATGGAATAACCCTCATAGTCAACATGAGTCCAAAATGCAGTACTTGGGTGCAACCTCAAAAATGACAAAAATGATCTCTGTTCATTTCCAAGGCAAGCTATTCAATATCACAGTAATCCAAGTCTATGCCCCAGCCACTAAAGCCATAGCAGCTGAAGCTGAATGCTTCTATGAAGAACTACAAGACCATCTAGAACTAAAACCAAAAAAAAAAAAAAAAAAAGAAGTCCTTTTCATTATAGGGGACTGGAATGCAAAAGTAGGAAGTCAAGAGATACCAGGAGTAACAGGCAAGTTTGGCCTTGGAGTACAACATGAAGCAAGGCAAAGGCTAACCAAGTTTTGCCAAGAGAGCACACTGGTCTTAGCAAACATCCTTTTCCAACTACATGAGAGATGACTGTACACATGGACATCACAAGATGATCAGTCCTGAAATCAGATTGATTATATTCTTTGCAGCCGAAGATTGAGAAGCTCTATACCGTCAGCAAAAACAAGACCAGGAGCTTACTGTGGCTCAGATCATGAACTCTTTATTGCCAAATTCAGACTTCAATTGAAGAAAGTAGGGAAAACCACTAGGCCATTCAGGTATGATCTAAATCAAATCCCTTACAATTATACAGTGGATGTGACAAATAGATTCAAGGGATTAGACCTGGTGGACAGAGTGCCTGATGAACTACAGACAGAGGTTCATAACATTGTACTGATGGCAATGATCAAAACTATCCCCAAGAAATAGAAATGGAAAATGGCAAAATGGTTGTCTGAGGAGGCCTTACAAATAGCTGAGAAAAGAACTGAAAGGCAAAGGAGAAAAGGAAACATATACCTACTGAATGCAGAGTTCCAAAGAATAGCAAAGAGATAGGAGAGCCTTCTTAAGTGAACAATGCAAAGAAAAAGGAGAACAATAGAATGGGAAAGACTAGAGATCTCTTCAAGAAAATTAGAGGTAACAAAGGAACATTTCATGCAAAGATGGGTACAATAAAGGACAGAAATGGTACAGATCTAACAGAAGCAGAAGATATTAAGAAGAGGTGGCAAGAATACACAGAAGAAATATACAACAAACATCTTCACGACCCATAACATCATGACGATGTGATCAGTCACCTAGAGCCAGACATCTTGGAGTGCAAAGTCAAGTGGGCCTTAGGAAGCATCACTATGAACAAAGCTAGTGGAGGTGATGGAATTCCAGTTGAACTATTTCAAATCCTAAAAGAAGATGCTGTGAAAGTTTTGCATTCAGTATGCTAGCAAATATGGAAAACTCAGCAGTGGCCACAAGACTGAAAAAGGTCAGTTTTCATTCCAATCCCAAAGAATGGCAATGCCAAAGAATGTTCAAACTACCTCACAATTGTACTCATTTCACATGCTAGCAAGGTCATGCTCAAAATTCTCCAAGCTAGGCTTTAACTGTGAACAGAAAACTTTCAGATATCCAAGCTGCATTTAGAAAAGGCAGAGAAACCAGAGATCAAATTGCCAACATCCATTGGCCCATAGAAAAACAAGAGAATTCCAGATAAACATCTATATCTGCTTCATTGATTACACCAAACCCTTTATGTGAATCACTACAAACTGTGGAAAATTCTTCAAGAGATAGGAATACCAGACTACCTTTCCTTCCTCCTGAGAAACCTGAATGCAGGTTAAGAAGCAACAGTTAGAACCAAGCATTGAACCACAGACTGGCTCAAAATTGTGAAAGGAATGCATCAAGGCTGTGTATTGTCACCCTGTTTATTTAACTTATATACAGAGTACATCATGCAAAATACTGGGCTGGATAAAGCACAAGCTGGAATAAAGATTGCCGGAAGAAATATCAATAACGTCAGATATGCAGTTGATANGATGGCATCACTGACTCGATGGATGTGAGTCTGAGTGAACTCCGAGAGATGGTGATGAACAGGGAGGCCTGGCGTGCTGCGATTCATGGGGTCGCAAAGAGTCGGACACGACTGAGCGACTGAACTGAACTGAACTGAACCACCCTTATGGCAGAAAGTGAAGAAGAACTACAGAACTTCCTGATGAAGGTGAAAGAGGAGAGTGAAAAAACTGACTTAAAAGTCAACATTCAGAAAACTACGATCATGGCATCTGGTCCCATCACTTCATGTCAAATAGATGGGAAACAATGGAAACAGTGAGAGACTTTATTTTGAGGGGCTCCAAACTCACTGCAGATGGTGACTGCAGCCATGAAATTAAAAGACATTTGTTCCTTGGAAGAAAAGGTATGACCAACCTAGACAGCATATTAAAAAGCAGAGACATTATTTTGCTTTAAAGGTCCATCTAGTCAAAGCTATGGTTTTTTCAGTAGTCACATATGGATTTGAGAGTTGGACCATAAAGAAGGCTGAGGGCCAAAGGATTGATGCTTTTGTCCTGTGGTTTTGGAGAAGATGCTTGAGAGCCCCTTGGACTGCAAGGAGATCAAGCCAGTCAATCCTAAAGTAAATCAACCCAGAACATTCATTGGAAGGACTGATGCTGAAGTGGAAGTTCCAATACTTTGGATACCTGATGTGAAGAGTTGACTTATGAGAAAGACCCTGATGTTGGAAAACATTGAAGTCAGGAGGAAATGGGAACAACAGAGGATGAGATGGTTGGTTGTCATCACCAACTAAATGGACATGATTTTGAGCAAGCTCCAGGGGATGGTGGAGGATGGGAAAGCCTGGTGTGCTGTAGTCCATGGGGTTGCAGAGTCAGACATGACTGAGCAACTGAACAACAACAACATAGAACTAAAGCTCCTAACAAATGGAAGATGTTAGCATTCTTCATTCCAGAGAAGACTACTGTCTGATAACTTCTGAGAAGTTCATCAGGAGACCACCTGAGACCAGATTAAAGGAGTGCAGGCCCTGCACACTTACTGATCCTTACTAGCAATCCTGCCTTGAACTATTGCTATAAAGCTTCTCACTGATATTGTGCAGGACACTTTAGGGCTCCTGAGTACAAGGCCTTTCTGTGTCCTCTATTTCCTTGATTATATGAAACAGCCTCATTCAGTCTCCATGACCTTCCTTGAATTCTTTGGGTAATTCAAGTTGTTGTTAATTAGGGAAGAGAGGTGATATGAGACCAGGGAGAAACAGTTAAAAGCAGCTTTGGGGCAAGGTCCTTTTTCCCTGTCATGGATACATACATTAATATCTTTGAGCTGTTTTGCAGATACTGAAACCCCCTCCAGATGGGAAAATTTAATGGCTAATGATGGCATGCTGCCCACAGCGGTAGACCCCAGACCAGTTGGACCTGAAGGTTAATGATGCTGACTCCTACTTCTCACCACCAACCCGTTAGAAGAACGTTCATGAATTGAACACACCCTCTTTGAACAATTACTATGAAGATTCTCACCATCATACCCAAGTGGAGACATATGATTTTCAGGCATTAGCCTACCGTGGACCCCTTTGCCTGGCATAGTAATAAAGCTACCCTTTACTACTTCACCCAAAACTCTGTCTCTGAAAATTGATTTGGCACTGAGTAGAGAGAAGCTCGAATGGGTGAATTTCACTCAGATGACCATTATATCTACTACTGTGGGCAAGAATCCCTTAGAGGAAAAGGAGTAGCCATCATAGTCAACAAGAATCTGAAATGCAGTACTTGGGTGCAAACTCAAAAACGACAGAATGATTTCTGTTTGGTTCCAAGGCAAACCATTCAATATCATGGTAATCCAAGTCTATCTATGCCCTGACCTGTAATGCTGAAGAAGCTGAAGTTGAACGGTTCTGTGAAACCTACAAGACCTTCTAGAACTAACATCCAAAAAAGATGTCCTTTTCATTATAGGGGATTGGAATACAAAAGTACGAAGTTAAGAAACACCTGGAGTAACAGGCAAATTTGGCCTTGGAGTACAGAATGAAGCAGGCAAAGGCTAATAGAGATTTGTCAAGAGAATGCACTGGTCATAGCAAACACACTCTTCCAACAACACAAGAGAAGACTCAACACATGGACATCACCAGATGGTCAACACTGAAATCAGATTGATTATATTCTTTGCAGCCAAAGATGGAGAAGCTCCATACAGTCAGCAAAATGAGACTGGGAGCTGACTGTGGCCCAGATCATGTCATTATTGCCAAATTCAGACGTAAATTGAAGAAAGTAGGGAAAACCAATAGGCCATTGAGGTATGACCTAAATCAAATCCCTAACGATTATACAGTGGAAGTGAGAAATAGATTTAAGGGACTAGATCTGATAGACAGAGTGCCTGATGAACCTTGGACAGAGGTTCGCAACATTGTACAGGAGACAGAGATCAAGACCATCCCCAAGAAAAAGAAATGCAAAAAAGCAAAATGGTTGTCTGAGGAGGCCTTAAAAATAGCTGTGAAAAGAAGAGAAGCAAAAAGCAAAGGAGGAAAGGAAAGATATACCCATTTGAATGCAGAGTTCCAAGAATAGCAAGGAAGAGATTAGAAAGCCTTCCTCAGCAATCAATGCAAAGAAATAGAGGAAAACAATAGAATGGAAAAGGCTAGAGATCTCATCAAGAAAATCAGAGATACCAAGGGAATATTTCATGCAAAGATCGACTCAATAAAGGACAGAAATGGCATGGACCTAACAGAAGTAGAAGATATTAAGAAAAGGTGGCAAGAATGCACAGAAGAACTATACAACAAACATCTTCACGACCAAGATAATCATGGTGGTGTGATCAGTCATTTAGATCCAGACATCCTGGAATGTGAAATCAAGTGGGCCTTAGAAAGCATTGCAATGAACAAAGCTAGTGGAGGTGATAGAATCCAGTTGAGCTATTTCAAAACCTAAAAGATGATGCTGTGAAAGTGCTGCGCTCAATATGTCAGTAAATTTGGAAAACTCAGCAGTGGCAACAGGACTGGAAAAGGTCAGTTTTCATTCCAATCCCCAAAAAAGGCAATGCCAAAAAATGCTCAAACTACTGCACAATTGCATTCATCTCACACGCTAGTAGAGTAATGCTCAAAATTCTCCAAGCCAGGCTTCAACAATACGTGAACCAAAAGGTCAGTTTTCATTCCAATCCCCAAAAAAGGCAATGCCAAAAAATGCTCAAACTACTGCACAATTGCATTCATCTCACACGCTAGTAGAGTAATGCTCAAAATTCTCCAAGCCAGGCTTCAACAATACGTGAACCACGAACTTCCAGATGTTCAAGATGGTTTTAGAAAAGTCAGATGAACCAGAGATCAAATTGCCCATATCCATAAAAAGCAAGAGAGTTCCAGTAAAACATCTGTTTCTGCTTTATTAACTATGCCAAAACCTTTGACTGTATGGATCACAATAAACTGTGGAAAATTCTTCAAGAGATGGAAATACCAGGCCACCTGCCTCCTGAGAAATCTGTATGCAGAAAAGGAAGTAACAGTTAGAACTGGACATGGAACAGCAGACTGGTTCCAAATAGGAAAAGGAGTGCGTCAAGGCTGTATATTGTCACCCTGCTTATTTAACTTATATGCAGAGTACATCGTGAAAAATGCTGGGCTGGATAAAACACAAGCTGGAATCAAGATTGCCGGGAGAAATATCAAGAACCTCAGATATGCAGATGACACCACCCTTATGGCAGAAAGTGAAGAGGAACTAAAAGGCTTCTTGATGAAAGTGAAAGAGGAGAGTGAAAAAGTTGGCTTAAAGCTCAACATTCAGAAAACAAACATCATGGCATCTGTTCCCATCACTTCATGGCAAATAGATGGAGAAACAGTGGCAACAGTGACAGACTTTGTTTTTTTTGGGCTCCAAAATCACTTCAGATGGTGACTGCATCCATGAAATTAAAAGATGGTTACTCCTTGGAAGAAATATTATGACCAACCTAGAAAGCATATTAAAAAGCACAGACATGTGCTTTGTAATTTGCCAACAAAGGTCAAAGCTATGGTTTTTCCAGTAGTCATGTATGGATGTGAGAGTTGGACTATAAAGAAAGCTGAGCACCGAAGAATTAATGGTTTTGAACTGGTGTTGGAGAAGACTCTTGAGAGTTCCTTGGCTTTCAAGGAAATTCAACCAGTCCATCCTAAAGGAAACCAGTCCTGAATATTCATTGGAAGAACTGATATTGAAGCTGAAACTCCAATATTTGGCCACCTGATGGGAAAAGCTGACTCATTTGGAAAGACCCTGATGCTGGGAAAGATTGAAGGTGGAAAGAGAAGGGGATGACAGAGGATGAGATGTTTGGATGGCATCACTGACTCAATGGACGTGAATTTGAGTAAACTCTGGGAGTTGGTGATGGACAGGGAGGCCTGGCATGCTGAGTCCAATGGGTGGCAAAGAGTCAGACATGACAGAGCAACTGAACTGAACTGAACTGAACAGAGGAGCTGAGCTTTTGGCATCATCACCAAATCCTTGCATTAGGAGACTACAGTCTTAAGAGCAGAAGCCCACTGTATTCACTTTTGCCTAGCAAAGCAATAAAGCTATTTTTTCTACTTCATCCATAATTCTGTCTCTGAGATTTGATTTGGCACCAATGTAAAGAGGCTCAATTTTCAACATTGTTACCTCACCTCTAAACCCCAACCATCTACACTATATCACCAATACTCCTCTTCACACAATTAGTCACCAATTTGGATTAGGATATTTTGTTTCTCCAGAACCCTATAATGTGACTGTAACTTAGTTGGAGGCACAACTGCAATGCAGTCCTGATGCTAACTGCCCAGAGTTACTGTGCACTTCATAGGTTAGGGCACTGTCCTTCATTACTCTTGCTTCAGACAGTGGTGGGGGAGGGGGCTTTGTGTGTGGGGAGGAGGCGAGGCTGCCAGGTCACCTTCACATCTGACCAATTAACTACAAATATGGGGGTTTCCATTACCGCCTTAGCTTTGATAATTCACTAGAAAAGTTTTCAAAACTCAGAAAAGTACTATACATATGATTACAGTTTTATTACCAAGAGCGGGCTGCCCAGGTGGTGCTAGAGGTAAAGAACTTGCCTGCCAATGCAGGAGACATAAGAGAGGTGGGTTTGATCCCTGGGTTGGGAAGATCCCCTTGAGGAGGGCATTGCAATCCATTCCAGTGTCCTGGCCTGGAAAATCCCAAGGACAGAGGAGCATGGCGGGCTAGTCCATGGGCTCGTATAAAGTCGGACACAACTGAAATGACTTAGCACACATGCATGCATTACCAAGAGCAGCCAAATGGAGAGACACATAAGGAAAAGCCCAACTTGAAGCTTCGGTGTCCTCAGGATGAGCCATCCTGGTACATTGATATGTGTCACTAACCAGGAAGTTTACCCAAGCCTCAGAGTCTAGAGTGTTTTGGGGTTTCCTTATGTAGGCATGTTGCTGACATGATTGAACTCAATCTCCATCTGCCCTCTCTGGAGATGTCACCAATACTCCTCTTCACACAATTAGTCACCAATTTGGATTAGGATATTTTGTTTCTCCAGAACCCTATAATGTGACTGTAACTTAGTTGGAGGCACAACTGCAATGCAGTCCTGATGCTAACTGCCCAGAGTTACTGTGCACTTCATAGGTTAGGGCACTGTCCTTCATTACTCTTGCTTCAGACAGTGGTGGGGGAGGGGGCTTTGTGTGTGGGGAGGAGGCGAGGCTGCCAGGTCACCTTCACATCTGACCAATTAACTACAAATATGGGGGTTTCCATTACCGCCTTAGCTTTGATAATTCACTAGAAAAGTTTTCAAAACTCAGAAAAGTACTATACATATGATTACAGTTTTATTACCAAGAGCGGGCTGCCCAGGTGGTGCTAGTGGTAAAGAACTTGCCTGCCAATGCAGGAGACATAAGAGAGGTGGGTTTGATCCCTGGGTTGGGAAGATCCCCTTGAGGAGGGCATTGCAATCCATTCCAGTGTCCTGGCCTGGAAAATCCCAAGGACAGAGGAGCATGGCGGGCTAGTCCATGGGCTCGTATAAAGTCGGACACAACTGAAATGACTTAGCACACATGCATGCATTACCAAGAGCAGCCAAATGGAGAGACACATAAGGAAAAGCCCAACTTGAAGCTTCGGTGTCCTCAGGATGAGCCATCCTGGTACATTGATATGTGTCACTAACCAGGAAGTTTACCCAAGCCTCAGAGTCTAGAGTGTTTTGGGGTTTCCTTATGTAGGCATGTTGCTGACATGATTGAACTCAATCTCCATCTGCCCTCTCTGGAGGCCAGGCTGATCTCACATGGCCCAAAGTCCCAACCCTCTAAACATGTGGTTAGTCTTTCTGACTGGCCAGCCCCTATCCTGAATCATCTCATTGGTATAAAGCCAGCAATAAATCCACCCTAAGTAGCAAAGACACTCTTATCACTCAGAAATTCCAAGGATTTAAAGGTTACCTCCCACAAACCAGGGACAAAGGCCAGTCAGATTCTTTATTGTCCAACAACAGCACATAAAGTCATTAATACTAATTAACATTTTGGCTTGAATTAACCCAGATCCAGGCTTTATGTAAAACTTCTGGGGTCTCTTGGACTCTTCTGAGAGGTTCTCAAATTCCAGACAGAAACTTTTGATTCCTTGTTGCTGAGTTGTGGAGATATTAGAGTAGTAGCAGTGACAGATCTAGGGACAAGTAGAACATTACTACAAGAGCATCTATCTTTGCAAAGTACATGACCAAATCAACTCATTTGGTTAGCAAAACTGCCTTAGAGGTTATTGACTTGTAAATTCAGTCCACTTGTTACAAGGAACCTTGATTGAAAGAATATTTGATAAATCTAAGAGGTTAGTATCTTCTTGGTTAGTACCTTTACAAGAGGTTAGATTTAGCTGTTTGATTTTTTAATGAAAAAATTAGAAAAAATCCCTCACCAGATGACCCATCATAAATGAAATATTCATTTCATTTTCTTTCCGGTTAAAAGTCATGTCTTGAAATGCTTTGTTGTATCTACTTAAAATGATCAATGGGGATGCCTGGGGGGATTTCTCTTGTAGAATTTGTTGGTAGAGAACATTAAAGTTGCATGAAGCCACTCATGTAATTTTAATGATCATCAAAAGAATTTTGACTGGAATTGGGAGGAATTTAAAGTGAAATGCTTCTTCTGGGAAAGGCTGAAGCCTTCAGTATTCAAGGAGGCAAGGTCAGACATCTCTAGGGCACTCTTCCACCCGCCCCTGCTGCTGGACAGAGAAGTTCTGGCCGTAGTCAGGGGCCATGGCCAGAAGGTCTGCAAGACAAAGAGCTCCTGGCCACCTCCTTACTGTGTCTAGAGAATCATGCAGAGCTAGGTACAGGCATGGCCCTAAACAGGGCTCGATGTAGCCTATTTGTTCCTCCTAGGAGGAGAGAGATGAGACCTAGAGTGGAAGCTGGTAAGATTTCAGGTTTAGACCTGTGCCTTTCAGACCAGAGCATACCACCCCACACTCCCATCTCTTGAGTTTTTCATTTGGTGGGTGACCTTGCATCCATGAAGACTACTCAGATTTCTCTATCCCACAGTATTTCCATATCCTCCGATCCCTGTGATGGCCATGTTTGTGTTTGTCAATAGATAATTAGTTACATGCCAAACTGTGATATGCTTTTCTGTTGTTGATTTTAAATATTAAAATCTAGTATAGCCTGTGTTCCTCTTAGACATTACCAGCCTGGTTTGAAATATAGGGTCACAATCGTAATAACATTTCTTCAGGTCATTTCCTTTTTGCAAGGTCTTGTCTCTCTTGCTGTCAGAGGTTTGGGCAGTCCTCTGAGCACAGTTCATGCAGCTGACTGGAAATGTCTCTGCTCCCCTCTGTGGACGCGACCCAGCCCCACAATGCCACTCCCCACACACCTTGGTCTCAGCTTCTTCTTCCCCATTTTGGATGCTCTAAAATTGCTTTTATGAGATCTGGACTCCAATCATTACCCTGCAGAATAAGGGAGAATGGCTTCTCTCATCCAGCTTCAAGTCCAAAGCAGAATGTCCTAAAGCTCTGGGGTGATTCTACTATCAGTGGCTCCCTCCTGATGGAGATGTGCAGCAGTCCTTGAAGCAAGCTTGCTCATCTCCCTTCTTAGTTCCTTCTGGTACATTCCTTCTCCTGATGTTCTTTGCAAAAGTGAGGGACCTTCCCAGAAGTTGTGGAGACAGGTCTGAACTCTGAGGTTGATGTGACAGAGAGAGAGGACGGCTGCCTTTATACTGGTCAAAGGTTGTCTTGATGAAACAAGCTCCAGTTCCCAAATAGAGCATTTGTTTCCCCTGGAGGACAGAAAAAGGGAAAAGCATGGGACACATCCACCCTACCCTGGGGTGTCCCTCAGTTTTTGGTGTTTGCTTGGGACAGACCTGGGCCCTTGGCTAGGCTGGGGACTAGAGCATCTCTTCTCTGGTGAGCTGGCTACTGGGGGCTGTCATGATTACTCCTGAAGTAGGGAGCATATATCACTACCTGGAACACTGGACATCTCTGAAGGACCAAGGGGACCTCCTGCCCAGACTGACTGACACCCTTCTCTGCCAGAATGTGTTCAGTCCCTGAATCTTACTTATCACACTTCCTCTTTTCTAGGGCATTTTTCCAAAGAAGGCAGGACTGTATCTTCTATCCATAGACTCTTGGGCAATGGGAACTGGCCACCCCCTCACCAAAGCCACTGATGGGGCTATCCCTTCCTTTGATCAGGTCTGGATGGACTTAGTGACTTGCTTGTCATGAATGGAATACATTAGAAGTAATTCTTTGTGACTTCCTGGGCTAGTTTCACAAAGGGCCACACAGCTTTTGGTGGTTCTACTGGAAAGCTCACTCTTTTACTTGGATTGATCCTTCTTGAAACACTACCACCAGGCTGGGAGAAGCCCACACCATATGAAGAAGTCATCTGTGGGTGCCCTGGTGGAAAGTGCCAGCTGAATCCACTTTCTGGGTCGTGTCAGCTCGGATACCAAATTGTGAGTGAAGACATCCCTGGATGATTCTGTACCCTGGCCACTCAAGTCTTCCCAGTTAAGGCTCCTGGAGCAAAGAGACATCCCCTGGCCTGTGTCCTTTTATGCACAAGAGGTACTGGGAACACAGGCTCTACACAAAGAGCAGAATGCACAGACTTGCTTGTCAACAGGGGAGGGATTCTTCCTTATGATCCAATGATGCACATGGCTGAGGGCTTTGCAAAGTAGGATTAGAGGCTTCAGTCAGAGCAGAAAACAAAAGCAGTGGGGCCTATTCCTGCCTGTGAGCCCCCAGTCCTGGGAATTTGTGCATGAAGCTTTGGGTCATCAAGTGGACTCTGATTACACAAACCCCATCAGCTACACAAAGGGTCTTAGGGCTCCAGGTGAATGATACTTTTGTCATTGTCATCTACCACTACTATCCAAGAAGTAGTGAAAATGGGGTGGAGAGGCAGCCTGGATTCAGCATGACACACCCTCCTTGTGGAAATGAATCTGTGGGGGATTAAATGTACATGCAATCTCTGCTGAGCTAAATATTGATTTTCAATCTTGCTTTCAAATTTTCTAATTCTATGATCTCAGGTCAATTTCTTTTTTTTTTTTTAAATTTTATTTTTACTTTATTTTACTTTAAAATACTGTATTGGTTTTGCCATACATTGACATGAATCTACCACGGGTGTATACAAGCTCCCAATCCTGAATCCCCCTCCCACCTCCCACCCTATATCATCTTCTGTATCATCCCTGTGCACCAGCCCCGAGCATCCTGTATCCTGTATCGAACATAGACTAATGCTTCATTTCTTACATTATAGTATACATGTTTCAATGCCATTCTCCCAAATCATCCCACCCTCTCCCTCTCCCTCAGAGTCTAAAAGTCAGTTCTCTACATCTGTGTCTCTTTTGCTGTCTCACATACCAGGTTATCATTACCATCTGTCTAAATTCCATATATATGTGTCAGTATACTGTATTGGTGTTTTTCTTTCTGGCTTACTTCACTCTGTATAATAGGCTCCAGTTTCATCCATCTCATTAGAACTGATTCAAATGTATTCTTTTTAATGGCCGAGTAATATTCCATTGTGTATATTTATCACAGCTTTCTTATCCATTCATCTGCTGATGGACATCTAGGTTGCTTCCATGTCCTGGCTATTATAAACAGTGCTGCAATGAACATTGGGGTACATGTGTCTCTGTCAATTCTGGTTTCCTCAGTGTGCATGCCCAGCAGTGGGATTGCTGGGTCATAAGGCAGTTCTATTTGCAGTTTTTTAAGGAATCTCCACACTGTTCTCCATAGTGGCTGTACTAGTTTGCATTCCCACCAACAGTGTAAGAGGGTTCCCTTTTCTCCACACCCTCTCCAGCATTTATTGCTTGTAGACTTTTGGATCGCAGCCATTCTGACTGGTGTGAAATGGTACCTCATTGTGGT
>SJYT01071639.1:1007-22504 GCA_006410635.1 Cephalophus harveyi
CATTGGATTTGCCTCATAGCAATTTCTATATAATATAAAAGAAAATGACCTAATGTACAGGAAATGAATAACAATCAAATGGATAAATATACTTAGAGATATATACTTTAGTGATTAGTGGGAAGAGATTATTTTATATTGATATTGAGAAAGAGCACATGAAAATATTAAATACATGAGAGACAGAGCAAGAACAGAGCTAATAATGCTATTAAATCTGTAATTTGACAATCATTTCTTTATTTCTCACAGATGCTTCATAACCCCCTTCTAATCCATGAGCAAGACCTATACATTTTACACCAGAAATGACATTTAAATTCATCTATTTTTCTCATCTTAGTTGTCACCACTGCAGAAACATCTCCGGATATCTTACCTAAAATTCTGCAATCAAGAACTTTTAAATTTGTCTCCCACCTTCCACTTAAACTGAATTATATCCTGGCCATGCTCAAAGGCTTTCAGTGGCTTCCCATAACACTTCAGGAAAACCATCTCTTTAGACCAGTCTGAGAGCTGTGGGGCTTGCTTTTCAGCCTACTGCCAAGGTTCTTCATTGTACAACCTTTTCCTACCATTCCCATGTGTTCGTCACCCTGACATTTACTCTGTTTCTGTCACACTCTAAGTTTTCTTCTCTGTCAAGTCTGTAAGGCTCAGACTTTTGAATGGCTGATTCTTTCTCATTCTTTGCCTCAGTGTGGATGTGACCTCTCCAGAGTCTGTATGTCCTAAGTTGCCCTCTGTTCATCACACCTTCAGTTATTCTGAATCAAATCTTACAACATTTTCTACAGTGATTATTATATTCTGGAATAACGCTGCTCCCTACCTTACTTATTTCTGTCTCTGACAACCAGAATATAGGATTCATTAAAGTCTTAGCTATATGGTTTTAGTACTTATAAATAGTACCTTATATATTCAGTTCAGTTCAGTTCAGTTCATTTTAGTCACCCAGTCATGTCTGACTCTTTGCGATCCCATGAATTGCAGCATGCCAGGCCTCCCTGTCCATCACCATATTAACCAAGTTAATATATTAGCCTGTTTGTGAAGGAATTACCAAGACTTGGCTATGTCTTTGAAACAGGAATTTTATAAGGAAGATTATTATTCTCTTCCTCTCTCTCTCTCCATCCTGCAAAATAATGAAGAAATCATTTGTGATTTTATATTTTACACTTTTTGGAGCTAACATATTTTAAAACTGCTTATGTGATGCAGCATAATTTGCAAGTGGGTGAGTCAACTGAGTGGACTGAAAGATGGTGAGGCCAGTCTCGATAGGAACAAACAGTGTATGAAAAAACAGAGCAGCCTGTGCCAGCAGTATGCAGACTGTATAACAAAAGAAGGATGAAGATAATTGGAAAAAAAGTCTCCAGGAGTGTTATTCCCAACATACACTTAGCAGACTGGTATTAAAAGAAGAACAGCTCCATTAATTACTACAAAAAGTCAAAGTTTCTTTCCAACAGAGTCAAACATTTGCAAATTTTCTTACTCAGAATACACAAGAAATAAATTTAGGCTATGCACAGTTTGAATAATTAATCATAATGGAACAACCTTTATTTTTCCTGGTTTATTGATTTATGATATGGTGGAACATCTTTCAAGTAAACCCCAAGTTCTAAGCACACATAGAGAATGCAGAATTTATGCAGGGTCAAAGAGCACAAAGGAAGGTTAGTTTTATAGTTGTTAATAGTTTATTTTCTGAATCTTTTTGAAACTATTGTAACAAATGGAGTGAATGCTTAGATATATCTGTCTGCTTATCTATATGATTGTATTTGTGGTTATACCTAAATGTTATCCTTTGTCTTTGACAAAAATTATGTATCTGACAGTATATTTTTATTGGTTTGTTTAAGAGGCAGGACAAAAGCTGTAATGATACAAATTGTCATAAGTTTTTTCTTTTTAGATTGAAGTGAGATTTTCCTTTAGGACTTATTTTCTTCTAGAGATGGATCTGAAACAGAAAACACTTTAGTGAGCCTTCAATTATACTCATGTAAAGAAAATGTCTGTCCATTGTGGGGAGCTGCATGAAGTAATAAAAGAACTGATATTTAAGACAAGGATGAATGTTCTGTTTGGGATTCCGTCATGGACCAGAGGTAAAGAATCTGCCTGCTAATGCAGGAGATGCAGGTTCAACCCTTGGATTGGGAAGATCTCCTGGAGAGGAAATGACAGTCCACTCCAGTATTCTTGCCTGGAAAATCCCATGAACAGAAGAGCATGGTGGGCTACAGCCCATGGAGCTGCAAAAGAGTCAAGTATAACTTGAGACTAAACAACAAACAACAGCAACAATCATTCTGTTTAATGACACAAACTATGTCTTTGAAAATTATGATACTCATTAGAAAATGCTTATTTATATATCTGAGTTTGGACTAAAGTCATGTACCTTCCTATTAAATTGTGTTTTCCATGATGGTTTGCAGAAGAATTGTGAAAGATAGAGGATCAGTTCTCAGCTAAAAAATACATATGTGCTTTATTTAAATTATTCTCCTATAAGAGTGTTATCAATGAAGGCCTATTTAGAAAAATGGAGGCTACTCAAGATATTTCAAGAGTAGGGAATTTAATTCAAGGAATTAGTTTAACTTAGATTGGGAGCTCATATACACCCGTGGTGGATTCATGCCAATGTATGGCAAAACCAGTACGGTATTGTAAAGTAAAATAAAGTAAAAACTTAAAAAGAAAAAGAAAAAGAAAAAGAAAATTAGGTAGATGGAGAAGCTAAGGATTAGAATAATAGAGTTGTACAACTGAAAGATTAACTATAGGCAATACTATCATTCATCTGGGAAAAGATATCTGTGAATAAATGAGAAACCACAGAATTCTTAATTGAGCTTGAACCAAAGCAGTGCTACCCTGCAGGGGGCAATACCAAGAAAGCAGACCAGGCCAGTGGCACTAACATCGGAGGAAGTCACCCATTGCCAGAGGCAGAGAGATAGGAGATATACCCATCCATNGAATAAATGAGAAACCACAGAATTCTTAATTGAGCTTGAACCAAAGCAGTGCTACCCTGCAGGGGGCAATACCAAGAAAGCAGACCAGGCCAGTGGCACTAACATCGGAGGAAGTCACCCATTGCCAGAGGCAGAGAGATAGGAGATATACCCATCCATTGACCAAATCTATCAGGAATCCAGTGAGCAAGGAAGACTTTGAAATGTAGCTTGCAAGAGAAAAGAAAGAAATGGATCTTCAAATAAATAGGCCAATGACAAGCACAAAGGGCTTCTTTTGTGCTTTCACAAAAGCATTTTTAAAAATTCAAACTGGTTTTAGAAATTTCTAGATGATCAAGGAAAACCTCCTTACTTCAGAGCTTAGTGACAAAGATAGCCCTTCTTGAGATTAGTTTGGAGGGTTAGTGGTGATTTCCACTGAAGAATGACTCCACAATAACAGGTGGGATTGAGAATTGCCTTAAAAAGAAGTACAAAATGCAAGAATATTGGGCAACTGACTTTTAGAGCTTGTGAAAATTATAAAAAGTTACATATATCTTTATTTATTGGTCTATTACTATGCTAACTGAAGTATGCTGTTGTTGTTTAGTTGCTAAATCTGATTATTTTGAGACCCCATGGACTGTAGCCCAGCAGGCTCCTCTGTGCATGGGATTACCCAGGCAAGAATACTAGAGTGTGTTGCCATTTCCTTCTCCAGGGGAATTTCCTGATCCAGAGATCAAACCCATGTCTCCTGTATTGCAGGAGGATTCTTTACTTCTGAGCCACCAGGCAAGTCCTAACTGAAATATACAAAGTTTTAATTGAACTGTGACTTATATTGGGTCAATATTCCAAGGTTTGCCATTGAAAATTATTCACAATTTGCTTTTTAAACTATATTTCAAACATCATTTCCTTTATTCTCTGTATTAACCTTATCCATTGCTGAATTTACATGTTCACTGATTCTTAAAAACACTTTGTATTTTTACTTTTTATTCGTCTCAATTTTTCACTTAAAATCATATCTCCTTTTCACTGGCTACTCAAGTTTTAGTCACTTTTTTATGTATGTATATTTTTGTATAATGCATATACATTCAGGGTCTTCTGTGTTTTATTCATTAGACTATGTGAGAAAGATGTGCTAATAGACACGATTTTGCCTTTGAAGATGTCTGAGTTATAAGTAGTAGGCCTTAAGCATATAGTTACAATGATGTCTGATATGGTTTGTGGAATATTTATGCTCTATCCACTTGGTTAAATTGGAATTAGTTTTGCCAGAAATCACATTCCTATATGAATCTGAATGACAGTTGACAACAAAAGAAATCGTGCAGAATTTGGAAGGTGGAAGTGAAGCAGTAGCCATTGTACTGTAGACTGGTGAAAGGGGTCTATCACAACTGTGTCTCAGGTACATTGCCACTTACCTACTGGATCACTTTGCTGCTGTGGGGGCTGCACCCAAGCCCATAAGTCCTCAGCACTATCCAGATTTCCTCTTTCATCGATTCTAGTTCTGGCCCAGGCGTGGTGCATAAAGAACAATAAGATGATAACTTCTTTCATCAAGGCTGACACTTAACCTCATGGATGTAGCTTGTCTTCATGAGTCATCATGTATCTTTGTTCTCTTTGACTTCATGTCCAGCATTTTACGGACTTCTTAGACTCACTCTCAGGTAGAGGAGAAAGAGCCTGCCACACAAATATGTCACATGCTCCTACAATTATGGAAAGGCTAGTTACAGCCATATAGCTTAATCTTTTATCTTTCATATTATATCCGCGTCCTTGATCACTCACTACTCCTGCAAGTAGTTCCAAGAAAAACAACCTTCAAGAATTATTCTCTGAAATATTTCTCTGATATGATTAGTTCCAATGGCATTAATAACCTTGTTGGCATGGTGAAGTGGGCTACTAGCCCTTGGAAAATTATGGCAAAACATTCACTTACAGTATCATACTTAAACTCTTTTCATAAAATGTCTGTAGGAAGTAAGAATTAAGGTGACAAAATAGTTACCACTGGAAATGTTTTAGTGGAAATAAGCAGCGTAATGTAATTCATTGATTGTTTCTAGTTGGGCATCAGTACTTATAGCAAAAAGAAGCACAATTAGTTCAGAGCTTTAAATTCACAACTAGAGGTCTGGGAATGTAATCAGAAAAATATGTGATGACTTTACAATAAATTCTTATCCTTTGTAGACACACAGATTATGAAAGCCAAAGCCACAGTCTAATCTTATGGGTAGTTAAATTGCACTGCAAATTGAATTTACAACCTCAGAAATACTGCTATGTTAAAGTTAAGACATTGATTAGATAGGAGTGGCACACTAAAAAATGGGATGTAGGTGCATGTGTGAATTCTTATTAAGTAAGCATTTTGACTTCCTAATTCTGCTAAACCTCATCTACATGTAGAAACAGGCTTTCCTCCTGCCCTTTTCCTAAAAAAATAACTGCCATCAAGGGAATTGCTGATTTTCCTAAGGACTACGCCCACCACCTCTCATTACTCCTAGAAATACATTAGATTCATAACTGAAGGCCCCAGTTTGTAAGTTATAAATTAAATCCTAGGAGAATCTAAAGAGTATAAAAACTTTCCCATTTATATCAATGTTTCTAAGGGTGAATGAGGCAAAATAAAATATTGTTGGATTAAGTCATATTTGTTGCCAGATGTTCTGGATTCACTGTATTAGCTTTAGAAACTGGGAGAAACAGAATTTTTAGGTATGGACTTGGGGAGGGAGGTGGAATGGATTAAAAAATGAGGATAAACATATGTATATTACTATGTGTAGCTCAACTGGTAAAGAATCAACCTGCAATGTGCAAGACTCCAGTTCAATTCCTGGGTTTTGAAGATCCCCAGGAGAATGGATAGGCTACATACTCCAGTATTTGGGGGCTTCTCCAGTGACTCAGACAGTAAAGAATCTTCCTGCAACGTGGGGTACCTGGGTTTGATCCCTAGGTTGGGAAGATCCTCTGGAGGAGAGCATGGAAACCCACTCCAGTATTCTTTCTTTTTTTAATTTATCTATTTTTTAATTGAAGGATAATTGCTTTACAGAATTTTGTTTTTTTTTCTGTCAAACCTCAAAATGAGTCAGCCATAGGTATACATCTAAACCCTTCCTTTTGAACCTCCCTCCCATCTCCTTCCCCATCCCACTTCTCTAGTTGATACAGAACCCCTGTTTGAGTTTCCCAGGATATACAACAAATTCCCATTGCCTGTCTATTTTATATATGGTAATATAAGATTCCATGTTACTCTCTCCATACATCTCACTCTCCCCTCCCCTCTCCCCATGTTCATAAGTCTATTCTTTATGTCTGTTTCTCCATTGCTGCCCTGTAAATAAATTCTTCAGTACCGTCTTTCTAGATTCTATATATATGTGTTAGAATACAATATATATTTTTCTCTTTCTGACTTACTTCAGTCTGTATAATAGGCTCTAGGTTCACCCACCTCATTAGAACTGACTCAAATATGTTCCTTTTTATGGCTGGGTAATATTCCATAGAGTATATGGAACAAATACATAGTATATATACCACTATGTGTATATGTATACACACTATGGAACATGTATATTCCATAGTGTGTATACCGCAACTACTTTATCCATTCATCTATTGAAGGACATCTAGGTTGCTTCCATGTTCTAGCTATCATAAATAGTGCTGCAGTGAAAAAAGGGATACATGTGTCTCAATTTTGGTTTCTTCAGGTTATATGCCTAGGAGTGGGATTGCTGGGTAATGTGGTGGTTTTATTCCTAGTTTTTTATGGAATCTCCATACCGTCTTCCATAGTGGCTATATCAATTTACATTACCTCCAACAGGGCAAGAGCATTCCCTTTTCTCCACACCCTCTCCAGCATTTATTGTTTGTAGACTTTTTGATGATGGCCATTCTGACTGCTGCGAGGTGATATCTCACTGTAGTTTTGATTTACATTTCTCTAATAATGAGCGATGTTGAGCATCTTTTCATGTGTTTGTTGGCCATCTGTATGTCTTCCTTGGAAAAATGTCTGTTTACATCTTTTCCTCATTTTTTGATTGGATTGTTCATTTTTTTGGTTTGGAATTGTGTGAGCTGCTTGTATATTTTGGAAATTAATCTTTTGTAAGTTGTTTCCTTTGCTATTATTTTCTCCCATACTAAGGGTTGCCTTTTCACCTTGCTTAGAGTCTTCTTTGCTGTGCAAAAGCTTTTAAGTTTAATCAGGTCCCTCTTATTTACTTTCGTTTCATTTTCATTACTCTAGGAGGCGGGTCATAGATGATCTTGCTTTGACTTATGTCATCCAGTGTTTTGCTTATGTTTCCAGTTAGAACTGGACATGGAACAACAGACTGGTTACAAATAGGAAAAGGAGTACGTAAAGGTTGTATTTGTCACCCTGCTTATTTAACTTACATGCAGAGTACATCATGAGAAACGCTGGGTTGGAAGAAGCACAAGCTATCTTTGGAAGGAATGATGCTAAAGCTGGAACTCCAGTACTTTGACCACCTCATGTGAAGAGTTGACTCATTGGAAAAGACTCTGATGCTGGGAGGGATTGGGGGCAGGAGGAGAAGGGGACGACTGAGGATGAGATGGCTGGATGGCATCACTGACTCGATGGATGTGAGTCTGAGTGAACTCAGAGAGATGGTGTGAACAGGGAGGGCTGGTGTGCTGCGATTCATGGGATCACAAATAGTCGGACATGACTGAGCGACTGAACTGAACTGAACTGATCTTCTTCTGGAGTTTCCTATGACCAGTTGAATTGGTAGAAATAAAAGATAAGCATACTTTACATGTAGTTTTGAAGACAAACTGGTCTAGGTGAAATGGATGGCTGCAGTACCACACCCCATAAAAGTAAAGGAACTGAAGAGAGGAGAATTTTGAGCTGGACATTAAATTGTTCATTTTTCCTGAATAGAAGGAGAGATTGATAAATACATAGAGATACTATACATTGATTAGTAAGCAGTGGTAAATTGTTTGGTTGAAAATTGGGTAACTCAGAAAGGATGCAATTAGGAAATCAGACACAATGATTTTTGCTGAATAAAAGTATGGTTAAACTTCTCTAAATTGGCACAGAATGTAAGGATATGTATGTCTAAAATAAACATCAACCAAGGAGAAATTTCAGCAGAAGATCTTATAAATTAGATGAATAAACAATGTTCTGTTCTGTAGATATCATTCAGCATTTTCCAAACCATTTGTCTTCTTGGAATTGGCTTCTGAACAAAGTGGCTGTGACAGCAAGGACTAAGTTATGCACGGGCTCACTAAACAATACCTACTGCTGAGTGTGTGACTTGCCAACAGCAAGTTGGCAGCAGTGTGCACCTTCAGTGGTCACACTGAGCCTCCAATATGGCATCCTTCTCTGAGGACTTCTTGCTACCTAGGCATGTTGCTTACACTGAGATTTCCCACCATAGAAGAAGCAGCTTTCATGTTTGTGAATGTCTTGCTTGTAATGCTTCTGCTCAAACCATTATTCATGTAATGACAGAATGATCAACTTAGCCATATAATATTCCATACTGCATAGGTTCTGACAAGGGGACTCATTTTGTGAAAAATAAAGCAACAATGAATAGATGCTTGTGGAATTGGCTAGTCTTTCCATATTCAGCCCAACGCTGACATAGCTGTCCCAATAGAATAATGAATGGTCCTTCAGAAATCCGTGTATTGTGCAAGTGGACAGCAATATAATCCAGGGTTGGGATAAGGAGATCTGGCACATGTATATATTCTAAACGAACAACCAATATATGGTCCCCTTTAACTCATAAGAAGTGGTCATATATCCAGGACTCAAAGAGATAAAGTGGAATAAAAATTTTCCATCATTATCCCCAATGACCAAATATCAAAGATTTTATTTTCCATGTTCATGACAGGTTTCTACAGATATCCAAGACCTGGTTTTACTGTAAAGAATGCTTTCAGTGAGGGATATGGAAATAATGGACAGTCCATTTCAGTTAAAAAATGGGCAAAACAGAAGTTACTTACCATCTATTACTTTCAAAGAGAAATTCAGTTGCTAGTACACCATGGTAGCATGGTGATTTATGTCAGGAATAAAAGATAACCCATAAGTCACCTCTTATGATCCCCATAACCTGTAATAAAAGTTAATCAAAATGATTACAACTAAGGGCAAGTGGGACCAACAATGCAAAGAATCACAAACAGGAAATTTGCTTGATCAGGGTAAAAGGAATATGAAATGGATAATGGGGAAAGTAGATATAAATACCAACTAGAAAATATGAAAGAATGTAATAGTTATAGTAGTTTCTTATTTATTTATTTTTATATAAATAATCAATGTACAAATTCAGTAATTATTTCCATCCTCTATTTGATTGCCTTATCAGTGGAAATAAAATTTTTATAAGGATTAACATATATATTCAGATTTAAGGATATCAAAGTGTGACTCAGTTAAAAGTGGACTCAATCTTCAACCAAAACTAAATAAATGATATACAGAGTTTTGTATCTTCCTTGGAGGAGTGAGTAAGCAATTATTTTTCAGATTGTACAGGGAAGAACTGCATTGTGTTATGGGGAAATGATTTAGATTCCACTGGGTTTTAGAACCTAAGAATAGTTAAGAGAAGGTGTCTATTATGGTTATATAGTGGCTAATATACAGACTGTGTATCTTTCTACTATGTTAACTTAGATAAGCTGAAACTAAATTTCCCAGAATTCCCTTTCCTTCATGTTGATGGGGATAATTACAAAGGTAAAGATCTGATAGAGTGCCTGAAGAACTGTGGATGGAGGTTCATGATATTACAGGAGGCAATGATCAAGATCATCCCAAAGAAAAACAAATGCAAAAAGGAAAAATGGTTGTCTGAGAGACCTTACAAATAGCTGTGAAAAGAGCAGAAGCAAAAGACAAATGAGAAAAAGAAAGATATACCTCCATTTGAATGCAGAGTTCCAAAGAATAGAATGGAGAGATAAAATCCTCAGTGATCAATGCAAAGAAATAGTGGGAAATAGAATAGAATGGGAAAGACTAGAGATCTTTTCAAGAAAATTAGATATGCCAAGGGAATATTTCATGCAAAGATGGGCATAATAAAGGACAGAGATGATATGGACCTAATAGAAGCAGAAGATATTAAGAAGCG
The DNA here is from genome assembly GCA_006410635.1 of Cephalophus harveyi. NCBI lineage: Eukaryota > Metazoa > Chordata > Mammalia > Artiodactyla > Bovidae > Cephalophus > Cephalophus harveyi. The sequence goes on from SJYT01071639.1 coordinate 11,224, forward strand.
GTAGCAAGAATACACAGAAGAACTATACAAAAAAGAGTTTTTCATGACCCTGATAACCATGATGGTGTGATCATTCACCTAGAGCTAGACATGGCAGAATGCAAAGTCAAGTGGGCCTTAGGAAGTCTCACTGTGAACAAAGCTAGAGGTGGTGATGGAATTCAAGTTGAGCTATTTCAAATCCTGAAAGATGATGCTGTGAAAGTGCTGTACCGAATACGCCAACAAATTTGGAAAACTCAACAGTTGCCACAGGACTGGAAAAGGTCAGTTTTCATTCCAATCCCAAAGAAAGGCAATGCCAAAGAATGCTCAAACTACCACACAATTGTACTCATCTCACAAACTAGCAGAATAATGGTCAAAATCTCCAAGCCAGGAAAGTGTTCAGGGTCCCTACTACTTTCTTGGTCTGTACTGTGACTTGAGAACAAGAGGTTTTGGCAGAGCTCAGATCAAGGCAGCCAGAAGCAGAGAGGTCCTGAAACCGATATAGAGACAGACTGATAACAGCAGGCCCCTTCAAAATGCCATTGTCTCTAAGGGGCAGCATCCAGGGAAAGCCAGACCCAGTTGGGAGTTAAGAGGAAGATGGTTGTGACCCAAAGGAGAGTCAACCATCTTTTCTCAGCATCCTGCTGACCACCTTAATGGGAACAGAGTTTTCCAGAGTGCTACTGAATTGAAAAGACCTGAAAATCATCCTAGCAAAAGGACAAGAAAGTGTGTCTGAGTCCATCTTCTACCAAGACTCCTGGCCTGGGACTCCAGAAAGCTGGGTGGATTTGCTCAGATGGTTGGGAAAGGAAGTGAGTGTCAGAACCTTTGGCCCAACAGGGTCAGAGCCTTGTCAGGTATTAACCAAGAAAGCCTCAAGGCAGGTCTGGGTGGTCTGTTAGAAGAGTTTTGGGTTAATGGCACTCCCTGGATGACGGTAACACAATGGCCCACAGTTGGGGTTTATAGTGTGTGTGGAAGACAGAAAGGACACAAGACAGAAAGAAGTAAGAACTGAGTACTTGCTTCTTTCAGGCCTGGGCAGTAGAGGGGAGATTATCCTCTGGGCCAGGGCTGGAAGAGACCAGAAGCCCCTTCCTTCCTGGGGGCCAGGTTTTGACTGGTCTGGATAGCTCATGGCCCCACAGTCCTCTACATGGCCTCCCCGAGACTCTCCAGGAGGCTGGCTGTCCCTCCAGATGTGCCAGGAGACTGGCTGTGGTCCCAGCTGGGCCCAGGTAGGGCCTGGAGTCCAACAGTTAGATGAAGTCCATAGAGTTCTGAGGGAGGAGGCCCATTTTGGAGCCAGGGAGACCCAAGCCCTAGGTACCAGTGCAGGTGAGGGAGAGACAGTAGCCCAGGGCGAGGTCCTGGTTCTCTATGGCTTCCAACCCGTTGGTGGTGTTGTCCCAGTTGATGTGGAAGCAATTCACCCAGGGATTTGAGGCCAAGATGTTCCACTGGAGCTGAGAGAAGTGTTACTTCAGGGGCGGGTTCTCACACAGATAGCTGCTGAGGTACCCATTGTCGACGTTGTAGCTGACTCGGATGAACTCCTGTCTGTGATCGCTGCAGGTGATGAGGACCATGGTTACTTCCAGGGCATCCGTCTCGAGGATGAGGGACAGGTTGGGGGCATCCGCCTGAAAGATGAACATGCGTCTCCCTGCCGGGACATGGCCGACCAGCAGAGTCTAGGATTTGATCAAACTCGCTCTCAGCTGAGCCAATATAAACGATCTTCCACTCCAGGTAGTCTGCCAGGGCCTCATTGCACTCGAAGCTGATCTCGAACCAGAAAGGGCTGTGGAAAAGGCTCAGATTTTCCAGTACCGCCATGCTCAATACTGACACCTTAGACATCGCCTCGTAGGATCGCAGCTGAGGCCAGAGCTGGGGCCTAGCAGGAAGCTGGGTCTTGTCAGGTCAGCAGAGTAGCTTTGTCCAAATCAGCTCCCGCCTTCTCTGACTGTGATCTGAAGTTCCACTCCAGTATTCTTCCCTGGAGAATTCCATGGACAGAGGAGACTGGCAGCTGTGGTCCATAGAGTTGCATAGAGTCAGGCACGAGTGAAGTGGCTTAGCACACAGGCACATGCCTGGGGTACTTGAGGAATCACGAAAGAGATAATGTGACTGGAGCAGAAAACAAAGAAAGAAAGGATGACAATAAAGATTTGAGGACGTAGTAACAAATCTTGTGGGTCAAGAGAGGCTTTTTTAATGGAAAAAAAAAAGGTGTTTATGTGCTTATAAAAACGCTCTGTAAAGAGGAAATAAAATGATGCAAGAAAGGGTTGCTTTTTTTTCTTTTTAATACTTCTGCCCTTGATGAGATAAGAGAAGATGTGACTCCTTCCTTAATAGAGGCAAACCTAGAACTTTCACTGGGACAGTAGAGACAGCAGAGTAAATGAGCAGGATGCAAATTATTGAAAATGATGGTCTCTCAAGTGCAAATACTATTCTGATATTTTCTGTTTTCCCCATAAATAGGAAGCATGGTTATCCAATTTGAATGAGATTGAGAGAAGAGATCTGGAGTGGAATGAGGAGAAGGCATGGGATAGTCTAGGGGAATAGAAGAGTGAATTGTCTGGGTTATGACATAAGATTTTGAAGCAGCACTAAAAACCCACTTGACCTTAGTGTGGCTGTGGGTATAAAGTGAGATCAAGCTTTATGTCTGTAGGTAATTTATTAGGCATATTCAGTTGTTAATGAGTTGGAAACAAGCATGATGACTGATGTCAGAAAGGCACAAAGAAGTGATAGAGGAAAATGGAGATTTAAAGTTTCTGCAAGGACAAGATTTTCATGAGGAATCAGGAATTTTACTTCATATAAGGAATATTAGGATCCACAAATGGTGATCTTAAGAAAATGCTTCTTTTGCTTTACCATGCACCACAAACCCGTGAACACGTTTTAAAACACAGATTATAGATTCACAAACCTGGAGTTCTAGTTTCAGCAGGTTTGATGAGGATCCCAAAAATTTGCATTCCTAGCAGTTTTCCAATTGGTACTTATACTATTTTTCCAGTAATCACACTTAGAGATCTTTTTTTTTTTTTTTTTAAGATAGTCTTAAGGATATGTAATCTCTTGTTTTTCACTTATCTTTTGTTCTCATTCTTTGAGATCATCTATCTGTATTTCATGTATTTATTAATTGGTTCACTTAACATGGTTGACTCTTGTTCAAGAGTCATGTAGAGGTTAGAGAAACTGACCCTCCTCACAGCTGAAAATCTGTGTGTATAACTTACAGACAGCCCTTCATATATGCAATTTCTCTGCATCTGTGATACCATATACATGTATACAAACCACTACAGATTGTGTAGTACTGTAGCATTTATGATTTTGAAAAATCACATATCAGTGGACCCATGCAGTTTAAACCTATGTTATTTTTCAGTCAACTATATATTCATTTATATATTTATATATATAAATATTGATATATACTAATATATAATATATACTAATATATCAATATTTATATATATAAATATATAAATGTTAATCTGCTTCAAATTCACCATAAGTTTTAAGAAAAGGAAAAATATACCCTCATTTGAATGTAGAATTCCAAAGAAAAGTAGGGAGAGATAAGAAAGCTCTCCTCAGTGATCAGTGCAAAGAAATAGAGGAAAACAATAGAATGGGAAACTCTAGAGCTCTCTTCAAGAGATGTGTATAAGAGACTAGCTCTATAGTTATATAAGTTGGTGCAAAATAAAGAATATTTGACTATATTGTAGATTATTTACATATTATAATGTATACAATTAATACAATGCTGAGTTTCTAATTAATTATAATTCATTTTAGTGGAAGTATTTTCATAAGTAAAGAAAATGTGAACATATTTTGTAGTTTGATTTTGTATTACATTCTCTATGCATTCCTGAAATAATTTTAGAGCCTGGACTCTTGTGTGCACTAAATCAGTTACCCACAGATGGCTCAGGGGCCTGGCAAGTCAATTATGACAGAGGTCAGAATAAGGCCTGTCTCTTATACACATCTAGATGTGTATAAGAGACAGGCTTTGATTAGTAGACAAGATCTTATTATTTTTAAATTAATTTTTCATTGATATGTAATAAATATACTTTAAAAGTGATTTATTAAGATTATATTACTCTTTCAGTTTAAATCTGTAAATGAGTTTTAGCATATTTTCCAAACAAAATCTCTTCAATGTAAACCAACAAAAAGTGAACAAATTTTTTATCCATGGACTTTTATTCTCCTTTAGCACTTAGAGAAAAAAGGAAAATCTATATTGGATCATAAATAGCATTGTAAGCAAACCTATATTGCTCTGGAAAATGTGTGGTCACTTTTAAATTACTATCAGTACAAGCAAATACACCAGAATGCTGTCTCTGAAGTAACATGCCAAATCTAGCAATAGGATGATTTTCCCTTTGAAGGGAGTAGACAGGTCTCCAGAAGGAACATTTGGTGAAGAATCTGTCAACTGCCTTTATTACCTTCTGAACTACCTCTAACTTACAGGTATTCCCAGTTTTGTACTGCAGATAATTTGAGCTCCATCTGTGGTTGATGAATATTTTTCAGTATGCTGTTACAAATTATGGCTTTAGGCACTGTTGCACCTTCTCCCTGCAAATTCAACTACATAAATTGCATTGTTTCTTCAGCCTGAATACATTTCCATAGTGGGAAAGCAGTGAGAGAAATAGGAATCATTATTTTTCTGTTGTAATTTGTTGGATAGATTGCTTCCAAAAGAAGGCTCGTTTAAATTTTATGCTAAAATTATTAATTCTGTGATTATTAATTCTTAAATATGAAATTCAATTAATAGTTGGCAAGATGGAATAGTAGAAAGACCCTGAGCTCAGTCTCTCTTATAAACATATTAAATTCACAATTATGTGGAAAACAGCCATCAATGAAGAAAGACCAGACCTACTAGAAAAGATCCTTCACAACTAAAGCTATTAAAAGATAAAACACAATAAGATAGGTAGGAGGGACAGAGTTGCAATATAGTCAAGTACAATACCTTCAAGTGGACTGCCCACAAAGAGGAGAACAATTATACTACAGAAATTCACCCAAAGGAGTGAAAAGTCCAAGACCCATGTGGGTTGTGTAGCATGAAAATACTGCAACAGGAAGATGAATCCCTGGAGCTTTTGGTTGCAAAGGCCACTGGGGGTTACTTTGGGGAGTTCCAGAGTGTGAGAGGAAATAGTGATATCACTCTTGAGTGACACCCACAAAATCTCATATGCTCTGGCTTCAGAGCTCAGGAAAGAAGCCACAATTTGCTAGATGCTTAGATCAGACCAACCTGTGGATGCTGCAGATTCTCTTGGAGAGGCAGGAAGTGACTGCAGCTTACCCTGGGGACACAGACACTAGTGGGAGCCATTTAGGGGAGCTCCTTCTACCTGTGGACACTGGTGATGCAAGTGCTATTTTGGAATACTTCCTCTAATGTATTAACCTAGGACTCAGTCCAGCCCTGATCCAATGGTTTGTAGTCACCATTGCTGGGATGTCTCAGGCCAAGCAACTAATTGTCTCACCTTCTAGCCATCAAGCTGCCTTAAGGCTCCTTCAAGAAACCCCAGGCCAACATTATCAGGAAGAAACACCATTTACCAGTGATCCAACATAAATTCTAGGACCCCTGTACTCTTTAACCAGACCCCAAGAGCCCTGGGGTCTCACTAGCCCTTGGGTCCTTGGCATTCTGCAATCTGCTAGTTTGTGACCTCGTGTTGACAACCAGCCACTGGCAATCTTCACATAAGGCAGGACCTAGCAACCAACTGAACCAGTGGTCAACTAATTCTATCAGGCTACCCACATAGTTATCCCACCAACCAGAAAAACCACACAACTCTTATAGAAGTAACTCTAGAGCATACAGCTCTGGGGACAAGAAGAAAATGTGCTGCCAGGATGTATAGAACACATCTAAGAAAACGCATTTCTCCAAAGCTTGGAATTATAACCAACCTACCAAATAAATATAGCAAATCAGGAAAAATAAGGTGTCAGAGGAATATGTTCCCCCAAAAGGAACAAACTAAAACAACATAGGAAGGACTAAGTGAAGTGGATATAGGCAGCCAACCCAAGAAAGAGTTCAGGATAGTGACTGTAAAAATAATCGAAGAACTAGGAAGAAGAATAGATGCACAGAGTGAAAAGTTGGAAGTTTTTAACAAAGAGACAGTATAAAGGATAACCAAAAAGAGATGAAGAGTACAAAAGTTGAAATGAAAAACATCTAGAAAGAATAAAAGCAGGCTAAATGATACAAAGGAACAGATGAATGAGCTGAACAACAGAGCTGTGGAAATCACTGAGGCTGAACAGAAGAAAAGAAAGAAAAAAGGAAAAAAGGAGGACTGCTTAAGAGACCTCTGAAATAGCATCAGAAGAGAATGTAGACCAAGAGAATATATATAGAATATAGACCATATATAGACAGAAGGATAATATATAGAGAAAGAGGCTGACCGCATAGTTGAAGACATAACAGCTGAAAACCTCCTTTACCTGGGAAAGGAAATAGATATCCAAGAAGTGCAGAGAATCTAGTTTAAAATCAACCCAAAGAGAACTGGAGCAAGAGACATTATAATTACAATGGAAAAAATTAAAGATAGAGAATAGTAAAAGTAGCAAAGGAAAAGCAACAAGTAGCATACAAAGGAATTCCCATAGGCTGACTTTTCAGCAGAAACCATAGAAATGACAAGGAGTGAAATGATGTTTTTAAAATGTAAAAGAAAAAACCCTACAACCAAGACTAAACTACCAAACAAGGCTCTCATTCAGATTTAAAAGACAGATTAAAAGCTTATGAGCAAAAACTAAGAGAGTTCAGCACTACCAAGCCAGCTTCATTAAGAAATGTAAAAGGAACTTCTTCACTTGGAAATAAAATGCCACAACTAGTAAAATTACAATGGTTAAATGAAAAAGTTCGTTGGTAAAGGCAAATTTACAGTAAAGGTATAAATGGCATTTACAATGTATTAAGTCATTTATGCACAAAGCTGATAGAATGGTCAAAGATAAAAATAGTAAATTCATCTGTATCAACAATAAGCAATGTAATACTGGAAGTTCACAGCAATCAGAGAAAAAAAAGAAATAAAAAGAGTCCAAAATTGAAAGTAAGAAATAAAATTGTTTGCAGATAACATGATACAATATATATAAAATCTTAAAGATACCACCAAAAAACTACAGAGAAATCTGTTCACTTCTATACACTAAGAAATAGAATTTAGGGAAGCAATTTCATTTACAATTGCATCAAAAAGAAAAAAATACCTATTAATGAAACTAAATAAAGAGGTAAAAGAACTGTACTCAGAAAAATTTAAGATATCAGTGAAAGAAACTGAAGATGACACACACAGTTGGAAAGATGCACCGTGTTCATGTGTTAGAATAATTAATACTGTTAAAACAATCCAAGGGAATCTACAGATTCAATGTGAGCCATATCAAAATACCAATGGTGTTTCTTGAAGAACTAGAACAAATGATTTTAAAATTTACATGGAAAGTGCAAGAGACCCTGAAGTGCCAAAACTCTTGAGAAAAAACTAAGCTGGAGAAATATTCCTTGACTTCAAACTATACTACAAAACTACAGTAACCAAGTTGGTAAGGTACTGGCACAAAAACAGACACACGGGTCAATGGCTTAAAGTAAAAGGCCCAGAAACAAACCCAGGCAATACTGGTCAATTAATCTATAATAAAATACATTATCTTTAATAAGTGGTGCTTGGAAAACTGGATTGCTACCTGTAAAGAAATCAGATAAGGGCATTCTCAAATACCACATATAAAAATAAACTCAGAATGGATTAAAGACCTAAATGCAGGATGGAAAACCATAATACTCCAAGAAGAAAACATAGGCACAACACTCTGACATAAATATTAGCATACTTCTGAATCTGTCTCACAAATAAAAGGAAATAAAAACAAAAATAAACGTGTGGTCAAATTAAACTTAAAAGTTGTTGCACATCTAAAGAACCCGAATGAAACAAAAACCCTACTTAATGTTTCATGTTAGAAAATGTTTGTAAATGATATGACAGATAAGGATTTGGTTAATATACTAAGTACATAAACAATCCATATAACTCAACATCAAAAAAAACAACTCAATTTAAAAATAGACAAAAGACCTGGATAGACCTTTTTTTTTTTTTTTTCCCAAAGAAGACAAATACAACAAGCACTTGTAAAGATTTTTTAACATCATCAGTCTCCAGAGAGATACAAATAGAAACTATAATTATATATCACCACAGACCTGTTAGAATGGCCATCATCAAAAATAACACAAATAACAAATGTCAGCAAGGATGTAGAGAAAAGCAAACCCTCACACACTGTTGGTGGGGCTGTAAATTGTTGCAGCCACCGTGAGAAACAGTATCGTGTTTCATTCATAAGGAAGCAACTTTGCTTCCTTATCTATAGTCCATGAAGCTGCAAAGAATGAAACACGATTGAGCACATAGCAACTGAAATAAGTCAGAGAGGGGAAGACAAAATATCATTATAAATAATGCTGCTAGAAACATTGAGGTACATTCATCTTTTTGAATTAGTGTTTTGCAGGGTTTTTTTTTTTTTTCAAGATATATACCTAGGAGTGGAATTGCTCAGTCTTATGTTAGTTCTATTTTTAGTTTTCTGAGAAATTCATACTGTTTCTCACAGTGGCTGCAACAATTTACAGCCCCACCAACAGTGTGTGAGGGTTTGCTTTTCTTATATATATATATATATATATATATATATATAAAGGAATATTATGCCACCACAAAAAAGAATGAAATTTTGTCATTTGCAGCAATGTGGATGGACTTGGAGGGCATTATGCTAAGTGAGGGCTTCCCAGGTGGGGCTAGTGGTAAAGAACCCACCTGTCAATTCAAGAGATGCAAGAGATGCAGGTTTCATCCCTTGGTTAGGAAGATACCTAGAGAGGGAAATGGCAACCCACTCCAGTTTGTAGCCTGGAGAATCCGATGGACAGAGGAGCCTGGCAGGATATAAACCATGGAGTCCCCAAGAGTCGGACATGACTGAAGCAACTCAGCATAGCATCAATTCAGTTCAGTTGCTCAGTCATGTCCAACTCTTTGTGAGCCCATGAATCTCAGCACGCCAGGCCTCTTTGTCCATCATCAACTCCCAGAGTTTACTCAAACTCATGTCCATTGAGCCAGTGATGCCATCTATCTCATCGTCTGTCATCCCCTTTTCCTGCCTTCAATCTTTCCTAACATCAGGGTCTTTTCAATGAGTCAGCTCTTCACATCAGGTGGCCAAAATATTGGAGTTTCAGCTTCAANCATCAACTCCCAGAGTTTACTCAAACTCATGTCCATTGAGCCAGTGATGCCATCTATCTCATCGTCTGTCATCCCCTTCTCCTGCCTTCAATCTTTCCTAACATCAGGGTCTTTTCAATGAGTCAGCTCTTCACATCAGGTGGCCAAAATATTGGAGTTTCAGCTTCAACATCAGTCCTTCCAATGAATACACAAGACTGATTTCCTTTAGTATGGACTGGTTGGATCTCCTTGCAGTCCAAGGGACTCTCAAGAGTCTAATCCAACACCACAGTTCAAAAGCATCAATTCTTCTAAACTCAGTTTTTTTTATAGTCCAACTCTCACATCCATACATGACTACTGGAAAAACCATAACCTTAACTAGATGGACCTTTGTTGACAAAGTAATGTCTCTGGTTTTTAACATGCTGTCAAGGTCATAACTTTCCTTCCAAGGAGTAAGCGTCTTTTTATTTCACTGCTGCAATAACCATCTGTAGTGATTCTGGAGCCCCCTCAAAAATAAAATCGGACACTGTTTCCCCATCTATTTGTCATGAAGTGATGGGATCAGATGCCATGATCTTAGTTTTGTGAATGTTGAACTTTAAGCCAACTTTTTCATTCTCTTCTTTCACTTTCATCAAGAGGCTCTTTAATTATTCTTCACTCTCTGCCATATGGGTGTGTCATCTGCATATCCGAGGTTATTGATATTTCTCCCAGCAATCTTGATTCAAGCTTATGCTTCATCCAGCGTAGCGTTTCTCATGATGTACTCTGCATATAAGTTAAATAAGCAGGGTGACAGTATACAACCTTGACATATTGCTTTTCCTATTTGGAACCAGTCTGTTGTTCCATGTCCAGTTCTAACTGTTGCCTCCTAACCTGCATACAGATTTATCAAGAGGCAGGTCAGGTTGTCTGGTATCCCCATGTCTTTCAGAATTTTCCACAGTTTATTGTGATCCACACAGTCAAAGGCATTTGCATAGTCAATACAGCAGAAATAGATGTTTTTCTGAAACTCTCTTGTTTTTTCTATGATCCAGCAGATGTTAGCAATTTGATCTGTTTCCTCTGCCTTTTCTAAAACCAGCTTGAACATCTGGAAGTTCACGGCTCACCTATTGCTGAAGCCTGGATTGGAGAAATTTGAGCATTACTTTACTAGCCTGTGAGATGAGTGCAACTCACTGTGTGGCAGTTTGAGCATTCTTTAGCATTGCTTTTCTTTGGAATTGGAATGAAAACTGATCTTTTCCAGTCCTGTGGCCACTGCTGAGTTTTCCAAATTTGCTGACATATGGAGTGCAGCACTTTCACAACATCATCTTTTAAAATTTGAAAGAGCTCAACTGGAATTCCATCACCTCCACTAGTGCATATCATATGCTATGTGAAGATCTTCCCAGATGGCACTGTGGTAAAGAATCTACCTGTCAATGCAGGAGATCCAAGAGACACGGGTTTGATTCTTGGGTTGGAAACATCCCCTGGAGAAGGAAATGGCAACCCACTCCAAGTATTCCTGACTGGAAACGTCTGTGGACAGAGGAGCCTGGCAGGCTACAGTCGATGGCGCTGCAAAGAATGAGACACCACTGAGCACATACTAAGTGAAATAAGTCAGAGACGAAAAGACATAATATCATTTATGTGTGAAATCTAAAAATCACAACAAACTAGTGTATATAACAGAAAAGAAATAATATTATATATATATAAACGTGTTTTATCAATAGGAGAGGGAAGTGGGGAGGGACAGGATGGGGTAGGGAATTAAGAGGTTAAAAACTACTATTTGTAAAATAAATAAGCTATAAGTACATATTGTATAACACAGTAAATATAGCCAGTATTTCAGTTAATATGATAATATAATTATAGTAATTATAAAAGTA
>SJYT01071643.1:0-112653 GCA_006410635.1 Cephalophus harveyi
CCATTCTGAAGGAGATCAACCCTGGGATTTCTTTGGAAGGAATGATGCTAAAGCTGAAACTCCAGTACTTTGGCCACCTCATGCGAAGAGTTGACTCATTGGAAAAGACTCTGATGCTGGGAGGGATTTGGGGCAGGAGGAAAAGGGGACGACCGAGGATGAGATGGCTGGATGGCATCACTGACTCGATGGACGTGAGTCTGAGTGATCTCCAAGAGATGGTGATGAACAGGGAGGCCTGGCGTGCTGCGATTCATGGGGTCACAAAGAGTCGGACACGACTGAACGACTGAACTGAACTGAACTTGGACCCACTTGATTTTAATCTGTTTATGTTATGCCCCTGGGCTGTGCTATTCTTTCAAAAGTTGTGTCCTACCCCCTTCCCTCCTGTTTCATGATCTTCTCCTGAGCACTGTCTCACCCACAGTGTTGCCTTCACAAACTTCTGGCAGGACAGCAGAAAATAGCTGACCCTTGGGAGAGAATTACTGTATAGTATCCAGTCCTTTTGGAAAGGAAGTTGAAACCCACTCCAGTACTCTTGCCTGGAAAATCCCATGGATGTAGAAGCCTGGTAGGCTACAGTCCATGGGGTCGCAAAGACTCGGACACAATTGAACGACTTCTCTTTTCTCTTTCTATCCAATCCTTCTAGATATTCAGGCATTCATCTTCCATGTTTCCTACAACATGTGCAACAACAGCATTTCTCAGTGAACCCTCTAGGTCGGGTGACAGGCACACAATGCCTGCTAGAAGTCCATCTTTTGGTGGCATCACTTCAAGGGCAATTGGATAGTGTTTGCAACTTTGGGAGTTAGCCCTGCAGGCAGTTTGGGCCCAAACCCTTGCCACCCTTCTCCTAAAGGTACAAACATACCCCCAGATCAAATCTTTACTCCATTTTTATGGAACATCTGGTATGTTGCTTCTTATCAGTTTGTTCTTAAGCCAATTACTAACTCCTATAACCAGGACTCTGTGCTCTTGTAGGCAACATGGATCTGTCCCACTTATTATTATTAAAATATGAAGGGATGGAGCCAAAGCAAAAACAATACCCAGTTGTGGATGTGACTGGTGATAGAAGCAAAATCTGATGCTATAAAGAGCAATATTGCATAGGAACATGGAATGTCAGGTCCATGAATCAAGGCAAATTGGAAGTGGTCAAACAGGAGATGGCAAGAGTGAATGTTGACATTCTATGAATCAGCAAACTAAAATGGACTGGAATGGGTGAATTTAACTCAGATGACCATTATATCTACTACTGTGGGCAGGAATCCCTTAGAAGAAATGGAGCAGCCATAATGGAAAACAAAAGAGTCTGAAATGCAGTACTTGGATGCAATCTCAAAAACGACAGAATGGTCTCTGTTCATTTCCAAGGCAAACCACTCAATATCAAAGTAATCCAAGCCTATGCCCCAGTCAGTAATGCTGAAGAAGCTGAAGTTGAATGGTTCTATGAAGACCTACAAGACTTTTTAGAACTAACACCCAAAAAAGATGTCCTTTGCATTCTAGGGGACTAGAATGCAAAAGTAGGAAGCCAAGAAACACCTGGGGTAACAGGCAAATTTGGCCTTGGAGTACAGAATGAAGCAGGGCAAAGGCTAATAGAGTTTTGCCAAGAGAAGGTACTGGTCATATCAAACACCCTCTTCTAACAACACAAGAGAATACTCTACACATGGACATCACCAGATGGTCAACACTGAAATCAGATTGATTATATTCTTTGCAGCCAAAGATGGGGAAGCTCTATACAGTCAGCAAAAACAAGACCGGGCCTGACTCCCAGTTCATGGCTCAGACCATGAACTCCTTATTGCCAAATTCAGACTTAAATTGAAGAAAGTAGGGAAAACCCCTAGACCATTCAGGTATGACCTAAATCAAATCCCTTATGATTATACAGTTAAAATGATAAATAGATTTAAGGGACGAGATCTGACAGGTAGAGTGCCTGATGAACTATGGACTGAGGTTCGTGACATTGTACAGGAGACAAGGATCAAGACCATCCCCATGGAAAAGAAATGCAAAAAAAGCAAAATGTCTGTCTGGGGAGGCCTTACGAATAGCTGTGAAAAGAAGACAAGCAAAAAGCAAAGGAAGGAGAAAGGAAAGATATAAGCATCTGAATGGAGAGTTCCAAAGAATAGCAAGAAGAGATAAGACAGTCTTCCTCAGTGATCAATGCAAAGAAATAGAGGAAAACAACAGGATGGGAAAGACTAGAGATCTCTTCAAACAAATTTTTACCAAGGGAACATTTCATGCAAAGATGGGCTCGATAAAGGACAGAAATGGTATGGACCTAACAGAAGCAGAATATACTAAGAAGAGGTGGCAAGAATACACAGAAGAACTGTACAAAAAAGATCTTCACGACCCAGATAATCACGNGACTAGAGATCTCTTCAAACAAATTTTTACCAAGGGAACATTTCATGCAAAGATGGGCTCGATAAAGGACAGAAATGGTATGGACCTAACAGAAGCAGAATATACTAAGAAGAGGTGGCAAGAATACACAGAAGAACTGTACAAAAAAGATCTTCACAACCCAGATAATCACGATGGTGTGATCACTAACCTAGAGCCAGAAATCCTGGAATGTGAAGTCAAGTGGGCCTTAGAAAACATCACTATGAACAAAGCTACTGGAGGTGATGGAATTCCAGTTAAGGTATTCAAAATCCTGAAAGATGATGCTGTGAAAGTGCTGCACTCAATATGCCAGCAAATTTGGAAAACTCAGCAGTGGCCACAGGACTGGAAAAGGTCACTTTTCATTCCAATCCCAAAGAAAGGCAATGCCAATGAATGCTCAAACTACCGCACAATTGCACTCATCTCACACACTAGTAAAGTAATGCTCAAAATTCTCCAATTCAGGCTTCAGGAATATGTGAACCGTGAACTTCCAGATGTTCAAGCTGGTTTTAGAAAAGGCAGAGGAAGCAGAGATCAGATTGCCAACATCCGCTGGATCATTGAAAAATCAAAAGAGTTCCAGAAAAACATCTATTTCTGCTTTATTGACTATGCCAAAGCCTTTGGCTGTGTGGATCACAATAAACTGTGGAAAATTCTGAGAGAGATGGGAATACCAGACCACCTGACCTGCCTCTTGAGGAACCTGTACGTCAGGAAGCAACAGTTAGAACTGGACATGGAACAACAGACTGGTTCCAAATATGAAAAGGTGTAAGTCAAGGCTATATATTGTCACCATGCTTATTTAACTTATACACAGTGTACATCATGAGAAACGCTGTGCTGGAAGAAGCACAAGCTGGAATCAAGGTTGCCAGGAGAAATATCAATCACCTCAGATATGCAGATGACACCAACCTTATGGCAGAAAGTGAAGAGGAACTAAAAAGCCTCTTGATGAAAGTGAAAGAGGAGAGTGAAAAAGTTGGCTTAAAGCTCAACATTTAGAAAACTAAGATCATGGCATCTGGTCCCATCACTTCATGGGAAATAGATGGGGAAACATTGGAAACAGTGTCAGACTTTATTTTTCTGGGCTCCAAAATAACTTCAGATGGTAACTGCAGCCATGAAATTAAAAGACACTTAATCCTTGGAAGGAAAGTTATGACCAACCTAGATAGCATATTCAAAAGCAGAGACATTACTTTTCCAACAAAGGTCCATCTAGTCAAGGCTATGGTTTTTCCAGTGGTCATGTATGGGTGAGAAAGTTGGGCTTTGTAGAAAGCTGAGTGCTGAAGAATTGATGCTTTTGAAGTGTGGTGTTGGAGAAGACTCTTGAGAGTCTCTTGAACTGAAAGGAGATCCAACCAGTCCATTCTAAAGATCAGTCCTGGGTTTTCATTTGAAGGACTGATGTTAAAGCTGATTGCAGCGTGTATAATATCATATATGAAATGAATCTCCAGTCCAGGTTTGATGCAGAATACAGGATGCTTGGGGCTGGTGCACTGGAATGACCCAGAGGGATGGTATGGAAAGGGACGTGGGAGAGGGGTTCAGGATGGGGAACATGTGTACACCTGTGGTGGATTAATGTTGATGTATGGCAAAACCAATACAATATTGTAATTAGCCTCCAATTAAAATAAATAAATTTATATTAAAAAAATAAAGCTGAAACTCCAATACTTTTGCCACCTCATGCAAAGAGTTGACTCATTGGAAAAGACTCTGATGCTGGGAGGGATTGGGGGCAGGAGCAGAAGGGTCGACAGAGGATGACATGGCTGGATGGCATCACCGACTCGATGGACATGAGTCTGAGTGAACTCTGGGAGTTGGTTTTGGACAGGGAAGCCTGGCATGCTGTGATTCATGGGATCACAAAGAGTTGGACACGACTGAGCAACTGAATTGAACTGAATGCACCTAGAAGGACCTGATAACTTGATCCTTAATTATTACTTCTGTTATTACCTAAATTGGATCTATGACAATGAAATGTTTACCATTGAAAACACCCTAAATTGCTCTTGTGGAGGAATAGGGGAATAAATCAGTGACTTACATTTCCTCAGAGCAGTAAGAGGATAACCCTTATGGCTATTTCACTGGGCTCTCAGTCTCAGGGTGCAAACTTGGGTTACTTTACATCATGGTATCTATTCCTATATGCTGTGGAAAAAATAGTAATGATTTAAGATTACAACACTTTAATCCTACCCAGCACTGGTCACTCTGGAGACCTTGGGGATGCCAAACTCCCATCCAAGTGTCCCAAGGAGGTCGACCTGCCTCAACCTACCTAGGGATCTGGTCCTTGGAAGGTTGTCACGCCTCAACCTGCTCAGGGATCTGCCATGCCAGTGGTTCCAGCAGGCCGACATGTCTCGACCTACCCAGAGAACCAGTTCCCAGGAGGCCGACATGCCTCGACCTGCCCAGGGAGTCCATCTCCAGGAGGCTGTCATGCCTCAGACTACCTGGGGGTCTGCACCCTGAACCAGTGACACCTGGCTCTCATGTTGCAGCAGTACTGGGTAGTATATGCTTCAGAAAGACTCACACCTAAGGAAATACACCCATGGAAATAGAAAAGGAAGCCTATTAGTTATGGGACTGTGCTGAGTCTCAGAAATAACTCAGGAGCCCAACAAAAATCCCATTGCTTTTCTGTAAAGTCTAGAAGAGACTCTCCAAAAGTTTACCAATCTGGGCTCAGACTCTTACAAGGGACAGGTGATTTTAAAGGACAAATTCCTGCCTTCATGTGCATCAGACATTGGGTTAAAGTTACAACAGCTACAGCAACGGGACCCTGATGCCTCTTTAGCTGAGATGGTCCAGACAGCCACCAATACCTTTCATAACAGAGGGCACTAGATGAAGGCCAAAGCCCAGGAAAGGGAGAAAAGGAAAGAGACAAGGCATGCCCACATGCTGGCCTTCAGGGAAACCCTATGGCAAAGCCCAAATCCTTAAAGGACAAGGAAGGAGGCAAATGCCTAATCTGTATACAGGCGGGACATTGGGTGAAAGAATGTACAAGCCATGACAAGTCTCCTAAAACAGTGGAAACAGTGATAGACTTTATTTTGGGGGGCTCCAAAATCATTCGAAATGGTGACTGAAGCCATGAAATTAAAAAATGCTTACTCATTGGAAGAAAAGCTATAACCAACCTAGACAGCTTATTATAAAGCAGAGACATTAGTTTGCCAATAAAGATCCACCTAGTCAAAGCTATGCTTTTTCCAGTAGTCATGTATGGATGGTGAGAGTTGGACTATATATAAAGAAAGCTGAGCACCAAAGAATTGATGCTTTTAAACTGTGGTGTAGAGAAGACTCTTGAGAGTCCCTTGGACTGCAAGGAGATCCAACCAGTCCATTATAAAGGAAATCAGTCCTGAGTATTCATTTAAAGGACTGATGCTGAAGCTGAAACTTCAATACTTCCACCTGATGCAAATAACTGACTCATTGGAAAAGACCATGATGCTGGGAAAGTTTGAAGGCAGAAGAAGGGGATGACAGAGAATGAGATGGTTGGATGGCATCACTGACTCAATGGGTATGAGTTTGAGTATAGAAGCAAGGTTTGATGCTGTAAAGAGCAATATTGCATAGGAACCTGGAATGTCAGGTCCATGAATCAAGGCAAATTAGAAGAGATAGCAAGAGTGAACACCGACATTCTAGGAATCAAAAAACTAGAATGGACTGGAATGGGTGAATTTAAATTAGATGACCATTATATCTACTACTGTGGGCAGGAATCCCTCAGAAGAAATGGAGGGGCCATCGTGGTCAACAAAAGAGTCTGAAATGCAGTACTTGGGTGCAATCTCAAAAATGACAGAATGATCTCTGTTTGTCTCCAAGGCAAACCATTCAATATCATGGTAATCCAAGTCTATGCCCCAACCAGTAAGGCTGAAGAAGTTGAAGTTGAACGACTCTATGAAGACCTACAAGACCTTTTAGAACTAACACACAAAAAAGATGTCCTTTTCATTATAGGGGACTGGAATGCTAAAGTAGGAAGTCAAGAAACACCTGGGGTAACAGGCAAATTTGGCCTTGGAATGCAGAATGAAGCAGGGCAAAGACTGATAGAGTTTTGCCAAGAAAATTCATGGTCATAGCAAACACCCTCTTCCAACAACACAAGAGAAGACTCTACACATGGACATCACCAGATGGTCAACACCGAAATCAGATTGATTATATTCTATGCAGCCAAAGATGGAGAAGCTCTATAGAGTCAACAAAAACAAGACCAGGAGCTGACTGTGGCTCAGATCATGAACTCCTTATTGCCAAATTCAGACTTATATTGAAGAAAGTAGGGAAAACCACTAGACCATTCAGGTATGGCCTAAATCAAATCCCTTATGATTATACAGTGGAAGTGAGAAATAGATTTAAGGGCCTAGATCTGATAGATAGAGTGCCTGATGAACTATGGAATGAGGTTCGTGACATTGTACGGGAGACAGGGATCAAGACTATCCCCATGGAAAAGAAATGCAAAAAAGCAAAATGGCTGTCTGGGGAGGCCTTACAAATAGCTGTGAAAAGAAGAGAAGCGAAAAGCAAAGGAGAAAAGGAAAGATATAAGCCTCTGAATGCAGAGTTCCAGAGAATAGCAAGAAAAGATAAGAAAGCCTTCTACAGTGATCAATGCAAAGAAATAGAGGAAAAGAACAGAATGGGAAAGACTAGAGATCTCTTCAAGAAAATTAGAGATATCAAGAGAACATTTCATGCAAAGATGGGCTCGATAAAGGACAAAAATTGTATGGACCTAACAGAAGCAGAAGATATTAAGAAGAGTTGGCAAGACTACATGGAAGAACTGTACAAAAAAGATCTTAACGGCCCAGATAATCATGATGGTGTGATCACTCATCTAGAGCCAGACATCCTGGAATGTGAAGTCAAGTGGGCCTTAAAAAATATCACTACGAACAAAGCTAGTGGAGGTGATGGCATTCCAGTTGAGCTAATTCAAATCCTGAAAGATGATGCTGTGAAAGTGCTGCAGTCAATATGCCAGCAAATTTGGAAACACAGCAGTAGACACAAGACTGGAAAAGGTCAGTTTTCATTCCAATCCCAAAGAAAGGCAATGCCAATGGATGTTCAAACTACCACACAATTGCACTTATCTCACATGCTAGTAAAGTAATGCTCAAAATTCTCTAAGCCAGGCTTCAGGAATACGTGAACCGTGAACTTCCTGATGTTCAAGCTGGTTTTAGAAAAGGCAGCGGAACCAGAGATCAAATTGCCAACATCCGCTGGATCATGGAAAAAGCAAAAGAGTTCCAGAAAAACATCTATTTCTGCTTTATTGACTATGCCAAAGCCTTTGACTGTGTGGATCACAATAAACTGGAAAATTTTGAGAGATGGGAATACCAGACCACCTGACCTGCCTCTTGAGAAATTTGTATGCAGGTCAGGAAGCAACAGTTAGAACTGGACATGGAACAACAGACTGGTTCCAAATAGGAAAAGGAGTGCGTCAAGGCTGTATATTGTCACCCTGCTTTTTTAACTCCTATGCAGAGTATATCATGAGAAACGCTGGACTCGAAGAAGCACAAGCTAGAATCAAGATTGCCAGGAGAAATATCAATAACCTCAGATATGCAGATGACACCACCCTTATGGCAGAAAGTGAAGAGGAACTAAAAAGCCTCTTGATGAAAGTGAAAGAGGAGAGTAAAAAAGTTNAATCTTCCGGGATCAGCGTCTGTCTCTTATACACATCTAGATGTGTATAAGAGACAGCTTTTGAACTGTGGTGTTGGAGAAGACTCTTGAGAGTCCCTTGGACTGCAAGGAGATCCAACCAGTCCATTCTGAAAGAGATCAACCCTGGGATTTCTTTGGAAGGAATGATGCTAAAGCTGAAACTCCAGTACTTTGGCCACCTCATGTGAAGAGTTGACTCATAGGAAAAGACTCTGATGCTGGGAGGGATTGGGGGCAGGAGGAGAGGGGACAACAGAGGATGAGATGGCTGGTTGGCATCACCGACTCAATGGACATGAGTTTGAGTGGACTCCAGGAGTTGGCAATGGACAGGGAGGCCTGGCGTGCTGCAATTCATGGGGTCAGAAATAGTCGGACATGACTGAGTGAACTGAACTGAACTGATCTGAACTGAACTGACTCTGTTCTTTGTAGCATCTTGTGTATATATATCATTTCATTTCATCCTCACAAGGTAACAATCCTATGAGTGGGCCTGTTACTGTCCATTTTATAGCTGAGGAGATAGAGGCAGAGACAAGTAATTTGCAAGATCACACAGCAGCTGAGGTGGGATTTGAACCCAGGCAGTAGTGCAAAATCTATATACTTCACTAGGCTACCTAAAAGGTTTATGCCCTTTGGGCTTCAAATTTCACTTCTGGGAGTCTAGTTCAAGGAATTATCTTAAAGATTATTTTGCATACACATGTTTGTAGAAACAATGTTTATCAAGATATCTGTTCCATGGGTTACTCTGTTGTCATTTAAAAAGGTGTTTGGGACTTCCCTGGTGGGGTCCAGTGGTTGAGAATCCTCCTTCTAATGCAGGGGACATGGGTTCTAACCCTAGTCCAGGAGCTAAGATTCCACATGCCTTGGGGCAACTAAACCCTTTTGCCACAACTAGAGAGCCCTCGTGGAGCAACGAAGACCTAATGTAGCTAAATAAATAAATGAAATAAGCTGAATGCATTAAATGGTGTTTATGATGGATAGATATTATATATCACAAACATATTTCTGAAGAATTTTATGTAGTAACAAATGCAGAGTTGTGCCTTTTATGATCGCAGACTGCACACTAGCCACCCTAACCATAAAACTTAACCTCAAAGATATGATATTAAGGGACACGAGCTGGATCCTCATAGCATGATTATATCAGTTAAAAAAAATTCCACACAGTGATCCCTTCAAGAGACTGGGAAGAAATCCACCAACCTGAGAACTAACAATGATTGGACTTCAATGTTGACTAAACAGGCAAGTTTCCTTTCTTCTTTGCACCTTCCTATAAGTCTCTATATTTTCTTTCATAAACACCATGACTTTTATAACTTAAAAAATGTCTTCAAGGGGCTTCCCTCGTGGTCCAGTGGTTGAGAGCCACCTCTCGGTGCGGTTCAATCTCTGGTCAGAGAAATGGGAACCTCACGCTACTGGGAAAGATCTGCATGCTGCAACTAAGACCCGCCCAACACAGCCAAATAAAATAAAAAAAAAAAAAAAAGCCTCAAAGTCAAGAAAGATAAGGACTGTGGGAGGAGACAGTTGGGGGAAGCAGAAAGTAAGAATTAGATTAAACCTTAGAGGAAATGGATTTATGGATATTTCAAGGTAAGCTGAAATCAAAGAGGTTGAGGAGATGTAGATCCTGCTGGATATATGGCTCCCGGTGAGGAATGTTTGGGTCACGTCACCTGAAAAGCATTGTGTGTTGAGAATTTCAGTTTCTGGTTGACTGCTCACTGAGACGTCCCATAGGGTTACTCTTGGGAGAAATATCCTAGCTGTGAGAAATGCCAAGAAAAGCTTCCCCACTGAACAGGCGAAAAAGAGCAAGCAGATCATTTTAGAAGGTGAATCTGTTGGACACCTGCTAACCCTGTAAAAGTGGGGTGCCTCCTCTGTCCCCATGTGCAATTCACGACATGGCAGGGGAGACAGATACATACAGCAAGTCCCCTACATACAGACCTTCAGGTTTTGAACTTTCAAAGATGCCAATGTGTATTCGCATGTCCAATCACATCAGGCCTGAATGACATTGCAGCTTCTCCTCCGCCACCTGTTGCTGACGATCTTCAGCTCTACCATCTCCCACCTCCTCTCCCTCCTCCATTAGTAACTCTTCTTGCCTCTTCATTCGATGCCAGCCCCTGTATACTGGCTGTTGTACTATACTACTGCATTTTTTCGAGGTCCTGTACTGTAAGATCAAAAATGTTTATTTTTTGTTTTGTTTTTCAATGTGTTGTTTGTGTGAAAAGTATTATAAACCTGTTACAGTACAGTACTGTGTAGTCAATTCTGTTAGTTGAGTACCTATCCTAACTTTGTTGGACTTATGAACAAAATTGGACTTAGGAATGCACTCTGGGAACGGGACTCATTTGTAATTAGTGGACTTACTGTATTTAGAAAATTGTCATCCAGTACGGTGAGGGCCATCACAGAGATGGCACATGTAAGATGATTTTTTTTTTTTAATATGCAGGGTAGGGTGTTGTCATTACCATCTTTGAGAGGCCTTAACAGATAATTGGCTCCTCTCTGTAGTTTTTTCCAGAACAAACCAGGGTAGAGTTTCAACTTTTTTTTAAAGCCCATATTATTAACTTTGGTGGATGTTTTCCAACTGATCTGTGCGTGAATGGGGATGCAGAGTTATTTATTTATTTAAGTTTTTTTTTTTTTAATGTGAGAGCGACTTCACTTTCACTTTTCACTTTCATGTATTGGAGAAGGAAATGGCAACCCACTCCAGTGTTCTTGCCTGGAGAATCCCAGGGGTGGGGGAGCCTGGTGGGCTGCCGTCTATGGGGTCACACAGAGTCGGACACGACTGAAGTGATTTACCAGCAGCAGCAGACCATTTTTAAAGTCCTTGTGGAATTTGTTACCATACTGTTTCTGTTTAATGTTTTGGTTCTCTGGCTTGAGGCATGTGAGATCTTAGCTCCCCGAACCGGGGATTGAAACTTCACCCCCTGCACTGGAAGGCAGTCTTAACCACTGGGACACCAGGGAAGTTCCCAGAGTTATTTTTAAAGATCAGCTTGGCTGTTCTCCTCTCTCACTGCGGAACTGGAATATATTGGTTCCTAGGTAGGTACCTGTCCCTGTCAAGATTCTCAAGGTCAGCCCACAGTGTTGGCTCAGGCATGTGGTACCATTTACAACTGTCAGTGTCGAGCAGCGCAAGCCAGGTTGCTACCAGGAGATATGGTGGTGAACTCACGACTGCTCCACGTCTGCTGGGAACTTCACTGAGCATAGACCTTCTGGAGGACTGACTTGAAGCGCATGTGGCCCTTCCATTTCCTCTAGAGCAGGGGTTGCATGGTTTTCTGTAAAGGGCCAGATGGTAATATTGTGTTTTCTGAGCCAAATGGTCTGTTGCCAACTACTCACCTCTGAAGCAGTCACAGACAGTATACTAAGGAATGGGCGTGACTGTGTGACAATAAAACTTTATTTACAAAACAAGGCTGTGAGCTGGATTTGGCCTGAAGGCTGTAGTTTGCAGATTCCTGCTCTGAAGGTGAAGGTGAAGTCGCTCAGTCGTGTCCGACTCTTTGCGACCCCGTGGACTGTAACCTACTAGGCTTCTCCATCCATGGGATTCTCCAGGCAAGAATACTGGAGTGGATTGCCATTTCCTTCTCCAGGGGATCTTCCTGACCCAGGGATCGAACCCAGGTCTCCCGCATTGGAGGCAGACGCTTTAACCTCTGAGCCATTCCTGCTCTAGATAGTTTGAAATCTGGGTGGATTAAGGCAACCAGCACAGGGTGCTTTCTGGGGACCCAGGTGCGCCAGCTGCTATAGAATTAATTATCTCAGATGACTGAGTGTAGGGGGTTGTTGTTCTTTAGTCGCTAAGTCATGTCTAACTCTTTTGCAACCACATGGACTGTAGCCCGCCAGGCTCTTCTGTCCATAGGATTTCCCAGGCAAGAATACTGAAGTAGGTTGCCATTTCCTTCTCGGGGGAATTTTTCTAGCCCAGGGATCGAACTCTAATCTCCTGCATTGACAGGTGGATTCTCTAACACTAAGTGACCAGGGAAATCCCTAGGGTGTTGCTGTGTATTAACCTGTGATTATTGCCTTGGCTGAATTGCAGGGAGTGGCTTGCACTGAAGACAAGAGGGCTTGACTAAAAGGCTCTCCAGACTTGGGATATTTGGGGAATGTCAGCCCTGATATTTTGAGTCATTTTCTTTGAGAACACCTGAGAGTGCTGAGCAAAATCACCCCGTCTTTTGTTAGGGACGCTGAGTTAGGCTGTATAACCAGATTTTTGCTTTTATTGCAGCTTCTAGAAAACTCCAGTCAAATTCATGTATCTGCTAGTTCAAGTTGGCAGGGTAATTTGGGCTACAGTCTTGAAGGAGCCTCATTCTCAGACCAGTTCTCTTTTTCATCTTCTCATAATCCACCATGATGAATTGTACAATTGCCTCGTAATCTGCCTCAAATCCCCTTTGAAACAAGCAGGAAAGAAAACAAGAGAAGGGAGTGGAGGCGGGAGGGATGTGCCTGAGCATATAGCATATGAATAGCATATTTCTCTTTCATGCCTAGTGACCAGGTTGGGCTACCCAGGTGGCACTATTGGTAAAGAACCCGCCTGCCAATGCTGAAGACATAAGAGACTAGGGTTCGATCCCTGGGTAGGGAAGATCCCCTGGAGGAGGGCATGGCAACCCACTCCAGTATTTTTGCCTGGAGAATCCCATGGACAGTGGAGCCTGGTGGGTTATAGTCCATAGTGTGGAAGAGTCAGATACGACTGAAGCAACTTAGCACAGCACAACCAGCTTGAGTTCCTGTTCACTTCACTCAGGAAATCTGGTCTTATACTAGGTTCTGCATTCTATCTGTTTCAGGGAATTCCCAAGGAACATTAGCAGGTACCACAAATCCTCCCCTGCAGACCCCGGGGTTTCTCTCCAAACTGGGACTTTGTTCTTTAACAGATTCAGTTCAGTTCTATTCAATCACTCAGCCATGTCTGACTCTGCGACCCCATGGACTGCAGCATGCCAGGCCTCCCTGTCCATCACCAACTGGTGAGTTGGATAGTGCCATCCAACCATCTCATCCTCTGTTGTCCCCTTCTCCTCTTGCCTTCAATCTTTCCCAGCATTAGGGTCTTTCCCAATGAGTCAGTCCTTTGCATCAGTTGGCCAAAGTATTGGAGTTTCAGCTTTAGCATCAGTCCTTCCAATGAATATTCAGGACTGATTTCCTTTAGGATTGACTGGTTGGATCTCCTTGCAGTACAAGGGACTCTCAAGAGTCTTCTCCAACACCACAGTTCAAAATCATCAATTCTTCAGTGCTCAGCTTTCTTTATAGTCCAACTCTCACATTCATACATGACTACTGAAAAAAAAAACCCCACAGCTTTGATTAGATGGACCTTTGTTGGCAAAGTAATGTCTCTGCTTTTTATTATACTGTCTAGGTTGGTCACAGCTTTTCCTCTAAGGAGCAAGCATCTTTTAATGTCAAGGCTGTAGTCACCATCTGCAGTGACTTTGGAGCCCCCCAAAATAAACAGTCTCTCACTGTTTCCATTGTTTCCCCATCTATTTGCCATGAAGTGATGGGGTTGAATACCATTTATCTTAGTTTTCTGAATGTTGAGTTTTAAACCAGCTTTTTCACTCTCTTTCACTTTCAAGAGGCTCTTTTGTTCTTTGCTTTCTGCCATAAGGGTGGTGTCATCTGAATATCTGAGGTTATTGATATTTCTCCCAGCAATCTTGATTCCAGCTGTGCTTCATCCAACCCAGCATTTTGTATGATGTGCTTTGCATATAAGTTAAATAAGCAGGGTGACAATATACAGCCTTGACATACTCCTTTCCCGATTTGGAACCAGTCTGTTGTTCCATGTCCAGTCCTTACCGTTGCTTCTTGACCTGCATACAGATTTCTCAGAGGGCAGGTCAGGTGGTCTGGTATTCCCATCTCTTGAAGGATTTTCCACAATTTGTTGTGAGCCACACAGTCAAAGGCTTTGGCGTAGTCAATAAAGCAGAAGTAGATGTTTTTCTGGAACTCTCTTGCTTTTTGATGATCCAGTGGATGTTGGCCATTTGATCTCTGGTTCCTCTGCCTTTTTTGAATCCCGCTTGAACATCTGGAAGTTCATGGTTCACATACTGTAGAAGCCTGGCTTAGAGAATTTTGTGCATTACTTTACTAGCGTGTGAGATGAGTGCAATTGTGCGGTAGTTTGAGCATTCTTTGGCCTTGCCTTTCTTTGGGATTGGAATGAAAACTGACCTTTTCCAGTCTTGTGGCCACTGCTGAGTTTTCCAAAGTTGCTGGTATATTGAGTGCAGCACTTTCACAGCATCGTCTTTTAGGATTTGAAATAGCTCCACTGGAATTCCATCACCTCCACTAGCTTTGTTCATAGTGATGCTTCCTAAGGCCCGCTTGACTTCGCATTCCAGGATGTCTGGCTCTAGATTGGTGATCATACCATCATGGTTATCTGGGTCATGAAAATCTTTTTTGTATAGTTCTTCTGTGTATTCTTGCCACCTCTTCTTAATATCTTCTACTTCTGTTAGGGCCATAGCATTTTGTCCTTTATTGCACCCATCTTTCCATGAAATGTTGCCTTGGTATCTCTAATTTTCTTGAAGAGATCTCTAGTCTTTCCCATTCTGTTGTTTTCCTCTATTTCTTTGTATAGATCACTGAGGAAGGCTTTCTTATCTCTCCTTGCTATTCTTTGGAACTCTGCATTCAAATGGGTATATCTTTACTTTTCTCCTTTGCCTTTTGCTTCTCTTGTCAGCTATTTGTAAGGTCTCCTCACAACCATTTTGCCTGTTTGCATTTCTTTTTCTTGGGGATGGTCTTGATCACTGCCTCCTGTACAATTTAACTGATTGCTTCTCACCAACTCACTCTTTGGTTGGGGTGCCTGAGTGGGGCTTATATGGCCCCTAGAATTCCCTAATGGTAACCTGCTTGGAAACACTTTCTGAGCTGCCCTCTCTTCTCTGTCTCACTTCCTGCTCCCCGTCTGATACTTTCTGGGGTCACCTCCCAAATAAACCACTTACATTCACCTTCTAGCCTCAGTGTCTCTTTATAGGGAAGCCCACGCCAAGAGGGAGAATTTGCAGATGGTGGATGGACAAGGCTCATTGGATGGAATGAGGGCACAGGAGAGGCTGAGGGCCATGCTGCCCTCAGACCCTGTTTCCCCTCTGGTCCTCTGTCTGATGACCCATATTACTCTCACCAGATCAAGGCTGCTGACTTTGGCATTCTTTCTGCTCCATCCTTAGGAGTCTATTTCCAACTTATAAAAAGCAGGTTTTGGGTTGATGTATCATTACAGAATGCCCTGGAAATAGCTAGGCTTATCTCTGCCTGTCAGGGACTTCTGAAATGCTTTGCTTCTATTTGATTCAATTCATGTGCAAGGTAGAGGCCCCTTGGAGTGTGAAGATGGAGACACAACTCCATCCTTTATAAACAAACTCAGGTCTTGTTCAATCTGTGCATCGCAAGGTAGGGGTCACAGCTGGAAGCATTTTCCCGGGAAATTCAGGGTTGTCAAAGGCATTTATCCAGTATTTTATTGTAATTGGTTAATTTATGCTTTATTTACCTTGTGAATATGATCTGAAAGTTAGCACTGGGGGAAGGCTGCCTTTTTCTCTTCTACATTGTCAGAAAAATATATGTCTCTTTGGCAAAAAAAAATTTTTTTTTTTTTAAAGTGAGAAATGGAGCTTTGGAATAAATTTTCCACCGCTTAGGCTGAGGCCCACCCCTACCTACCCCCAGCAACTACCCCCAGCACCCCCCAGCCCCATCTCCCTGCCCCCATCACCATAATCTGTGTTCCTTTAAGTCAAACAAAGCTAGTTTTTGCCGAGCACATTCAAATGTTTCACCTTAGACGGCAGAACTTGGAACTAATCTTCCGGGATCAGCGTTGCTGCAAATCAAGCCAAGAGCCATTGGAATAACCCACCTCGCGGTTGGAAAACGCTGATTCCTCCGAGGAAAATAACACACAGATCCAGTAGCTTGCTTGCCTTGTTGACGCAGCGAGTCTAGGCCTGCGCCTCGTCCTTCCCACACGTGGGCCCACAGATGGGAAATGCATCTCTCCCGCCTCCGTCGGGGGGGCTGCCAAGGAGAATTTGCATGTTAGGCCTCTCATCATTTCCAATTGTTCTCCAAATAAAACAGACCCTGGAGCTGAGGCGAATGCCTTCCAAGGCACTTTTCCACTGGGTATGGGTCCAGAATAAATACTAAAGAGAAATCTGCCCCTCCAAGCACTTCTCGGAGATAGTTTTTCATTCAGACCAGTCAGAAGCCAAAGAGAGCAGAGCGTGTCCAAACCAAAGGCAGCATACTGCCGCTCCGCTTCCTCCCCTGGCCAGACCCCATCATCTGTTACCTGGTGATACCGGGCTGGGGCTCTCTCTGTCATCCTACTCTTTTCTTTCTCTTCGCTTCCCTTCTCTCTCCAGCCTTGCCCTCTCTCCCACCCACCCACGTTTCCTTCTCTTTCAGTGACAAGCCCATCCCCTTTTGTAAAAAAAAAAAACAACTTTCTATCTTGCCATAATGATAGACTCTGCAGAAAGCTGCAAAAATATTAATAGTATAGGCCATCCTGGGTACCTTGTACTTGGCTTTCCCCTATAGTTTCACCTTCCGTGACAGTAGTGTGAAAGTGAAAGTCGCTGCTGTGTCTGATCCTTGGCGTCCTCATGGACTGTGGCCCATCAGGCTTCTCTGTCCATGGAATTCTCCAGGCAAGAATACTGGAGTGGGTAGCCATTCCCTTTTCCAGGGAATCTTCTTGATCCAGGGAGCAAACCCGGTCTCCTGCATTACATGCAGATTCTTTACCATCTGAACCACCAGGGAAACCCAAGACAATAGCACATTATCAAAACCAGGACATCAACAACAATGTCTATGTCTAGTTGTATGTCTAAGGCCTTCATTTTTTTCTTTTTTTAAAACTTTTTGGTCAAGCCACATGGCATGTGGGTCTTAGTTCCCTGACCAGAAATCAAACAGGCACTCCCCTGCAGTGGAAGCAGGGACTCTTCGCCACTGGACCACTGGGGAAGTCCCTAAGCCTTTCATCTTTGAATGCTCACTTTTTCCTGTAAGTTTGTTCCATTTTTAGGTTTTTAAAAATTATTATTTTATTTTGGTTGCACAGGCTCAGCAGCATATAGCCTTAGTTGCTCCAAGTCATGTGAGATCTTAGTTCCCTGAACAAAGATGGAATCTGAATCCCTTACGTTGGAAGGCAGATTCTTCACCACTGGCCCACCAGGGAAGTCCCATTTTCAGGATTTTTAACTTGCTCAAAGAACACGCATCTAATGTTTATCTTCTCCTTGAGGTGGGGTGCCGTTTTTTCTCATCTGTTTACTTCTGGGGTATCCCAAGGGGCCTGGGCCCTCCTGCAAGGCAAACCCCCCAAGGGAAGAATTTGTAGCACGAGTCCCAGATCTTGCTGGGCAACCTTGGAAGTCCTCTCATACACTTTGTCTCTTTGGGTCCTCCATTTATTTTCATTTAATAAGTGAAAGGAGATGAAATTGAAACAGGTGCAATTTACTCCTGGGGAAGAGCTCTGATTGCAGATTTGATGAGAAAGCTGTTCAAACTGTGGCCTGAAATGAGTTTCGTGGGCCATCTGCACGTGTCTGTCAGATGTGCAACCACTTGTGATATGGGTGATGGTAGGCGAGCTGCACGCAAATAGGCAGGGGCTCCTGCAGGTGCTAAGGGAAAGCTCAGCCTGATCTTGGGGCCAGAAGTGGACTCCCAGTCCCCACACTCCTATGACCTGGTGTGGATGGGGCTCCCCCAACAAGGAATTCTCCAGCTCCCTGACACCAGCCGGGCATCCTGCAATTGAGCTCACCTTCCCGCTCTGTCTACCAGAATACAGTGATGGATCCCACAGGGGAAGGGCTTAGTCCCATAAGACTGCCCCCACCAGCTTCAGATGCCAGTCACAAGTCCAGGTTGTCACCTGTGTTACCAAGTCCAAGCTAGCTCTGCTCTCCACCTGGCAGGCCAATAAATCTGACAAGGTGTTGAGGCAAGGAATAATGACTTTATTCAGAAAGGTGGCAGACCGAGAAAATGGCAGACTAATGTCTCAAAATAACCATCTTGTTGGGGTCTGGATGCCAGGTCCTTTTATAGAACAGGAAGGAGGAGAAGGAAAGGAAGTCAAGTAAAAAGGTCGTAAGTTTTGCAAATATCTCCTGGAATGGCCAGCCTCAGGGAGGGGATGTGTTAATTTCTTCCTTCCTATAGCCATTCACAGGTGGACAGGGTCAGGACGTTTCCTGAAACAAAGGCACTTTGGTTTAATATTCTGCAGAGGGGCAGCGTTCCCTGAGGCAGGCCATTATGTATAGACAGTATCCTTTTAGTGAACACAAGCAACAGAAGGAAAGGTTAAAGTAAAAGAAACAGAACCAACACGGAGTCAGATTTTGTTCTTCCCGGTAACACCTGTGCTTCTGATTGGCTCTTTTTTTTTTTTTTTTTTTTTTAATGATTGGTGGTGCTGAGTCTTTGTTGCTGCAGGCGGGCTTTTCTCTGGAGCGGAGGCTACTCTTCGTTGCAGTGCTTGGGCTTTTCATTGCAGTAGCTTCTGTTGCTGTGGAGCACAGGCTCCAGGTTGCACAGGCTTCAGTAGTTGCAGCTTGTGGGCTCAGTAGTTTTGATTTCTGGGCTCTAGAGCACAGGTTCAGTAGTTATGGCACGCAGGCTTAGTTGCTCCGAGGCATGTGGGATCCTCCCCGACCAGGGATCGAACCTGTGTCTTCTGCATTTGCAGGTGGATTCTTTACCACTGAGCTACGAGAGAAGCCCTCTGATTGGCTCTCAGAAGTTTGATGATTGCTAGAATTGCTCACAAAACTCAGGAGAACTTTGTGCTTACTAGATTACTGGTTATTATAAAAGGATACAACTCGGGAACAACTAGATGGACGGAGGCACAGAGCAAGGTCTGTGGGAGGGGACCTGGGGGCTTCCACACCCTCCTTGGTGTGCCATCCTTCCAGTATCACCAAACCCAGAATTTCTCTGAACCCCATCCTTTGGGGTTTTTACTGAGCCTCCATTACACAGTCATGATGGATGAAATCATTGGCCATTGGTGATCAGCTCAACCTCCAGCCCTTTCCTCTCCTTGGAGGTGGGAGTTCAGGAGGTGGAACTGAGTGGTCCAAGCCTCTAAGCATGTCGTTGGTTCCCCTGGCAACCAGCCCACATCCTGAGAGGCTTCTCAAAGTCTTCTCATTAACATAAACCATGGTCAGAAGGGGCTTGTTAAGAATACCAAGCATAACTTTATCTCTCTTATCACTGAGGAAATTCCAAAGGTTTTAGGAGCTCTGTGCCAGGAACAGGGACGAAGATCAAATACATATTTCTTATTATAAATCACAGTATCATGAGATGGAATCTAGTTTTTTTTTTTACATTCTAGTGAGTATAAAGTGGGTCTGTGAATTCTCAGGAATTTAAGCAGCTGTAGCTTCTGGCTCCTTCAACCTTTAAGAGTGACCTTTAATTTTTTTCAAGTATTTCTTTTAAAAAATTATTTTACTATTCTTATTGTTATTTTATCTATTTTTATTTTTTGGCTGTGCCATGGGGCATGTGGGGTCTTAGTTCCCCAACCAGGGATTGAAGCAGCACCCCTGCAGTGGAAGCACAGAGTCCCAACCACTGGACGACCAGGGAAGTCCTGTGACCTTCATTTCTGAGTTAAGTTTGGGGCAGTATGTAAGGACACAGGACCAAGGACCCGACCTGACCAGTTGGGTGCATTCAGGACTGGCGCTGCGGCCGCTCTTGGCTCTCTTTCCACGGGTCTCTGTGTTCTTCACCAGGAATTAGCCAGAGGCGCCTGGAGTGGGGTGTGGGGGAGTGGGGTGCGTCATTCATCCATCTCTGTGGGGCTCAGGGGGCTTCCGAACCAGGAGGGGAGCTGCAGAGGCTGGAGAAGCCTGCGGGTGATTTGTCCCAAATTCACCTTTCCAGAACGTTCAGCTGCAGTGGGTGAATGGATTCTGGGTTTTCTCTCTCCTCCTGAACAGTCTGTATACAAAAGCGAAGGAAACCAGGCTACTGGGGAGACAGTGCTTAATGATCTGAAAACAAGCACGGTGTTTTTCTTGGCTAGGGCGAGAATGGTTACCTTGATTGGAACTAGCCTTTCCGAAGCACATTTCAATCAAGGCTGCCTTTGTCTGGGTGGCGTGAGGGTGAGGTGATGGACCGGATCGCCCCCTGTGTGTGCTATGAGCACCCTGACCCCCTGTGTGTACAGCCCATGAAGAGCATGATGTTGAATCTGAATTTTTGCAAAAGGCTCTATTTCAGTGGGATAATTCTTCAGAGAATCCATATTTCTTTACACTTTGTGATTTAATCCATTGGTGGGCTTCCCTGGTGGCTCAGACAGTAAAGAATCTACCTGAAATGTGGGGGACCAGGGTTCAGGTCAGGAAGATCCTTCTCTGGGTCAGGAAGATCCCCCGGAGAAGGGAATAGCAACCCACTCCAGGATTCTTGCCTGGAGAATCCCATGGACAGAGGAGTCTGGTGGGCTACAAGCCATGGGATCGCAAAGAGTTGAATACGACTGAGTGACTAACACTTTCTTTTCACTTTTCTTTTAAGTAACACAGCATAAGGTGCCCAGGAAACAACAGTTGTAAACAAGCCTGGGATTCAGAAGGAAAGGCTTTGGTGGGTGGATTGGTGCCTCCTGAAGTCTCAGGTCACTGATTCCACAAGAGGATGCCAGCAGCGGGAATGACAGGGGAGGTCAGGGTCTGAAAGATGTCAAAGCTTCAACGTCAGGGGGAGCTACAGCTGTGTGACCTTGTACAAGTTACTTAACCTCTTTCTTCCCTTATCTGTAAAATAGAGTGTGAGAGGCAGAATAACACTCCTCCCTCAAAGATGCATGCGTGCAAGCTAAGTCACTTCAGTTGTGTCTGACTCTCTGCAACTCCATGGACTATAGCCCACCAGGTTCCTCTGTCCATGGGATTTTCCAGGAAAAAATACTGGGGTTGGTTGTCATACCTTCCTCCAGGGGCTCTTCCCAAGCCAGGAATTGAACCTGCATCTCCTGCGGCTCCGATATTGCAGTCAGATTCTTTACCGCTGAGCCACCGGGGAAGCCCCCCTCTCCTACTCTCTGGGACCTGTGATGATGTTAGATTACATGGCAAAGGGGAATTAAGATGGCAGCTGTCTTGAATATGATGAGGTTATCCTAGATTTTCCAGGTGGAACCAAACAAAAGGGAGACAGGAGAGGAGCTTGAAGTGATGCGATGGAGAGAGGAACCAGCTCGCCGTGGCTGGCTGGCTTTGAAGGCAGAACAAGGGGGAACATGAGCAAGCGAATGCAGGTGGCCTCTAGGAGCTGGAAAAAGCAAAGCTATGAATTCTCTCCCAGAGGCTCCCAGAAGGAAGGCACCCTGCTGACACTGTGATTTCAGCCCAGTGAGACTGGATTAGGCTTCCAACTACAGAACTACAAGATAATGCATTCTGCCACTTTAAGCCACTGAGTCTGTGATCATTTGTTACAGCAGCAAAAGGAAACTCCTTTTGTTACAGCCGCAAACAGGAATTACCCCTTGATTATTATGGGGGATAATCGTAGTAGTCCTCTTGGAGTAGCTATACTGGATCAAAGCACTTGGAGCAGTGCATGGGTCAGTATCACATTGATGGTGACAATGATGGAGAAGATTGTTACTGGCCTAAATATACTTACCTTTTTGGGGGCCACGTTGGGTCTTAGTTGCAGCATTTGGGATCTTCATTCCGTCATGTGGGATCTTTTGTTGAGCCCCAGCCCCTCTAATGGTGGTGTGCAGGCTCTGGAGCACGTGGGCTCAGTAGCTGTGACTCACAGGCTTAGTTGCCCCACAGCACGTGGGATTCCAGGTCACTGACTGGGGATCGAACCCATACCCCTTGCGTTACAAGGTAGATTCTTAACCCACTGGACCACCAGGGAAGTCCCTAAATATACTTATCTTGAGGGATGCCCACATTTGGAGTGTGAAGAGGAAGGGAGAGCCACAGTGGAAAGAGGGATACAAAGGAAAACCAGAAGGGGACAGTGTCAGGGACCTCTCAGGTGAGAGCAGGAGGTGGTGACGCCCAGTCTCGTGGTGTGGGAGGCGTGACAGCAGAGACCCCAGGGGCCTCGCCTAGCTGGGTGTGGTGGAGAAAGCCCTGGAACAGGACCCTGTCTGTGGAGCTCTATAGCTGGGCCTTTCAATCTGGTAGGTACCCACCACACGTGGCCCCAGAGTGCTGAGGAGGGGGTTCATCTGAATCTAGACGGGTTGCAAGTGTAAAAGGCATACTGGATTTCAAACACCCAGAACACGAAAAAGCAGGTAGACAATCTCATTAATAATTTATGTTGAGCGACTTCCTGGTGGTCCGGTGACTAAGACTCCACCCTCCCAATGCAGGGGGCCTGGGGTTCAATCCCTGGTCAGGGAACTAGACCCCACACACCACAACTAGGAGTTTGCACACCGCAACTAAGGATCAAACATCCTGTGAGCCACCACTAAGACCTGGCACAGCCAAGTAAATAAAATAAATTTTTTAAAAATGTTGATTACATGTTGAGATGGTAAGATTTTGGAAATATTGAGTTAGACAACACCTAGTTTTTAAATTAGTCTCACTTTGAAAAAAATGTAGCTGCTAGAAAATTAAAAACTGCATCTGTGGTTCACACTAACGCAGGGCTAGGATAACTATGTCATCAACCAGGAGTGTGGGCTCAGGCGAGGTTTCTCTGCCCTGTGGGTTCTGTCCCTTTGTAAAACCAGGTGACTCCAAGATCTGTTTTGGGTGTCCTGGGATTTGGTGGCCAGAAGGTCTCCGGGAAGCATAGATGGAATCATTTTGTAGAAAGGTACATTGCAAGGGATGAGGGTCAAGGAGAGGCAAAAGGGAAACCAAGGCCAGGACTGCATTTCTGTGGAGCTGGATGATGTGGGCTAGGAGAGAGACAGGCTGAGAATCATCGCTCATGCTCTCGCAGAGACCTGGGTAATTTATAACCGAGGAGCGGGAACAAATGTAGGGGGAGAGATTAGATCGACAGGAGAGAGGGTGAATTGATGGAGGAGCCTCATCGAGGGAGGCGAGAAGAAGATTTAAGAGTTGGGCAGGAGGTAACCTTGGAGGGGGCCAGGTGGGAAGGAGCGGGTGAGAAATAAATTAAACAATTAGCACGCTCATCCAAACCGTGCCTCAAAGGACGAGTGAAATAGGATTGGGTGCCTCACAGGAGGAGACAGCTAACGGGTGCTGGAGGGAGTCAGGAAGGGGAGAAAGTGTTTGCGGCAAGGAGGAAAATTAGAGGCGCCTGAGGAAAATGAACGCAGTGGGGCAGAAGGCAGGCACAGGAGTGGAGCCCTGGCTCCCGCAGAGAAGGCACAGGCCTCCTGAGGCAGCATTTTGAAAGGCCCCACGTGCCAAGATAGAGGTGACAGCAACCCAGATTCCCAAGGAAGGCAAAGATCAAGGACGAAAATAAGCGTGTTTTGCTCTCTGACCCTCATCAACCTATTTTCCCAGTTTTCCCTATTTTCCCTATTTTGTTCCTGCTGAACCAGAAAGGACTCACAGTCTCTTAATTCCTCCCAAATCTTTTTGAGGCCAGAGCATCCTTTGCAAATCATCCATTCCCATATCAGGGGTGAGAGGTACCTCCAGAACACCATCTCCAGCCAATACACGGAGAGAGGCTTACATCTCCTGTTTGAAATCTTACTTCCTGCCTCATTTCTTCTTTCTTTAAAAAATTGATTAATTGATATTTATCCGGGCTGGGTCTTCGCTGCCGCACAGGCTTTTCTCGCGTTGCGGTGAGCGGGTCGCTACTGTTAGTGCTTCTAAACTCGACACTTGCTCTTGCTGCGGAGCACAGGCTGTAGGCCACTCGGGCTTCAGGAACTGCTGCACCTGGCTCAGTAGCTGCAGCTCCCAGGCTCAAGAGCGCAGGCTCAATAGTTGTAGCCACAGGCTTAGTTGCTCCGCAGCATGTGGGATCCTCCCAGATCAGGGATCAAACCTGTGTTTCCTGCATCGGCAGGCAGACTCTTTACCACTGAGCCACTACGGAAGCCGCTTGCCTCAGTTCTTAAGCTCGCTGTGAGAAATCATCATTTTTTTTCTCATGTTATTCTAGCTTCAGACACGAGGCTTAGTAAAATCACCACCATTGCTTTTTTTTTGTTTTTTTTGGGGGGAGGGAGTGGCCATGCTGCAAGGCATGTGGGATCTTAGTTCCTTGACTAGGGATTGAACCTGGGCCCCCTGCATCGGAAGCACAGAGTCTTAACCTCTGAACCACCAGGGAAGTCCCATTGCTTTCTTATTTTTGACCCTTCTGCTCATTCTTGTTCACCCCTTGGGGAAGCACTTCATCTTTGTCTCACTTGGAGGATGGGGGGGACATGGTTGGCTCCACATCCCTGGGGTTATCTGGTGGGATAAATCAGAGACCGCACAACCTCCCGTGGCCATCTCTTCCATGCTATGGCTTCGGTGTGGCATCCCCTTACACTTTATTTATTTGGGGCGCTAAGTCTTCCTTGCTGCGAGTGGGCTTTCTCTAGCTGCAGTGAGCGAGGGCTACTGTCTAGTTGTGGTGCTCGGGCTTCTCACTGCGGGGGCTTCTCTCGTTGCAGTGATCAGGCTCTGGAGCTCAGGCCCTTTCTTGTGGTGCACGGGCTGAGTTGCCCAGTGGCATGTGGGATATTCCTAGACCAGGGATCCAACCTGTGTCCCCGGCATTGGTAGGTGAATTCTCTACTACTGGACCACCAGGGAACCCCCCCTTACATTTTCTTAACCAGCCTTCCAGCCATTAACACCATATAACAGTTTTCCCCAGCTGGGAACCTTTTTGTCCATCTCCAAGAAAGACAGGGAAGCCTCAGCCCTATTTCCTTTTCTCTGCACCTCAAAATGTAAACCCCATCTTTCTCCTGTTGCCACCACAGTAAGGATAGATGGTCAGTGTTTCTTTTGCTGGCTTCTGACCCATCCCTCTGGCCAAATAAGATCTTGGCATTTTGGGGGCCAAACCTGGGAGGTTTCTCTTCTCCAGCCCCACACCCTGACTTTTTTTAAAAAGTCGCTCTCTGAAGTGTTGATTTTCCTGCTATTTTTAAGTTCAGTCAGATTGGATTTCGTTTCAGGAAATACCTCACCCTTTCTGTCCCTCTTTCTCCCCACTCTCCTTTCTGGTGTCGCTCTGTCTGCTTTGGCTAAGGAGACCAGCTGAGGACTGAAACAATGTATTACTTGGAGCCAGGCGTGTAAAATGAGGACGCTTTTCTTTCCCAAAAAACCTTGGTGCCCCCAAATGGAAAAATCTAGCTTTCAAAACACGAGCCTCTTGGCTGCTCTGGCTGAAAGATGCTGCCCGTGAGGAAGGATGAGAACGTGTGTTATTTTCAAAGGCCAAAGGTTCTTTCAGAGGTTTCTTCTGTCCTCTGAGGTGGGAACCGGATGCTAAAAGCCAGTGATAGTTCATACCGGCAGCACCTGCAGTGGGCTCCTTGCCAAATCAGCAGAGCCTCTGACACGTGTCATTCATGGAAACACTGAGGAAACTGGACCACAGAGGGTTAAATGCCCAGTGTCACATGGCAGCTTGCCACAGTGATGACACCAGATCCCGGGGCTTCCAGCACCTGGGCACGCTGGCCTGGGCTCTCTGGACTCTTCCACTGGGAGTTGGGGGGAAAAGGAAGAAAGAGCTGGCTCATGGAACCTGGTCCTGATTTGCCTGGATCCCCCTGGTTTTCCACTTCTCATATTTTGGTGCTGCCTGCTCCAGAGTCAGCCCAAAGGCAAAGGTCTCCCCAACTGGCCTTTATTCTTCTTTCTTTTTTTTTTGGCCATGCTATGAAGCGTGCTGGATCTTAGTTCCCCAACCAGGGATTGAACCCATGTCCCCTGCTTTGGAAGCATGGAATCTTAACCCCTGGACCATCTGGGAAGTCTGATGGCCTTTCTGGTGTTTGCATTACCCGGCTCTGTTGCTGGGTCTGTGAATGAGAAGGCCATCCATCTTAGATCTTGACCCTGGCTCTCTGATGTGAGGATAAATCTGGGGTCTTTGTCTCTTACCAGCCTTCCAGGCGACTTTACTTTCACTTTTCACTTTCATGCATTGGAGAAGGAAATGGCAACCCACTCCAGTATTCTTGTCTGGAGAATCCCAGGGACGGAGGAGCCTGGTGGGCTGCCGTCTATGGGGTCACACAGAGTTGGACACGACTGAAGTGACTTAGCAGCAGCAGCAGCAGCAGCAGCCTTCCAGGACTTCACGTAGGGGTAAAGCCCTTGGAGTGTCCCATCAACTCCCCACAATGTGCGAGTTTTTGCCCCAGGGTCCTCTGTAAGAGATGGACATGGTTCCACTCAGCACTCTGACCCACTGCTCCAAGGTCTTCATTTCCCGCTAGACTGAGGTCCTTCTGCCACTTGCTTGGTTCTTGACTCAGGTGTTGTCCTTGCAGACAAGGCCAGTTGTCTCATATTCTTTGGGTACCTGCCTCTCTCGGATGCTGGTCCTGGATGGATCCGGCACATGGGCTCCGCTGGTGCTCAGCCTCCTTCTGACTCACTATCCCCCTCCTCCACCCCCAGGACCAGGACTTCTGCCCATGACGCTGCCCGCTTTTGGCCACATGGCATTGCCTTCAGGATAAACATCTCTGGGTGACACAAGATTGATGCCTCCTTAAAAGCCTTCCCATAGCTCGCACAATGCTCCCTTTGTAGGAATTCCTGTTTTACTGCAGGGCGATGGCTTGCTGAGACTGAGCTGCTCCTTACCAAGACTGTGGCCCCTCCTCACCCCAAAGCTTTCAAGAATCAGGAATTTGGAGCAGCCATGCTTGCCAGTTGGGTTTCTGCTCTGAGTCTGGACAGAGTCCAGATTGGAGCCCTGAGCTGGGGTGTTCAGACCCCTTACAAAGGACTCTCCCCTAGGAAAGCCATCCAAGACACGGCTCCCAATCTCTTACTCTGGAGCTGGGAGCTCCCACCCCCATTAGCCTCAACTCTGCTCAAGCCTCCAGTGACACAGGCAGCTTGGACAATCCCCGTAAAGCAGCCTGGGCATCAATATCCAGGCAAGGTCGTTGCTTTTCTGTTTTGCACAGAAAGTATCTGAAAGGTACATTTCACCTTATTCTCTGGTGGCCTCCTGGAGGCAGAAGGTCGCTGTGGGCAAGGGCAGGAATCTGTCACCCAGTGCTGTGACGGGTGGCAGTGAGCACATACATAAGACACAGGAGAGCAGAAAACACTCACCACATTCATCTCCTTTGTGCCCAGAGCTCCCTCGGGAGCTGGCTTGCACAGGAAAGCTGGCTCTGCTTCTACCCTCTCAAACTCCCGAATGTCTCTGCTAAAGATCAATTGCTTAGTTATTTCGTAATTATAAAGCTAATGTGTGCTCACTGCAGGAAATGCAAAGGGGGTAATGGAAGGCAAGGATGATATAAACGATCAGTCGACATCATCTCTCTCATGTCATCTCTCCCCTTGGACATGACCATCATTAAATTCTTTTTTTTTTAATGGAAGTGAAATTCACATGATGTAAAATTAACCATTTTAACATGAGCAATTCAGGGACTTCCCTGGTGGCCCCGTGGCTAAGACTCTGAGTTCCCAGCGCAGGGGGCCCAGGTTCAGTCCCTGGTCAGGGAACTAGATCTCGAATGCCCCAATGTAGATCGAAGAATCTGCATACCACAACCAAGACCAGGTGCGGCCAAACAAATAAATAAATAGTGAATAATTTCAGTGGCATTTACTACATTCATAATGTTTTGCGACCCACACTTCTATCTAGTTCCAAAACCTTTCTATCACCCCATGAACCATAGCCCACCAGGCTCCTCTGTCCATGGAATTTTCCAGGCAAGAATACTGGAGTGATTGCCATTTCCTTCTCCAGGGGATCTTCTTGATCCAGGGGTCAGACCCACATCTCCTGCATTGGCAGAATCAGATATTTTACCACTGAGCCACCTGGGAAGCCTCTAGGGGCTTACAGCATATTAACCTGTAACTGTGGGCTTCCCAGGTGGCATTAGCGATAAAGAACCCACCTGCTAATGCAGGAGACACAGGAGACACAGGTTCAGTCCCTGAGTCGGGAAGATCTTCTGTAATCCTCAAGGACCAAGGAGCCGGGTGGGCTACTGTCCGTAGGGTTGCAGAGTCAGACACGGCTGAAGTGACTTTGCATGCATGCACAACCTGTATATTGCCTTGACTGAATTTCAGGCATAGAGTATACTCCAATAAAAATTAATTTTAAAATGTATACATTAACATACATTTAAATTAATTTTTTAAATGTATGTAACAAATATAACCCCCTGTGTAATCTCTATCACAGTAGAGCTCTAGACTTTCCAGCACTCCAGAAAGGTCCTTTGAACACTTTTTCAGTTATTCTCCCCTTTGTCCAGTCCAAGCAACCACTCTTCTGATTCCCATGTCTTTTATTATCAGTTCTGAAGTTCCAGTAAATGGAATTGCCCAGTGCATTTTCTTCTTTGTTTATCTATCTTTCACTCTGCACTATTTTTTTTTTGAGATTCATCTATGCTGCTTCATGAATCAGCAAAGTTTTTCTTTGTTGTTGCTGAGGAAGTACAATTCAATGGCATGAATAAAAAATAGCAGCATGAATATAAAATTCTATGAGTAGATAATTTATTCATTTGTTCTGCTATTGATGGATGTTTTACTGAGTTCTATTGCAAACTATCTCCGACCTCACCAGCAATTGTGAAATATGTGCAATCTAGAAAAATGGTAGAGATCAACTTACAGGCAAAGCAGAAACAGAGTCACAGATGTAGTGAACATAACCTCACAAGCCATTCTCAATGTCTGCCTCATGTCACTGGCTGGTCCTAACAGTTTGCATCTGTGGGTGTTCAATCGCTTCAGTCCTGTCCGACTCTTTGCAACCCCATGGACTGTAGCCCACCAGGCTCCTCTGTCCATGGGATTCTCCAGGCAAGAATATTGGAGTGGGTTGCCATGCCCTCCTCCAGGGGATATTTCAGACCCAGGTATCAAACCTGCGTCTCTTGCATCTTCTGCATTGCAGGTGGGTTCTTTTCCACTGAGCCACCAGGGAAGCCTTCTAACAGTTTCCTGAGCAGTTTTATTATTTGTGGGCATTCATGTTCTTCTGTTGGAATGAACATCCTTAAACACAAAGTTCTGTCCAGGATAGATGCTTGCCACATTGAAGTTGAGAACATTTTAAAAGCCTTTGACATTTCTGTCTCAGCACCCTATATCTGTATAAAGAACCTACATACTGGGTGGTCACATGACTCAGTTCTGGCTAACGAGCTCCAAATGGAAATCCAATGGAGACTTCTGAGATTGTGTTGCTTTTCTTATCTAAGTACCCCTCCTCTTCCTTGTTATTTTTTTCACCTTGCTTCCACCAGGGACTTGAGGCTGGAGGTGGAGCAACCACTTTGAGGCCATGAAGGAATGTTCCCCAGTAAAGATAAGGAAGCAGAAGAACATTCTATCTAAGGCTGGGCATCTTCCACTGGCTTCAGAGGCTGAATCTGGGACCAATAAATGGAGACTTCAATAAAGAAGGTATCATTTGTAGAAAGAAGTTATTCCAATTAGGAAGTCAGTGAGTTCCTTTCTTATCAACAGAGATATTTCCACAGGAATGGAACATCCACTTGGGGGATAAGGGGAAGGGGCTTGTTGTTGTTGTTTGGTTACTAACTCATGTCCGACTCTTTGCAACCCCATGGACCACCAGGCTCCTCTGTCCATGAGATTTTCCAGGCAAGAATACTGGAGTGGGTTGCCATTTCCTTCTCCAGGGGATATCTTCCCAACCCAGGGATCAAACCCAGGTCTCCTGTGTTGGCAGGCAGATTCTTTACCAGGAAAAGGGGTACAAGCAGAAAATAGTGTGGCCTTTCATGCATCTTTTACTCTGCATTTGATTTTATGACCCAACTCTAATGGGTACGTTTTCTACCTTTGAGTCTGTCAAAGCAAAGTGGCCATAGAATGCCTCCCTTCCCTCTTCATATTAAAAAGGACACTAGAACTCATTTTATTTCTTATAAGACTTCAGAAAGTTGATGTATCCTTTAAAATTAAGCCCAGATCCCTCTACCTCCCCCAAGTACACACTCATCAATCTCTCTTCTGTGAGGTTTTATTAGAAGGTCTTTTGTGTGTATTAAAAATGCAAAATATCTACCCAATGCCAAATTCCAGAAATGCACAAACATGAAAAGGTTTAGTTTGTAAAGGTTTCTTATGACAGCTGCCACAGTGGTCATTAATATGTAAATTCCATTGGCTGAGAAGGTTGACTTTCGGTCATAAATCGCCTCTTTCCTTCTGATAATCCTGTCTGACAGCTACAGCTGTCTAGACAATGGAAAAATTAACACCATGAAACAGAATAGTTTAGAAACCTTTGGAGCCAAATACTTAAAAACAAATTTTAAATCCAGGGTAAGAAATGTGAGACCAATTAGTTAATTATTCAAGGAATCCCTCCGGAGTACCAACTTTGACTAGTAAGACCTTATGCTTGAGAAGCATTTTAATACTTTGACAAAGTACTTTTCCATACGTTATCCTCTTTGATCCCTTGGAATGTGTGACTTTATTTCTGAGACCTTCCCCCATGGTTGTAAAGACCACCAAAATGTGACACCCCAGCTCTCTAGCATCACCATCACCTTCTCTTCTTTAACAAATTAGCTCTTTGGGAGAAAAATGCAACCTCAGCTCATTCAGATATGTCAATATGGGACCTACTTGAGAGAAAAGAAAATTATGTGTAACTCTTTATTTTTTTTCTCCTTAACTCTTAAAATCCTTCTTTGGTTTTCCATTGCTTTGAGATCAAAGCTGCATGATTTGGCCACTGTCAACTTTTTCCCAATCTCATTTCTTGCTAATTTCCCTTGATCCATTTTCCCTCTGTCCAAACTGGCCTTTTAAACTTCTTCCAGTGACGCCTCCTCTTCGACCTGTCCCCACCATCTTTTTGTACATCCGTTCACCTGGTAAACACCTCCTTATTAATAAAGGCATTTCCTCAGGGAAAGACCCTTCTCTCTTCTTCCTATACCATAGTAGATCAAGTTCTTCCAGATTAGAGGTAAATAAACTGCAGCTTTTGGGCCAAACTTGGCCCTTCATCTGCTTTTGTAAATAAAGTTTTATGTGCACACCACCATGTTCATTGGTTTATGTATTGTCCATGTATTCTCTATGGATGGTTTCTTTTCCCTTTAACAAAAAAACCTTCCCCAGAGTTACTGAAGTATGACTGACAAAACTGTATATATTTGGGTTGTATATATTAGCAAAATAGCATGATGTTTTGCTATCTGTAGGCACTGTGAAATGAGTACCACAATCAAGCTAAAGAACCTATCCATCCTGTGTGTGGTGAGAACACACGAGATCTACTCTCTTAGCAAATTTCAAGTATACAGCATGTTATTATTAACTGTACTCACCATGCTGTGCATCCGAGCTCCAGAACCACTCTCTGACCAGCATCTTCACTTGCCCCCGGCCCCCTGGTCCCTGGCAAGCATCATTCTACTCTTTGTTACTGTGACTTCAACTATTGTTTTAGCTTCCTCGTATACTTGAGTTCATGCTGTCTTTGTCTCTCTGTGCCTGACTTATTTCACTTAGTATCATGTCTTCCAGGTCCATCTCTGCTGTTGCATATGGTGGGATTTCCTTCTTTTAAAAGACTGAGTAATATTCCATTGTTATATATATATATATATATATTTGTTTTCATTGATGCACATTTAGGCTGTTTCCATGTCTTGGCTACTGTCAATAATGTTTATGGCTGTTTTCTTGATACCGTGGCAGAGCTGAGTAGTCGCAACAGAAACTGTGTGGCCTACACAGCCTACAGGACTTACTTATCTGGCCCTTTATGCAGACGTTTGCAGACCCAGACCCCTGCTTCAAAGCACTGATCTTGGTTTGCAATGATATACTTGTTATTAAGATCATGTGGCAAATAGACTCAAGGGATTAGATCTAATAGAGAGCCTGAAGAACTACAGATGGAGGTTCATGACATTGTACAGGAGGCAGTGGTCAAGACCATTCCCAAGAAAAAGAAATGCAAAAAGGCAAAGTGGTTGTCTGAGGAGGCCTTACGAATAGCTGAGAAAAGCAGTGAAAAGGCAAAGGAGAAAAGGAAAGATACACCCATTTGAATGCAGGGTTCCAAAGAATAGCAAGGAGAGATGAGAAAGCCTTCCTCAGTAATCAGTGCAAAGAAATAGAGGAAAACAACAGAATGGGAAAGACTAGAGATCTCTTCAAGAAAATTAGAGATACCAAAGGAACACTTCACACGAAGATGGGTACAATAAAGGACAGAAATGGTATGGACCTAACAGAAGCAGAAGATATTAAGAAGAGGCGACAAAAATATACAGAAGAACTATACAAAAAAGATTTTCATGACCCAGATAACCATGATGGTGAGATCACCCACCTAGAATCCTGGAATACAAAGTCAGGTGGGCCTTAGGAAACATCACTATGAACAAAGCTAGTGGAGGTGATAGAATTCCAGTTCAGCTATTTCAAATCCTAAAAGATGATGCTGTGAAAGTGCTGCACTCAGTATGCCAGGAAATTTGGCAGTGGCCACAGGACTGAAAACGGTCAGTTTTCATTCCAATCCCAAAGAATCCAAAAGAAAGGCAATGCCAAAGAATGTTTAAACTACTGCACAACTGCACTCATCTCACATGCTAGCAAAGTAATGCTCAAAATTCTCCAAGCTAGCTTCAACAGTATGTGAACCATGAACTCCCAGATGTTCAAGCTGGTTTTAGAAAAGGCAGAGGAACCAGAGATCAAATTGCCAACATCTGTTGGATCATCAAAAAAGCATAAGAGTTCCAGGAAAGCATCTACTTCTGCATTATTGACTACACCAAAGCCTTTGACCATGTGGATTACAACAAACTATGGAAAACTCTTCAAGAGATGGGAATACCAGACCACCTGACCTGCCTCCTGAGAAATCTGTATGCAGGTCAAGAAGCAACAGTTAGAACTGGACATGGAACAACAGACTGGTTCCAAATCAGGAAAGGAGTTCGTCAAGGCGGTATATTGTCACCCTGCTTATTTAACTTATATGCAGAGTACATCATGCGAAATGCTGGGCTGGATGAAGCATAAGCGGGAATCAAGATTGCCAGGAGAAATATCCATAACCTCAGATATGCAGATGACACCACCCTTATGGCAGAAAGTGAAGAACTAA
Source organism: Cephalophus harveyi (assembly GCA_006410635.1). NCBI lineage: Eukaryota > Metazoa > Chordata > Mammalia > Artiodactyla > Bovidae > Cephalophus > Cephalophus harveyi. Next base: position 33,703 of record SJYT01071643.1, read on the forward strand.
AGAGCCTCTTGATGAAAATGAAAGAGGAGAGTGAAAAAGTTGGCTTAAAACTCAACCTTCAGAAAACTAAGATCATGGCATCCGGTCCTATCACTTTGTGGCAAATAGATGGGGAAACAATGGAAACATCGAGAGACTTTATTTTCTTCAGCTCCAAAATCACTGCAGATGGTGACTGCAGCCATGAAATTAAAAGACGCTTGCTCCTTGGAAGAAAAATCATAACCAACCTAGAGAGCATATTAAAAAGCAGAGACATTACTTTGCCAACAAAGGTCCATCTACTCAAAGCTATGGTTTTTCCAATAGTCATGCATGGATGTGAGAGTTGGACTATAAAGAAAGCTGAGCACTGAAGAATTGATGCTTTTGAACTTTGGTGTTAGAGAAGACTCTTGAGAGTCCCTTGGACTGCAAGGAGATCCAACCAGTCCATCCTAAAGGAAATCAGTCCTGAAAATTCATTGAAAGGATTGATACTGAAGCTGGAACTCCAATACTTTGGCCACCTGATGTGAAGAACTGACTCAATGGAAAAGACCCTGATGCTGGGAAAGATTGAAGGCGGGAGGAGAAGGGGATGACAGAGGATCAGATGGTTGGATGGCATCACCAATTCAGTGGACATGAGTCTGAGCAGACTCTGGGAGTTGGTGAAGGACAGGGAAGCCTGGTGTGCTGCAGTCCACGGGGTCGCAAAGAGTCAGACACGACAGAGACTGAACTGAACTGAAGATTATGTGATTATCTCTTACTTCTTCTAGACTTTGGCCTAGAATTGGACAGTTAATTAATTAAATATTGTTGAATGAAAGGAAAAAAATAACTGGAGAAAAATGAGGAATTTAAAAAGGAGAATGAAAGTAAGAGAGAAAGAGAAAAAAAGGAGCAATAGTTGGGCATATTATGAACATCTGTGATGCTACAGATCAGTTCTTTTAAGCAGTCATGCTCTGTTTTCAGAAATTCTCATTTAATGGTTATGGCTCTTTAAAAAAAAAAATTTATTTGGCCACATAGGATCTTAGTTGTGACACGTGGTATCTTCTCTGTGGTGTGTGGGATCTTCTGTTGGGGCATGCAGGCTCTAGAGTGCAGGCTCAGTAGTTATGGCACTCGGGACTAATTGCCCCACAGTATGTGAGATCTTAGTTCCCCAGCCAGGATTGAACCCAAGCCTTTTGCAGTGAAAGTTGTGTTCCTAACCACTGGACTGCCAGCGTATGCCCCAAATGGTTCTTTTAAGTGCCTTTGTTTTTGACCTGCCTACTGTGCAGCAGTAACTCACTGGAAAACACCGTGACTGAGCTAAGTGACAAAAAAGGTGTCTCATGAAGGTTGGCTATTTATGGAAAGTCATTGAAATGGCCTCTCTTCTTCTCATGCATTTCTGCTTTGGCAGGGCAAACACTTTTATGCTCATTTTTCCAGATGAGGAAATTCAGTTCAGTTCAGTCGCTCAGTCGTATCCGACTATTTTCGACCTCATGGGCTGCAGCATGCCAGGATTCCCTGTCCATCACCAACTCCTGGAGCCTAGTCAAACTCATGTCCATTGAGTCAGTGATGCCATCCAACCATCTCATCCTCTGTTGTCCCCTTCTCCTCCCACCTGAGGAAATTAACACAGGTTAAATTACTTCAATGAATGTATCGGGGACCTAATATGTGCACTGTTTTGATACCGTACAAACTACAGAGCTACTTTGTTTTATAGCTGGTGGCAACACATGCGAATCTTTTATAATACAAGTCTTTTAAAATAGTGGGATGATAAGAATCTTTTAAAATATCTCTCTCTTTCCAGGCCGGGGAAGCTGTGACTTCCTAACATTTAAGTAGGACATGGAGAGTGTTTTAAAGTAAGTTTCCAAAGACGGGACAGGACTGTATTCCAGGTGGTGGCTGCCAGGGAACATGCGTTGTGGAGAAGGATGACTTTGACAAATATATGGAACAGTCTGAAGGGGCCAAGTTTCTGTTCCAGAAAATAGCAATTGTTGGCAGTATAGGTTTAGAGTCTACCTTGACCTTCCCCGTCTCCACCTCTTTCCCTCCCTCCAAAAAGATTCTTTTCCTATTTTATATTTTTAACAAGGAAATGAAAAGATTTGGCATGAAATGAATTCTGTCTTTCCCAGCATACACTTGTCTTCTGCTTGACGGTGGCCAGGATTCATCCCAGCTGGAGCAGTGGTAAAGAATCCCCCTGCCAGTGCAGGAGATGCAAGAGACTTGGGTTCGATCTCTGGGTTAGGAAGGTCCCCTGGAGTAGGAAATAGCAGCCCATTCCAGTATGCTTGCCTGGAGAATGCCACAGACAGAAGGACCTGGTGGGCTGCAGTCCATGGAGCTGCAAAGAGTCGGACACAACCGAGCGACTAAGCATAGGACTCATCACAGCTATGCTTCCTTGTGGAGATGTCCTGTGTTGATGGGTGATGGGGGACCATGTGGGCCAGTGATAGGCAGTCTGTGAGTTTCCATGAGGGTCTGTGTTTGGAGGCTGATGGAGGGTTGTCTACGGTCTCAGGGTTTGAAGTGTGTGCTGATCTGAAGCAAATGTAATAACCCACCATGGGGCAGTCATATATCCTGTTCCTCCCCTAAAACACAGCACCCTTGACTTGAGTCCGAGGAACAACTGACTGGGGGACAAACGTGTATATAGACACTGGTACCCTGGACATCTCAATAAGAATTGATACCCTGTAAGTCCATAAATAGCAACAAAGGTCTAGAAATAATGGTTGTTTTTTAAACTTTTTTTTTTTGGCTGTGCGGCATGTGGAATCTTAGTTCCCTGACCAGTTCCCTTTGAACCTGCACCATCCTGCATTGGAAGCATGGCATCTTAACCACTGGACTGCCAGGGAAGTCCACAACAGTTAGTTTTTTTTTTTACAATCGAAGTATCTGATGGAAGACCTTCAAAGGGTAGAGGTGTTGTAAATTCCCAACAGAAGGATAATTTTGCAACAATAGTTTGGAGCCCAAAGGGGGAAAGATCTGGAGCTAAATGCATAGGGAGTTGGCAGAAATGCAGGCATAAAAATTCAACCTGCAAAAGCCACAGGAGTTTTCCAACCGAAGAGTGATTCTGAGCTGAAGTGAATGAACCAGAACTGAAAGTTTCAATTTCCTTCCTGTGTTGTAGGAAAATTGGGACTCTCGGTCCTCTCTGGGTTCCAGTGGAAATAATTGTCTGCTGCCTTTCAAACTGTGAAACCAAGAGTGGGACCATTTCATGCCCGAGGCTTTCTCTTGTCTCCTCCCATATCTTCTCATCACAGCCTTTTTCCAAGCCGAGCATCACCCAGCCACCCCTGCCTCCACCACTGCATGGTCAGAGGACAATTTTAAGTTCCGTGAAGGTGACTTTGGTATTTGGTTTAGAAAAAAAAAAAAAAAAAAGGTTTATTTAACTCAATTTGAGCCTCCCCCAGGATAGCCTATGAAAAAATGCCAGAGGAAGGTGGGTCTCTGCCTTGACACCCAAGCAACACAGTCCTGCCCCCTCAGATATGACGGTGTGTGCCAGACCCATGGGACATGAGATTTGGGGTATGCTTCCAGTGTGCTGTTAAAAATGTCTTATCCTGGGGCTTCCCTGGTGGCTCAGTAGTAAAGAATCCGCCTGCCAATTCAGGGGACCCGGGTTCGATTCCTGATCCAGGGAGATCCTACATGCGGCAGGACAACTAAACCCGTGTGCCACAGCCACTGAGCCAGGGCTCTAGAGTCTGGGAGCTGCAACTGCTGAGCCGGTGTGCCTAGAGCCTGTGCTCCGCAGCACGAAAAGCCGCTGCAGTGAGGGACTTGCGCGCTGCAGTGGAGAGCAGCCCCGCTCGCCTCCACTAGAGAAAGCTCGCGCACAGCAATGAAGACAGCACAGCCATAAATTAACCGATTAAAAACACAAGTGAATCCTTTTAAAAATTGCCCCGTTCCCTCATCTGGCAGATGTGCCAGTAGATGAGGTTAACAGAGAAGTAAGCGCCGTGTTCCTGGGAGGAATAGAACTTTACAAACCCCAGGTGCCGTGATTAGTTGCATTAACGTGGGAGCCATGCATGGCAGGCGTCCCTCAGACCCCCATCCCCTCCTGAAACCTCAGTTCATGTCAGCGCAAAGCGGCAGAGGGCTCCTTGCCAGCCTCTGAGAGGCGTCAGAGGTGCCCCAAGAAACAGATCTCTGAAAATAGAATCGGATAGAGGAGATTCAAGTGCTTCTGTGGGACAATTACGGAAGTCCTGGAAAAATCAATTTGTCCCCATGTCTTTGAAGCTGGCTGTGACAGAGGAAACTGAAATTCTGTTCTTCCAAGTGGTAGGAAACCTCTGTTCTCTGGGTGTCTGCTCCTGAAAGAGGCTGTATCTGGTGAAGTACAGGGGAGGGGGGCTTCCTCTGCTCAGGGAACCAATAATAGGGCTCCCAGAGAGGGTGTTTTAGGGATGCTTGGGGGCCAAGGGTTGACATATATACTTTAGGGCTGTGGGCTTTTTTTTTTTTTTTTTTACTTTTTAAAGTCTTTTATTGAATTTGTTACAATATTGCTTCTGTGGTTTTCTGGCCACAAGGCATGTGGTATCTTAGCTCCCAGACCATGGATGTAACCCGTAGTCCCTGCATTGGAAGGTGAGGTCTCAACCACTGGAGCACCAGGGAAGTCCCAGGGCCCTGGTTTTTAAATGATGTTCTATGATGGTCCTAGGGGGGAGGATAGGGGTGCCCAGGGGCCAGTAATGCCCTTGAACTTGGCTGTGGGCAGTAGGGGGACTGCCCTGGATCTGGGACTTAGGGAGCTGACTCTGGCCAGGCTCTCCCCTCAGAGTCCAAGGGTGGGTGTGAGAGGAAGCCCCTCCCATGCCCCACCCTCATCCCAGCCCTGGCTCCAGTTCAGTTCAGTTCAGTCGCTCAGTCATGTCCGACTCTTTGCAACCCCATGAATCGCAGCACGCCAGGCCTCCCTGTTCACCATCTCCCGGAGTTCACTCAGACTCACGTCCATCGAGTCCGTGATGCCATCCAGCCATCTCATCCTTGGTTGTCCCCTTCTCCTCCTGCCCCCAATCCCTCCCAGCATCAGAGTCTTTTCCAATGAGTCAACTCTTCGCATGAGGTGGCCAAAGTACTGGAGTTTCAGCTTCAGCATCATTCCTTCCAAAGAAATCCCAGGGTTATGTCATCTGCATATCTGAGGTTATTGATATTTCTCCCGGCAATCTTGATTCCAGCTTGTGTTTCTTCCAGTCCAGCGTTTCTCATGATGGCTCCAGACAACTCCTGATACCTGGGACCCCAGATTTCCTGGTACCCGGGACCCCACAAACCCTGCCCAAATATCCTGGGCCTGGGATAGACCACCTTGCTGGTGTTTGGGTCTCCAGATGTGAGGGGTGGCCCACAAGCAGCTTCCAGGGGATGTGAGTGGGGCAGAAGGTGTGCAGGGGTGTGCAGAAGGCTCTTTGTGGTGCAGAATATATGATGTATACCTGCCATCCAGTACAAGTACATGCTGTGTGTGTGGGTATGTGTGTGTGTGGGTGTGTGTATGTGTGTGTGTGTATGTGGATATGTGTGGGTGGGTATGTAGTTGAGAGTATATCATTCTATTTCCACTTCCCTCTGTTAGACATTTTTTTGAAACTTTCTATATTCTGGAGTATACTTGATTAATCATATTGTGTTAGTTTCAGGTTACAGCAAAGGGATTCAGTTTCCATTAAAATTTATTTAAACCAGAAGTTGGGCTTTTCTAACGCCCTGTTGGCATCTTTGGAGGTCATTCTGTGCATCTCAGTGATTTAAAACTGAGCAAGTGTTAGAATTAGAGTTGGTTCTACAAATATGACCAGGGGTAGAAACACCAGAAAACACTTGGAAAGACGCTGGGCATCACCCAGATGCAATGTGCTGTGGTTGCTGCAGTGATTTCGTTGCTCATGAAGGAGGACTCTTTTTTTTTTTTTTTTTTTGAAGTTTCTTTAACTTTCCACACGGGCATCCCAGGAATTCAAGTGTGGAATGCTGTATACGCACATTTTCTATTCCTCCCATGGGCATTCTAAGATGGGGTTGAGGGGTTTGTGTGGGTTTAAGCCTGGAAAATCCCGTGGATGGAGGAGCCTGGTGGGCTGCAGTCCATGGGATCGCTAAGAGTCGGACACGACTGAAGTCACTTAGCAGCAAGCAAGTGCTGCCTCAGCTTTTGTGCCCCACTTTCTCTGCACCACTGTGGGGTTCAGGGGGGCACCTAGTCTTTAGGCTCCAGAGAGAAGTGACTCCTACAAAGGAAGACTGAGTAGTCTGTGGAATAAGGGGTGTGTTGGGGGAGAGACTTGTGTGTATGTATTTATATTTATGTGTGTGTATGTATGTGTGTATCTGTCTATGTATATAGGTGCATGTGTGAGTATATATGTGTGTGGCATGCACATGTGTAGTATCATGAGGTTTGTGATCTCTCATCACAGTCTCTAAAATCACAGATTGGACCATTCTGGAGGTGGCATTTTATTTCATTTTAATGTAATTTTTATTTAGTTTTTAAAAATTTAGACCCAGGGCAGCCAAAAATAAATAAATAAATTTACAGCTTTATGGTTTTTATTTTGTTTTTGCTTTAAAATATATTATTTTATTCAATCTTTATAACAAGTTTGTGGATAACACAGTATATTGCTTTGTGGGTGTTTTTTTTTTTTTTTTAATATTGGTTTGGCTGCACTAGGTCTTAGGTCCGGCACACAGAATCTTCGCTCTTCATTCAGCATGCAAGATTTGTAGCTGTGGCTTGCAAACTCTTAGTTGCAGCATGTGGGATCTAGTTCCCTGACTAGGGATAGAATTTGGGCTCCCTGCATTGGGAGCATGGAGTCCTAGCCACTGGACCACCAGGGAAGTTCCTTTAAAAAAATTATTTATGGAGGTGGCATTTGAAAGATCACCTTGTCCACTTCCTCTTTTAGGAACTAAGTACCAGAGTGAGGAAGTGACTGTCCAAAGTCACTTACCCCACCCCAACCCTGAGAGAAGCCTCACGATCCTTCACCAACATCTATGGTTGAAGAGAGGAGCTGACATAGTACATCTCAGGAGTAATTTTTAACTTACTAGGGCTCTGCTTTGTTAATTTCCCAAACTGGCTTCTGCCTGTTTTGGTTGCAAGTGACAGAAACCCCAACTGGGTTAAGCACTAAAAATAATTTCTTGCTCATCTCTCTGCAACTGCTGACTTTGAGCATAATTGGAAATAGGGGTCTAAACTATATATATAGGATGCTCTTTTCTCCCCTCTCTTTTTCTTCCTAATTCTTGGCCCCATCTTTTCCTCTTTGAGTCCATCCTTGAGCTTTTCCTGGTGGCCACTGGCACTTTCACCCCTGGCGGTCACAAGATGGCAGCACCAGGTCTAGTGCTTCAAAAAAGCAAAACAAAACAAAAAAAAACCAGAGGAAGTTCCTTGGTCCCAGCATTCCCATCAACATCCCAGTGGCTTCTCATTGGCTCCTATTCAGTCACATGACCATCCCTGGAACCAATCACTGTGGCTTTGGGTCCCTGGATCCCTGCATGAAACCCATCTGTATCCTTTATTATTGGAGTTAGTCAGGGACTGACACCATAGAAGGAAATTGAGAGCCTTTCCAAAAGAAAATGCATGAAAGTTGGGCAGCAAAAGCATCAGCTCTCTGCTTGATCAAATCCTATTATGATAAAATAAGGATATTTAAAGGCTCTCAAATTTGCCTAAAGCAGGGGGTAGCCCAGGCCTTTGTTCATTGATCTACCTGTATGAGCGATGACCTTGATTTCCTAGGTCCATAACATTGACCCCATGTCTCCATGTTCTTTGAAATTTATAAAACCTTTTCACATCCAGGGTGGGGCCTGAAGGCAAAAAATAAAATTGCTTGTTTAATTAAATCAATTAGTTAATATTCTAAAGCTTTATGATGATGTAAAGCCCAAGTTTTACATACAGGGCACAAGAGGTTTTAATAGACTTGACTTGTGTTCCAAATTAAAACAATGTTAAATTCTTGAGTAACCCTAACAGGGAGAAAGAAAAAAAAAAAAAAAAAAAAGAAAAGAAAAACCCTCTTATTTCCAAATCACTACCAGTGGAATTTTAAAAATTATTTATACACTTAGCCATGAGTCCCTTTATACATGATGGGTTTGGCAGGAAGGTCTGAAGCAATAATTTAAAACAGAGGTTGGGAATGTATATAAGGAACTCCCCCTCTTTCCCAAAATAAATGTACCGTCAGATCCACAAAGAGGTGACTTTTCCTAAGAAAAGACCGTAACTCTGGGAGCCGGGGGCCTGTGGGTGCTGTCTGAGTTAAGCTGACAGCTCACTGTGCTTACTTTCTGTGGATTCTAGAGTGGGAAGGGAACGATGATTCCTTGAGGTACAGTGGAAAGAGAGACCGATCCCTTGTCACAGATTATTTCATTTGATTTTAGTCCGGACTTACATGCTTAGATGGAATTATGAATACATGGCGGTGTTTTGTGGTTTGTTTGCTTAATTCACCAGTCATTATCTTTTGAACTTTTTTAGAAAATGGCTTAAAGTATGTGTAAGCATTTTTTAAAATATTTATTTTATTATTTGTCTTCGTCGAGCCTTTGGCAAGTGGCATCTTCATTGCAGAGTCAGGCACGACTTGGAGACTGAACAGCAACAACTCTTCATTGAGGAGCAGGCTCTTTGTTGCGGTGGACAGATTCTCTATCTGTGGCACTTGGGCCGTAAGTGCACAGACTCAGTAGCTGCAGACCATGGGCCTAGTTGCCCTAAGGTATATAGGATCTCAGTTCCCTGACCAGGGATCGAACCTGAGTCCCCTGCTTTGGAAGATGGATTCTTAACCACTGGACCACCAGGAAAGTTCCTCTACTGAACTTTATATTGAGTTTTGTTCTAAATAACAAGAAGACTCCATCCTCTGCCCAAGGATATAGACATCCCAAAAGACAAAAGACTGTGTCCCTAATGAAGGGGCTAGGTCACCAGGTCCCTTCCAGTAAGGGAAGGAGTCAGTGTTGAATAGCTATTTGGTTATACAGAAATGGATTGGAAAGACTGCCAGCAGGGAAGGAAGAGATAGAACCTAGTCTCAAAGCCCCTAAATTGTTCTTGTTGCCTCTCAGAGTGAGCGTCTGTAGGGGATGCTGCCCAGGGCCCCACCTGTGTCTCTTGGTTGGCCATTGGCTCACTCACCTTCTAGCTGCCACTACCTGAAACCTCTTCTCTGAGACCTGGTAGGTCGCTTTGCCCACCTAGCAAGCTGGAAGTGCCTGGGGATCTCCACCCAGTCAGAAGCCCTCAATCAATGTCTCTGGGCAACTGATGTATAAATCCTTAGTTCCTTCCCTCCTCAGGTAGCCTAACCCTTCTTTCAAAAAAAAGAGAACTTTTCTATTTTAGAATAACTTCTTTAGACTTACAGAAAAGTTGCAAAATAGCACAGAGAGTTCTCATATACTCTTCACCCAGCTTCCCCTGATACTGAGATCTTACACATTTATTCAAAGATCAAAACTAGGAAATTGATGTTGATAGGATGCGATTAACTGAACAACAAACCTTACCCGGTTTTCACAAGTTTTTCCACTAATGTCTTTTTACTGTTCCAAGATCTCTTCTGGGATCTCACAGTGCAGTGAGCTGGGGGGTCTCTTTGGTTTCTTCTAACCTGTGACCAGTGTCTGTCATTTTTGGTCTGGCCTGACCTTGACATTTTTGAAAAGTGCAGGTCAGTGATTTTTGAGAATGGCCCTTGGTTTGTGTTTGTCTGATGTTTTCCCATGTTTAAAACAGAGATACATTCATGTTTAAGTGTATTTAAAATGTGTCTCAATTTAAATTTAGAGATTTAAAATGAGATACATTTAAATTTTTTTTTTAATTTTATTGGCTCCACCGTGTGGCTTAGGCGATCTCAGTTGTCGGACCAGGGATCAAACTGGTGCCCCCTGCAGAGGAAGCGTGGAGTCCTAACCACTGGACTGACAGGGAATTCCCTAATATGAGATTCACTTTATTTTCATTTATTTTTTTAAAGAATAGTTATTTATTTGGCTGCTCTGGGTCTTAGTTACGGCCCACAGGATGTTTGGTTGTGGCGTGCGAACTCTCAGTTGCGGTATGTACTAGGTAGTTCCCTGACCAGGGATCAAACCTCAGTCCCCTGCACTGGCAGGTCAGTGTCTCAGCCAGTGGACTACCAGAGAAGTCCCGAGATACATTTTAAAATGAGATACGTTCTTGGCAAGAAAGCCAGAGGGACAGTGTTGAGTTGTTCTCTGTGGCATCGTAGCCGAGGCAAATGTGGTTGGTAAGTCTTCCTGCTAGTGATGTTAACCTTGATCCCTTGGTTAAAGTAGCAACTTTCTCCCTTGTAACATCACCATTTTCCCTTTGTAATGAATAATGCTACTGAGGGAAACCCTTGGAGACCTTGCAAATATCCTGTTTCCCCTCAAACTTTGGCCCAATGATTGTAGCATCCACTGGTGGGTCTTGCCTGTGGCAGTCAGGATTTGGGGAAGAACTCTGTAATAGCACATTATTTTCCACAGTAAGTTGTAGGAATAGTCACACTGTGCTGTGCTTAGTTGCTCAGTCATGTCAGACTCTTTGCGACCCCATGGACTGAAGTCTACCAGGCTCCACTGTCCATGGGATTTCCCAGGCAAGAATACTGGAGTGGGTTGCCATGCCCTACTCCAGGGGATCTTCCCAACCTAGGGATCAAACCCAGGTCTCCCGCATTGCAGGCAGATTCTTTACCATCTAAGCCACCAGGGAACCCCAAGAATGCTGGAATGGGTAGCCTATCCCTTCTCCAGGGGAACTTCCTGACCCAGGAATCTATCTGAAGTCGGGTGGATTCTTGCAGGTGGATTGCAGGTGGATTCTTTCCCAGCAGAGCTACTTGAGAAGCCGTCACACTAAGCTGGATAAATAAAAACCATGTTGCATTACAGTGACCTGGCTCAGGTTTTGATGCAGATGAGTGATGAGAAAACTTTTAGTGTTCAGACCTGTTTGGATTTCAGCTTTGTGGGTAAGGGGTTGTGGATTTGTATCTTCTTTCCTGACATTAGAAGTGAGGCTGATGTGGGAAACTGGCAGTATGATTCCTGTTTTGCTGAAAAGTGTGCATCTGATCTTTGACCAGATCCAGCAGAATCTGGTACAAAATGTTGCTTCCCTGTTTCTTGGAAGCCAAGTTGTGCTTTTGGATCGGGGAAGAGGAATGCCTTTGTGGTAGGGGATTGTGGGTGAGCTGGAGAGATACAGAACCCAAAGTTGAAAGTCATTGCAGGTTTGTCTTCCCTCCTCCCAGGGTCAGACCAGATTCCCTGGAGCTGGTACAACCTCCCCTTCCCCAACCACCACCACCTTTATCATCCCTCTGGATTTAAGGCATCCAAGTTACCCTAGAATGGCCCTGTTTCCTTGGAGGGTGTCTCAGAAATGGAGAAGCAGTTTGGCAAAGAAAGGGCTCCTTCACTGCAAGGAAAAATACACACCCACTGTCAGTTTCTTTTCATTTAACCCCACAGTCCTCTAAAGGGTGTGCACTGGAGACTAAAATTCATTCGGCACCATTTAGAGAAGAACGGACTTGAAACATGAAAATGCAGCTTTGAAAATGTAATGGAACACAGATCCTTCTCTTGCAGAAAAGATATTTTAAATAAGAGGTCTTTCAGGTTCCCCCCCACCTCCTGCCTCCATCTGATTTATAGGTTTGTGATTAACCATGACATTGACCAGTCAGATCCAAAGTGGACGCTGCTGGAGGTTCACTGGGGCCAGGCGGGCAATCTTGTCACAGAATCAGCAAGTCAGTGCTTATATTCATCCCTTGCCTCAGCTGAAACAAATTACCGTGACTTAGAGGCTTAAACCAACATGCATTTATTATCTTGCGGTTCTGGAAGTCCGAAGTCTGGAAATGGGTCTCATTGAGCTAAAGTGTAGGTGTCAGCAGGGTTGGCTTCAAAGTTCTAGGGGAGAATCTGTCTCTTGACTCTTCCTTCTTCTAGAGCCTGTCCTGTTCCTTGGCTCGTGGCCCCTTCCTCCATGGCCAGCAATGGCCATTGGAGTTTTTTCTCATGCCACGTCCCACTGGCCTTCTCTTCTTCCCTTTTCCATCTTTTAAGAACTCTTATGATTACAATGGCCCCAACTGGACAGTCCAAAATTATGTTGTTATTGTAAGGTCAGTTGATTAGCCACCTTAATTCCACATGTAAACTTAATTCCTCTTTGTCCTGTAACCTAACAGATTGACAGGCTTGGGGGAGTACGCCATGGACATCTTTGGGAGGCTGCTATTCTGCCTCCCCAAGGTGGAGTGAACAAGTCACACAAGAAGACAGAAAGCCTCCGGCAAGGAGGTGAGAGACTACTATGTACCCAGGAAAATTCACCAGAATAATAGCTAACATTTATTAAATGCTTACCATGAACTTGACCCATTACAGACTTTATCTCATTTAATTCTGTGAAGTGGATACTATTATTCTACCCATGTTACAGAGGAGGAAAAGCAGAGGCTTATGAAATCAAATAAATTAGCTAATTCAATTTTAGTAGTCACATGTGGTCCATTGACAGATGACTGGATAATGATATGCTACATATATACATGGGCTTCCCTGATAGCTCAGTTGGTAAAGAATCCACCTGCAATGCAGGAGATCCCAGTTCGATTCCTGTATTCTGTATACATGATGGAATGCTACTCAGTCGTAAGAAAGAACAAAATCATGCCATTTTCAGCAACATGGATGGACCTGGAGGTTATCATACTGAGTGAAGTAAGTCAGACAGGGAAAGACAAACACCAGATGATATCACTCATATGTCGAATCTAAAAAAGTGGTACAAATGAACCTACTTAAAACAGAAATGTGCTCACAGACATAGAAAACAAACTTATGGTTACCAGAGGGGAAAGGAGGGAGGGATAAATTAGGAGTTTGGGATTGACAGATACATACTACTATGCATAAAATAGGTAAACAACAAGGACCTCTGGATAGCACAGGAAACTGTCCCCAGTATTGTCCAATAACCTATAGTGGAAAAGAATGTGAAAAAGAATATATACCGATTGTAAATCAACTATGTTGTTAGGTTGCTAAGTCCTGACTGACTCTTTGAGGCTCCATGCACTGCAGCACACCAGGCTCCTCTGTCCTCCGCTATCTCCTGGAGTTTGCTCAAATTCATGTCCACTGAGTTGGTGATGCTATCTAACCATCTCATCCGCTGCCAACCCCTTCTTTTGCTTTCAATATCTCCCAGCATCAGGGTCTTTTCCATTGAGTCGGCCTTTTGCATCAGATGGCCAAAGTATCGGAGCTTCAGCTTCAGCAACAGTCCTTCCAATGAATATTCAGGTTTCATTTCCTTTAGGATTGATTAGTTTGATCTCCTTGCATTCCAAGGGACTCTCAAGAGTCTTCTCCAACACCACAGTTCAAAAACTTCAATAAAAAAAAATGTTACATATGGCTAGAGGCTACCACAAAGAGCAGTGCAGCTGATAAATTAAAACTAATTAAATCAAAACTGAGCATAAATTCATTAGAGTGTGGGCTAGCCAGTGTCTCAGGTGCTCCACACACAGCGCAGCCTAGATGCAAACCGTTTCCTTGCCTGCAGAAAGTTCTGCCAGGCAGCACTGCTGGAGAGGGCAAACATCTTTCCCAACATCACACGATTAGGTAGTGGGACAGTCGGGGTTTGAACGCAATGCCTTTGGCTCAAGAACATGAGTGTGGAACCGCCATGTTAGACAGATACTCGGCGTCCACTTCTGTCATGGGGCGTTGAAATGCCTCGTACGCTGGGTAAAGCTTTTTTTTACATCTTTGTCCATCTGCATTGAGCCCCTTCTTATGAATACCTGGTTTCTGGTTCAAATGTGTCTTGGCATTTTCATTCAGCCTTTGAATACTTGCACCTGCTCGAGTTCACTGCAGAAACCAAACAGGTCACCAAGGCTGTTCAGCACCCCCATTAGCTGCCTGGCACAAACTGGACACCAGCATCTTTCCCTTGCCCTTTTTATGTGTGTGTGGGTTCCAGTGCCGGATATTGTCAGGTGTTTTTATTTTTATTTATTTTGCTGTATTGCCCAGCTTACAGGATCTTAGTTCCCGGACTAGGGATCAAACCCAGGCCCCAGGCAGACCACCAGGGAACTCTCCTCACCTGCTCTTTCATTAGCCTTCCAAAGGTGAATGGAAGCCTTCCAAGGGGAAGGACATAGATAGCCGAGGAGGATCACATCCAAGGAAAGAACAATTTTTTATCAATCTCCTTGCCCTGCAGTGTTGGCTACGTCAGAGGTGCTGGTCTGCTGATCTCTGTGTGGACACTCATCCAGTTTACCTCCAACTTTTTCAGTGGAAATTTGCCAAAGAAGATGAGCTGTTTGACTGTAAGAATAGCAACAACTTGTACTCAGAGGACACCTAGAATGTACCATGGCTCCAAGTGTGCCCATGAGTGAAACTGTCACCCCCTGAGGCAGAAGTTCCATCTCCAATTTCCAGATGGAGACACTGAGCTTTTCAGCCCCTTCCTGGGGTCACAGCTAGTAGTGATGGTGTAGGATTCAAACCCAGACTGCCTAGCTTCAAGTTCTGGGCCCTTCACCCTGTGCAATTTTTCCCCTACACCTTTAAAAAAATTAATTCATTCATTTTATTGTTATTACCATGTTTTGGTTGTGCTGGATCTTCATTGTGGTGGCTTGTCTGGTTGCAGATCACAGGCGCTGGAACTCAGGCTTCAGTATTTGTGGCACACGCGCTTAGTTGCTCCACGGCATGTGTCTCTTCCCTGACCAGGGAGTGAACCCTTGTTCCCTGCATTGGCGGGTGGATTCCTATCCAGTGTACACCAGGGAAGTCTCCCACTGTGTCTTGAATGTCAACCAGAGGTCATTTTGTTTCCTTTCTCAAGTGCCTGGCACTTGTGAACGGAACCAGAAGACCAGTCTGCCTGGTGTTAGCGAGGGTTCTCCCCTCTGCAGGTGAGCTGGGCTACAGAAGGCGTGGCTGGTGAGCCCAGGCCTGTCTGCTGTCTCAAGGTGCTCCCTACCCCTCCCTCCTGGGTCTCTGCTCTGGGCCCCTGGAGGTCTCTGGGCAGGAGCAGCCTTGTCTGTGCCAAGCTCCAGATTCCAGGGAGTGGAGCTGATTTGTTTCCTGAATCAAGGAGGAAAACCAGAGCTGGAAGGAATGAGAGGAACTGTGTCCCACCTAGCCCCTCATGCTCAGAGCCTTGAACAAGCGGGGACCAGATAAAGGCAGACTTCGTCAGGAAGCTCTCACACTGGGCCACCCAACGCCAGGGCTCCCAAGGATGCAACCCAAATGACATACACGTTATGGGCACCTCATGCTTCCTGGGCGGCTCATGGTAAAGAACACCCATCTGCCAGCGCAGGAGACGCGGACTCGATCCCTGGGTGGGGAAGATCCCCTGGAGGAGGAAATGGCAACTCACTCCCGTATTCTTGCCTGGAGAATCCCATGGACAGAGGAGCCTGGTGGGCTACAGTCCATGGGGTAGCAAAGAGTTGGGCCTAGCTAAGTGACTGAGCCGTGCACGCGCACGCACGCGCACATGCACACACGCACACATACACACACACACACACACACACACAGCTTTAGCCACTGGCTTCATTACCATCCCCAGTTATCCAGGCCTCTGGGATATTTCTCTTCACTCCAAGAAAGCTCCTTTTGTGCTGCTGTGAATTCCCAACCACAAGGGCCAGTGTACAGAACAAACAAATCAGCCTGAGGCAGACAGAACTTTCCAGAATCCCTGGCCTGGCCAGACCAGCTCCTTCCTGAGCAGTGCAGTGCATGCCACATTTCACAGTTTACAAAATGACTTTTTTTTTTTTTGGTTTTCACAAGGAAATTTTTCCAAGAAAGTTTTGAGAATGATAAATGATGCTCCCACAGGATTTCATGGAAAATGTTCACTCGACTTTCTGAATTGCCTCTGGGAGTCCAGTTGGGGCTGGCAGGTCCCTGTGGGCTGAAGGACAATTGTCCAGCCTCCAGGGGAAAGTTTCCGGCTGCCTGACAGGAACTGAAATGCTGTCCAGAAGGACAGAGAAAATATTTATTTTCAGCCTCGGGCAAAAATCTTAAATTCATAAATGTGTGAATTCCAGAGTCACGGAAGCAAAGTGTAAATTATTCAGGATTGTCTGTATTCTGCAGATAGATTGTGCAATGAGAGTGTTGAAACCAGAATGATAGGAATGAGAGAGATGCAGTTTATCTTGTAAGAGTCATGCTTAAATAAATACTGGGGAGCGTTCAGGGCTATTTAAAATAAGACGTGGAGTTCTACCATGCGGCCACCTGACGCTGACTTCCCACTGCTGTTTCTACTTCCACTCTAGCCGTATTTTGGCTCTGCTTCCATTTCTGGTATTTTCTTTCAGTTCATTTACTGTTCAAACAGCCCTTGATTTTCAGGTCACTTTCCATATTTAACTTTAATCCTTTCTTCCCCCATCTGTTAATCCAGAAAGTGCTTCACTATTGCTCTTTATTCCTACTTACACTGAGCTGAAATTTTTTTAACCTTAAAAGATGTCTTTAGCCATTCAGAAATGTACAAAAATGACAATTAAGAGGAAAAGAAATCCATGGTTCTGTTCTCATATAATTCCTGCTCACATTAAAAAATCCTAAATTTTATAAACACTTGAAAATGCAAACAGTACAAAGAAGTGCAACATGGAAGATGAACATCTCCCCTCTTTCGTGCAAACCCTCCTTTCTTGGGCTGCTTGATTTAGCAAAATAAGACACAGGACATTCAGTTATATATGAATTGCAGACAAACAGTATTTTTAAAATTTATTTATTTGAGAGTTGTGTCATGTGAGCTCTGAGTTGTGGCGTGTGGGATCTAGTTCCATGATCAGGGACAGAATCTGTGCCCCCTTGCATTGGGAGTACAAAATCTTAGCCACAGGACCACCAGGGAAGTCTCATAAACAACATTTTTTTTTTTTAGTATAAGTATATCCCACATATTGCCTGGGACATGCTTATGCTAAAAATTTTTTTGTTGATATGAAATTCAGTTTTAACTTGGCACCCTATCTTGTGCCTGGCAATCCTATCCCTTCCCCGCCTAGACCCTCTCCCCAGCGCACATCTGTGGGTTACATCCTAGCAGTAGGATTGAGGGTCAGAAGAATCTAGAATTGAGACTGGGTTGGAGAAATTTACTGGAGTAAATGGAGCACTGCAGTGAGCTTCATCCTGCTCATCTTCCTGGGAAACACTTTTTTCAAGTGCTGGAAACAGCTGGATCCTTACAACAAAGGAAACAATCAACACACTGAAAAGACAACCTATGGAGTAGGAGAAAGTATTTGCAAATCATCTAGCTGATAAAGGGTTAGTATCTAAAATATCTAAAGAACTCCTACAGCTCAATAGCAAAAAATCAAATAACCTGATTTAAAAATGGGCAAAGCTCTCAACTAGATATTTTTCCAAGGAATATATACAGATGGTCAATAGGTACACGAACCGATTTTTGCTCAGCACCACTAATCATCAAGAAAAGACAAATTAAAACCGTAATGAAGAACCACCTCACACCTGCTAGGATGTCTATCCACAAATGTTGGTGAGGATGTGGATAAAAGAGAACCTTTGTTCATGGCTTCCCTCATAGCTCAGTTGGTAAAGAATCTGCCTGCAATGAAGGAGACACCAGTTTGATTCCTGGGTCGGGGAGATCAGCTGGAGGAGGAAAAGGCTACCCACTCCAGTATTCTTAGGCTTCCCTTGTGGCTCAGCTGGTAAAGAATCTGCTTGCAATGCAGAAGATCTGGGTTTGATCCCTGGATTGAGAAGATCCCCTGGAGAAGGGAAAGGCTACCCATTCTAGAGTTGCAAAGAGTCAGACAGGACTGAGCGACTTTCACTTTTGCTTTGTGCATTGTAGGTAGGAATATAAATTGGTGCAGCCACTATGGAAAACTGTGGAGGTTCCTCAAAATATTTAAAATAGAACTAAGATACGATCCAGCAATCCCACTTTCCAGCCAAGGGAGTTGATATCAGTATCTCAAAGATGCAGCATTATTCACAGTAGCCAAGACAACCTAAATGTCCACTGACGAAAGAATGAATAAAGAAACTGTGGCTTGTAATTCGATGAAATGGTATTCAGCCATGAAAAAGGAGGAAATCCTGCCATTTGTGACAGTGTGGATGAGCTTGGAGGCTGTTACCCTAAATGAAACAAGCCAGGTATAGAAGGGCAAGTACTGCCTGATACCACTTATATGATGAATCTAAAAGAATTGAACTCAGAAGCAGATGGTAGAATAGGGGTGGCCAGGGGCTGAGAGGAGGAGGAAACAGGAAAGATTTGTCAAATGGCACAAAGTTTCTATTATAGAAAAGGAATATTAATTCCTGGAGACTTCCTGTACACCACAGTACCTGTAGTTAACAATACTGATTTGTAGGTTTAAAACTTGGTTAAGAGGATAAGTTTAATAAATGTTGTTATCACACCCCAAAATAAAAGAGCAGGAAGACATTTTTGTAAGTCATGGATATGTTTGTGGCATCTAATTGTAGAGATGGTTTCAAGGGTGTATACTTATTTCCAAACTCATCAGGAGTCGATGTGAAGATCAACAATTTGTTTTTTTTTAAGGGGGTGGGGACTTCCCTGGTGATCCAGGGGTTAAGAATTCTCCTTCCAGTGCAGGAGACTTGGGTTGATCTCTGGATGGGGAACTAAGATCCACATGCTGAGGGGCAACTAAGCATGTGCTCGGTAACTAGAGGTCCTGCATGCTGCAGCAACTGAGACCTGACGCAGCCACTAAGTAAATAAACATTTAAAAAGTTACAAAGGGAGTGGATCATATTTAAGTGAGTAAGTGGAACAGGAAGACAATGAGTCACAAGATGGCAGTGTTTTAGGAGATGGATTTTATTTGGAGTCTAAGGTTTGAATGATATTGTGCCTGTGTGTGTGCTAAGTCACTTCGGTGGTCTGACTCTTTGCAACCCCATGGGACTGTAGCCTGCCAGGCTCCTCTGTCCACGGGATTCCTCCAGGCAACAATACTGGAGGGGGTTGCCATGCCCTCCTCCAGGGGATCTTCCCGACCCAGGGATCAAACCTGCGCTTCCTGTGGCTCCCGCATTGCACTGAGCCACCAGGGAAGCCCTTGAAAGATATTGGCCACACTGAATTTGTGAAATGACAGGCTCTTATTGAATCTCATCTCAAAATGTAAGATTTATTAGCATTTGAAGAACTGATGTATTTAAAATTCTCTTCAGTCCCAGAATCTGATCATGCTGGTTTAGTGGGCCTGGGAAGCAGCATCTCTTTTCCATCTTCTCGGTTTCGTCCCAATATCTGGATAATCTCTGGATCCTCTCTGGATCCTCTCTGGACGTTGGGCAGAAACCGCATGTCATTATCATCCCATTCGATCTGGTGTTCTCACCACCTGCTCCTCCAGTGGCAGGTCTGGTGTGTGTATTTACACACCTTACACTGTTTGTTTTCAGATCAAATATGTGCAAAGGAAGCAAAGGCCATTCCTTGTTTGCTTTGCCTTGTGAAGCCCAGTCAGGTGATGGGCTGGACTCAGCACCTGAATGCACTCAGTGCCCCCACCCCGCTCCCTTCCCCAGGACCCACCAAGAACGCTTGGCCCCTTAACCATGCTTTTCAAACTTTCTCAGTAATCACAGTCCATTTCAATATTCCAATCCATTACACTCACACACATGTACGGAGGTGAGAGTCAAAATATTTAACATCTGGTGGGGCCAAGAAGCTGACCCATCAGAATTTGGTCTTAAAGCGGAGCCAGGCCTAGAAACCCCCTGCTGTGCCAGAAGTTAACCCTTTTGTTGCTGAATCTGAAAGGGGTTGTGGGGAGAGGGTATCCCAGGGCAGCAGGAGGAGGACATGGTCAGGCATCAGTTGTCCCCCAACCAGTAGAAATGCATTTGAGTATTTTAACAATGAGTATGGTTGTAATGCCGAATGCCAGCTGAATCTCAGCTTTACGTATATATACATACCTGAAACAAAAGTTCCATAAAGCAATACTTAGCTTTTCTGCTGTGACACTCTCTAATGTTGTTCTGTTTCATTCTGTTTTGTTCCACTTCACCCCAGCCCATTCTTTTGCTTAAAAAAGTGCTGACCCAGAGCTTCTAAACTGATTTCACAACCCACTGATTGCTCAGGACCCACAGTTTGGAACACTTCTCTTTTCTGGTAGCTCTCAAACTTCTTCATGCCTAAGAAGTAGCTGGGAAGTATGTTACAGATGTAGATTCCCCTTTCAAACCCTGCTGGGCTTCAGCCTTCATTTCAGAAGTCCTCCAAGTCCCCTAAGTGATGCTGATGAGGATGGTTTAAGAACCACTCTTGCAGAAACATGTGTCCACCCTGGGATGTGAAACACAGACACACAGACACACACACACACACATATATCCTTTTCTGGATTGTCTGTATTTTTCTATTTATCTATGTGTCCAATCTGTAATGAAGGAGGGAAGATATTTTTAGTTGCCAACAAGGAAAACTCAACTGAAAGTGATTAAAACAATGCAATGGATTTATTGACTTATACTTGAGAAGTCTGGGGCTTCAGGCAAGGCAGGATCTCGCTGCCCCGATGACACAGTGAGGACCAACTTTCTCTCTCTGCATTTGTCAGCTCTGCTCTCTCTGTCTCGGTGCTACCTTGGTCTGAATCCAGGAGCTCCAACATTACATGCTTCCTTGGTCATATCCAACAGGAAAACGAGAATCTACATCAACAGGCCCTCTGGAATTAGGCTAAGTTATCCTTTTTGATCTGATTTAAACACAGCATTGGGGTAGGAGAATGGACCATGGCTTATGCCAATCAGACTCCATCCTAGAGCTGAGGATGAAGTTGGTCCCACACAAACCCTGGCTGTTCAGGGTGCTCTTTGGGAAAGGGAGGTTAGATGCTCTGGATTGCAAAGAATCAACAGTTGCACCTCCATTTGCTGAGACCATACCTCTTTTAAAGAAAACTTTTTATTTTGTATTGGGGTATAGCCAATTAACATGTTGTGATAGTTTCAGGTGAAGAATGAAGGAACTTAGCCATACATATGCATGTATCCATTCTCCCCCAAACCCCACTCCCATCCAGGCTGCCACATAACATTGGGCAGAGTTTCATGTGATGTATACAGTAGGTCCTTTCTGGTATCCATTTTAAACATAGCAGTATGTACATGAGACCACACCTTTTTGATGATTACAGCTTTGCAGTATGTTTTACCATCTTATTACTGTCTTTTACACAATTTCATGGTTTTTCATTTTAGATGAATTTTAGCATCAGCCTTTCATTTATATTAGGAGGTTGCTTGGAATTGATTGAAGTGGTGGAGTAAAGTGGGGGTGAAAGCAGCATCTTTATAATGTTGAGCCTTTTTACCCAAAGAATAAGATAAGACTTTCCATTATTCAGGTCTACTCATATTCTCCAGTGAAGTTTTATAAGTGTTCTCACACTGGTCTTGGGCATTTCTTCTGACTTTTTGCCTCAGTATTCTCTGATTTTGTTTTTTTACATAGATGGATCTTTCAGCCCCCTGATATTGTGTCATTGGTTGAGGCTGTCATAAAGGAAAGTTGTTGGCGTTTGTGTATTTATCTTGTATCTGCCCACCCTATCAAGGCTTAGTTATAACACTTTTTCAGCTGGTTCTTCTCATGGGAATCTTTGCCCCATTTCTCTCCTCAGATGTGCTACAGTTCGGCTCCATCTCTTCTCCCAGGAGTCACAAGTAGTTTTTTTTATTTTTTTTTATTTTTAAGGTAACGTTAAAAAAATTTAAATTTAGTGGCTGTGCTGGGTCTTCACTGCTGCACTCGTGCTTTCTCCAGCTGCAGTGAGTGGGGGCTCCTCTCTAGCTGCAGGGCACAGTCTTCCCATTGCCCTGCGGCAAGTGGAATCTTCCTGGACCAGGGATCGAACCCATATCCCCTGCATTGGCAGGCTAATCCCTAACCACTGGACCACCAGGGAAGTCCCACACATGGTTTCTTAATCTCTAGTTCCCTCCACATCTTCTTAGAGCTTGTTCCACTTTACTTTCCCTGTTTCATCCCACACCATCCACTCCCTACCAGAACCCCTCTATTCCACAAGTCAAAAACATATTCAGCATCCTCAGATTTCATGGGTAGTGTGAAGTGGACATTTTCCCCTAAACCTCTCTTAATATATAAAATTCTTTGTGGGATACCACTGAGGGCTATTATTTACAAGCTGCCAAACTTTGGGTAATAATTGTTCTCATACCTGGCATCCAGTTTAACTGCCTAATGGGGCCAGTGGAAATACCACTGTGTATCGGGAGAGATGAACTCTTTCAGAGGTTGGGGGAGGTTGTAATTTGGCCCTCCTCATTAAAGCTCCAATAAATATTTTCCTGCCACTGCTTTTAGAGATAGAGAAGCAGGTATTTCATCCCCAAACCATTAGATTTTTTAAAAATTGTATATTTTATTCTCTGCAACAGGTCAAATAGCATAAAAACAGGTAGTTAGTTGCAGAAGTTCAAGTAATGTAAAGGTGTTAATAATTCCCTCTTATGGATAATGTAACATGTAATAATACCCACCCAGGTGAGGTGAGGTGAGGTGAAGTCACTCAGTCGTGTCCGACTCTTTGCGACCCTGTGGACTGTAACCTACTAGGCTTCTCCGTCCATGGGATTCTCCAGGCAAGAATACTGGAGTGGATTGCCATTTCCTTCTCCAGGGGATCTTCCCGACCCAGGGATCGAACCCGGGTCTCCTGCATTGGAGGCAGACGCTTTACAGGCAGTAACAGTTTAGCGTGTGTTCTTCTATGCCATGTTTGTACTTATGAGCTTGTTTAGCATGGTTTTTTTTTTTAATCAAAGTATAATTAATTTACAATATTGTGTTAGTTTCAGGTGTACAGCACACTTATTCAGTTATACATATGTGTGGAGATCTATATTATTTTTTCAATTCTTTTTCCCTTATAGCTTATTGCAAGATATTGAGTATAATTCCTTGTGCTATACAGTAAATCCTTGTTGTTTGTCTGTTTTATATATGGTAATGTATATCTGTTAATCCCATATTCCCAATTTATTCCTTTCCTCCTTCCCCTTTGGTAAATATAAGTTTGTTTGCTATGTATTTGAGTCTATTTTTGTTTTGTAAAGAAGTTCATTTGTCCTATTTTTTAGATTCTGCATATGTGATATCATATAAAATTTCTGACTCTAAATTACTTCATTTTTTATGATCATCTCCAGCTCCATCCATTATTGGTTTCAATTTTTAAAAAACAAATTTGTTGCTGTTCAGTTGCTCAATCATGTCTGACTCTTTGTGACCCCATGACTGCAGACTTCTCTGTTCTTCACCATCTCCCGGAGCTTGCTCAAACTCATG
Source organism: Cephalophus harveyi (assembly GCA_006410635.1). Lineage (NCBI taxonomy): Eukaryota > Metazoa > Chordata > Mammalia > Artiodactyla > Bovidae > Cephalophus > Cephalophus harveyi. The sequence goes on from SJYT01071643.1 coordinate 57,263, forward strand.
TCCATTGAGTCGGTGATGCCATCCAGCCATCTCATCCTCTGTCATCCCCTTCTCCTCCTGCCTTCAATCTTTCCCAGCATCAGAGTCTTTTCTAATGAGTCAGTTCTTTGCATCAGGTGACCAAAGTTTTGGAGCTTCAGCTTCAGCATCAGTCCTTCCAGTGAATATTCAGGACTGATTTCCTTTAGGATTGACTGGTTAGATCTCCTTGCAGTCCAAGGGACTCTCAAATCTTCTCCAACACCACAGTTCAAAAGCATCAGTTCTTCAGCACTCAGCTTTGTTTATGGTCCAACTCTCACATCTATACATGACTACTGGAAATACCATAGCTTTGACTAGACAGACCTTTGTCAGCAAAGTGATGTCTCTACTTTTTAGTATGCTGTCTAGGTATGTCATAGCTTTTCTTCCAAGGAGCAAGCATCTTTTAATGTCAAAGCTGCAGTCACCATCTGCAGTGATTTTGGAGCCCAAGAAAATAAAGTCTGTCACTGTTTCCATTGTTTCCCCATCTATTTGCCATGGAGTGATGGGACCAGATGCCATGATCTTAGTTTTTTTGACTACTGAGTTTTAAGCCAGCTTTTTCATTCTCTTCTTTCACCTTCATCAAGAGACTCTAATTCCTCTTTGCTTTCTGCCATAAGGGTGGTGTCATCTGCATATCTGAGGTTATTGATATTTCTCCTGGCAATCTTGATTCCAGCTTGTGCTTCATCCAGCCCGGCATTTCACATGATGTACTCTGCATATAAGTTAAATAAGCAGGGTAACAATATACAGCCTTGACGTTCTCCTTTCCCAATTTTGAACCAGTCTGTTGTTCCACGTCCCATTCTAACTGTTGCTTCTTGACCTGCATACAGGTTTCTCAGGAGGGAGGTAAAGTGGTCTGGTATTCCCATCTCTTTAAGAATTTTCCACAGTTTGCTGTGATCCACACAGTCAGTATTCTAGTCACATTACAACCTATTATTGTTTTGAACAGCTTTCAGTTTTGGAGTAGTTTTAGATTTGTAAGCAAGTTGCAGAGCTTTCATATAGCTGTCACCCCATCTCTCCCATGGTACATTTGCCAAAACCAAGACACCGGCTCCAACACATTACTGTTAACTAAGTGAAGCGAAGTGAAGTTGCTCAGTCATGTCCGACACTTTGCGACCCCACGGACTATTGCCCTCCTCCATCCATGGAATTTTCCAGGCAAGAGTACTGGAGTGGGTTGCCATTTCCTTCTCCTAGGGATCTTCCTGAATCAGGGATTGAACCCAGGTCTCCTGCATTACAGGCAGACACTTTATTGTCTGAGCCACCAGGGAAGCCCCATTTAACTATTTTACTATAGCTCCATTTTACTATTAACTAAACTTCACCCTTTATTCATATCNTCCTTCTCCTAGGGATCTTCCTGAATCAGGGATTGAACCCAGGTCTCCTGCATTACAGGCAGACACTATATTGTCTGAGCCACCAGGGAAGCCCCATTTAACTATTTTACTATAGCTCCATTTTACTATTAACTAAACTTCACCCTTTATTCATATCTCACCAGTTTTCCTCCCAAATCCCATCCAGGACACTACCCTGCATTCAGTCATCATGCCTGCTTAGCCTCCTCCAATCTGTGGTTCCTTAGTCCTTTTGTGTCTTTCATGACCTTGACACTTTTGAAGAATACTAGATAATTATTTTGTAGAATGGTCCTATATGTGTCTTTGATTTATTTCTCTTGCTTAGACTGTGAATGGTTTTGAGGGAGGAAGAACACAGAGACAAATTCTTATCATGTCAGCGGTGCATATGATCAGCCTATTACTGATGAGGTTAACCTTGATTGCATGCTGATTTTTTAAACTTAATTTTTAATGTAATTTAAAAAAATTGATTGTATCAGGTCTTTGCTGCAACACACAGGTTCTTTAGTTTGCAACATGCAAGATCCAGTTCCCTGACTAGGGACTGAACCTGGGCCCCCTGCATTGGGGGTGAGAAGTCGCAACCATCAGGGAAGTCTTTTTTTTAACTGCCTCTTCAGATCAACACATGTGCCTTGTGCATTCATTTTAACAGCTGCATAGTATTCCACAGTGTCAATGAAACATGTGCCATTCAAATCTTCCGAAGTTCTCATATAAATGTGAAAACTCTCAATACTTGGATGGGTGATTCTCAGTAAGTGTGCTGAACTGGAAAGACACCCATATGTTTACTGTGGGTGAGATTTAAAACTAGGGGGTGGGGTGGTCTCAGTGCAGGGGGGAAGTGCTAGACAGTAGCAGGTATCCCCAAGGAGGGGAAGATGAGTCCACAGAGGTCAGTGGAACCAAGAGGGGAAACCTCCAAGAAGTACATAAATGACTGTGAGAATGGTTGGGTCATAATGATGTCTTGAGCCCAGACAAAGAGAGAAAATTATTATAAATGGTGGATTGCAGAGAGGGTCCGGTGCGGTGAAGACGGACCATGGGGAAGACTTTGAAAGGACCAGGAGAAAGCCTAGCTTGATCCAGGCGCTGGAGGTAAGGCAGCGACAGAAGGAGGAACCCATGGAGGTCAGGTCTCTGCCTTTTGTCACGTCATCGTGCACCACCTCCGAGGGGATAACCCAGCCTGTTGGAACATCCTCTTGGACAAGACGCATGCTACTCCTGGTGGGTGGAGTGTAGGTCCTGCAGAAGCGATGGATCCATATAGTTTCTGGATGTTCTTTGTTTCATGAGTAGGGCTGGGATTCCCCCTTCCCTTCCACTAGATGGAGGCCATCTATCCTACCTCTTAGGAAATCTGGAGCCTATGTTCCATCATGACTTTGTCACTGAGATATGTTTTCATGCACAGTTGACAGTCATCCAGCTTTGGAAAATGAAAAGTTGAGGGTCACTGCAATTTCCTCTTTCTCAACCAAGAGGTGCCTTGGATGTTTGTGGCAGGGAACTCCCTCTGCCAGCCCCTTAGCTACTGCCTGACTCGTTTTCTTCTCCACCTGGCCCCACCACTCCTGTCCCAAGCAGACAGAAACCAGATCCCGACCTCCCGATCCCCCACCCCCACCCCCCCCACAATGACATTTCAAATCAGGAACACAGGAGACTGTCTAAAAAGTAACTGATGTCAGAGGAAGCACGGTGCCAATTCAGTGATCTCCATCCCTCCTGGAGGACAAAGCTGATTTCAGACCTAGCGACTGCATTTCTCTCTAACATGCGGATATCATAGGTGTTTGCCAAAGGAAACACACCGTCAGCCAGCCATTCTGATATGCAGTCAGATCTCCCAGTGGTGGTGCTTTGCTGCTTCTCCGATCTGGTCCTTCTGCCAACAGAAACACATCCTGGTTTCTTAAAATGTTCTTACATGGTTCCATGGGGCTACTCTGCACATCGCCATCGAACTTTATCAAGCAGCCTCGTGCCTGAGTGGTTACTAGCTGCAGCATCAGCGGTTCTTGGACTCTCAGCTCTCACCCTACCTGTTGGAAGGAGAGTGTCTGTGTCCCTTTCAGATGTTTTGATGAGAATGTGTTAGTCACTCAGTCATGTCCGACTCTGTGATCCCATGGACTGTAGCCCACCAGGCTGCTCTGTTCATGGGATTCTCTAGGCAAGAATACTGGAGTGGGTAGCCATGCCCTCTTCCAGGGTATCTTCCCAAGCAACGGATCGAACCCTGCATTGCAAGTTCTCCTGCATTGCAGGCAGATTCTTTACTGTCTGAGCCACCAGGGACTAGCTTATTAGGCAGATGGGCTTAGGTTAAACTGGTTCTACCACTTCCTAGCTAGGGAGCCTCAGGTGGCTTCCTGAGAAGCCTCACCAAGTTGTTAGTATATAATGGGCACCTGAAAAGCCAGCATTAAAAATAACACCCACCTTCCATCATTCTTGGGAAGATCAGAGGAGGTGAGGAAGATGAAACACCAAGGACAGTCCTTGGCACATGGTGAAAGCTTAACACACTTTTTTTTTCTTTTCTTAGTTTGTAAAAGTGCCAGGTTTGCGGGTGGGATCTAAGCATACCCAGTTCTGTTCCGGGCCAGCTGTGAGATTTTGTGCAAGTGGTCCTGTGGTCTAGGATTTAGGACTGATTATGGGATGATATGGTGACATTATTTGGGGATTCTATGAGACGTTCTGCGTCTTAAGGGCTCAGATGTCTGTTTCTTTGGAGCAGTATTTCCACATCACTACATGAGAAGGAGATGAAAGAAACCTAGTACAAGCTCTCTCCCTGTCTGTCTGTATCTTTCTGTGTTGTCCGTATGTCCATCTCAGTCTCTCCTGTCTCTGGCTCCCTCTTTCAGACCCACTCCTGAATCAGCCTAAACTTTCCCTGGCCCCGTGTGTCTTCTATGTGACACCAGTCTTTTCTAAACCCAGGCAGAGCCCAGAGTTTGTTACAGAAACACCCCAAATGTCTGCACGTGCTCGTCTCTGAATCAAGGCAAGCCAGGTATCTGTGCCCATTTTTGTTTTAACTGTATCATTATTGATGTTTGATCAGATACAGACTGGCAAGGCAAAGCTCTGTGTGTTAAGGCGAAAGAATTGGTAAAAGATGAAGTTCACGTATTTTGCATTTAGAGCAGGTAGTTTACCTAGGCCGGAGAAGGCAATGGCATCCCACTCCAATACTCTTGCCTGGAAACTCCCATGGACAGGGGAGCCTGGTAGGCTGCAGTCCATGGGGTCGCTGAATCAGACACGACTGAGCGACTTCACTTTCACTTTTCACTTTCATGCATTGGAGAAGGAAACGGCAACCCACTCCAGTGTTCTTGCCTGGAGAATCCCAGGGATGGCGGAGCCCAATGGACTGCCGTCTGTGGGGTCACACAGAGTCGGACACGACTGAAGCGACTTAGCAGCAGCAGCAGCAGCAGCAGTTTACCTAGGCTCCTCTGTCCATGAAATTTCCCAGGCAAGGATACTGGAATGGGTTGCCATTTCCTTCTCCAAGGGATCTTCCCAACCCAGGGATTGAACCTGTGTCTCTTACATTGCAAGCGTATTTACCGCTGAGCCACCATGGAAGAGCACCTAGCCTGCAAAGAAGCTGAATATTGAACTCATCGGCTTGAAAGTTTGTAAGGGTAGGGTAGATGGAACGTGTCAGTAAGGAAGACGCCTGAGGCAGAACATACTAATTTTCCACCTAATAGCTGTGTGCCTCTTCCATGCCCACCCCTCCCCCACCCAGGGTGGGTAAATCCTGATCCACTGATGCAAACATGTGTCTCCACCCCTTTGGCCTGTTTCAGGTTTAGACATGGACATGTGACCAGTTCCAGCCAATGGGGTGTGAGAAGTCTCCTGGGGGCTACTAGAAAAGGATTTTTTGCTCTTATAAAGAGACACAAGAAAGAGGCAGCCCCCTTGCCACTTCTGGATGTTGTGTGTGGATGTTGGCCTGGAGCTGTGACAGCCACCTCAAGACCATGAGGGGTGACACTGAGGATGACAGTCAGAAAGATAGAATCTGAGTCCTTGATGCCATCAATGAGCTGTTGAATTAATCTACCCTGGAACCACTCTGCCTCTGGATGTCTCCCTCAGGGAGATGTTCAGTGTCTCCAACATTGAAACGCTTTTGTTTGGGCTTCCTGCTATTTCCAAAGACATGCATGCTGACCAATTCAGTAACTCCAAATCACATGGAGCAGAAGTAAGAGGTGGGACAACTGGTTAACCAGTTGTGACCCGGTAGAATCCCATACATAGTTGTCCCCCATTATCACCTGCTGCATCAACCTGTGCCCATAGAATAAGAAGTCTGCTGGCTTTAAAATTCACATTTATTTGGCTGTGCCTCATCTTAGTTGTGGCATGGGGGGTCTTTAGTTGTAGCATATGGGATCCAGTTTCCTGACCAGGGATTGAACCTGGGCCGCCTGCATTGAGAGCACAGAGTCTTAACTGCTGGACCACCAGGGAAGTCCCATCCTCTGCCTTTTTTTTATAGGCTGGTCATAAGCACATGCCTTCCCCAGTCTCTGTGACGGAAATGAGCTTCTTCACAAGGACCCCATGGGGGAGTTTCAAGAGGAGCTCCCCACAGAAGCAGCAGAACAGGAATAAATCATTCAGTCTCTTCCCTCAGACCTTCTAATCGGAAGGCCACCTTCTCTATTTGACAGAGGAGACATAAATACCAGCAGCATGAGATTGTCTTGGGGAACAAATGAGCTAACGATTGTTATCTGCTGAGGACAGTGTCTGGCACATAATAAGCAATCAGTAAGGGACTTCCCTGGTGGCCCAGGGGTTGACTCCATGCTGCCAATGCAGGGGGCACGGGTTTGATCCCTGGTGGGGGAACTAAGATCCTGCAAGCTACACAGAGCAGCCAAAAAAAAGAACTCATAAGCAATCAGTAAACATGGCTGTTGTTATGACTAATCCTCTTTGACACGTGATGTCTTAAGCAGGAATGCATTTAGCCCCACACGACACTCAGTAAACCTGTAATGCTTGAGGCCAGGATCACTGGGGCCGTACTGGAGGCTGGCTGCCACACAGGGACACTTATATATGTTGTTTCTAAACCTCATTCTCAAGTATTAGAGGGATGTCTTCTAATCCTGGCATCCTTCAAGGGAGCCAACTTGAGGGATGTCTCCTAAGAGGACTAAAGACCTTGACAAAGAAGGGGAAAAGGGTAACGGGGCAGGGAGAAGAAAAAGTAAGAAGAGGTGGACAGAGAGCAGAAGGGAAGGAAGGAGGGGAGAAAGAAAAAGCAGCCCACGTCCAGAAGAGGGAAGCAGCGGGTCCGCGGGGGCCATCCTTGCTCTGGTTTGCAGAGAACATTCCCCGGGGTGGGGTTGGGGGCTGGGTTCAGATGTGGTCATCACTGACTGGTCTTTATTTCCTGGCAGGCTTCCTGCCCTAGAAACAATGGGGTGTCCTAATTGAGAGCAACCAAGACACAAAGGCTTTTGCCATATTTTGTTTCCAGGGTCTCCTTCTTCCTGTGGCTTCTGTTTTTCTTATTAAACACTGCTTCTAAATTGGTAGCGGAAAGAAAGACAGTGAGACGGCCCAGGGAAAGCATGAGTCTTCCCAGTCCTGGGCTCACACCCCGCGAAGGAGAGCCACAGATCTCCGCATCCAGAGATGCTTTCTGGCCGTGTGGCTCAGAAATGGCCTGGCATGCAGAGCTGGGCCTTTCATCCAAGTGTCCGGATTAATGTTACCTCTGAGTGTTCGAAGGAGCCATGAGGTCTGACTTACTCACAGCCCTTTCTTCCTGGCTGAACCCCCCGTAGGTCTCTCTGTTGTTCTACCCAGGGAGCCGCTCAGCGGGAAGAGAGAAGCCTGTTGTAAAAAATTCCATGAATTGATGTCAGCTCAGCAGCCACGAGGAATACTGGGCCACATGAGGCATGTCCTGGGACCCTAACATCTTTTCCACCACTTCCTGAGCAGGAAAGTAAAGGGAAGAGGTAGGAATTTACATTCTCTGACAAAGTGCAGAGGCTGCAATGAGATAAAACACACCAGCCGAGACAGGGGAGCTGGCCCAGAGGCTTGGACTTGCTGCTTGCCTCCTGGAAACAAGTGCCCGGAAAATCTAGGACCCCCCCGCCCACCCCGGGCATCCCAGGGTTAATGCTACAAGGCCCAGGTCTTGCACGTGACTTTGGGGTGCCCTGGGGAGCTGGCAGCTAGTCTGAGGGTCATCACATTCCCAACAGTAGCTGTGTCTCCACCCACATGGAGCTGTCACATTTAAATGTGAATTCTCTGTCCTTTCCAAGCTCAAGATCAAGGCTCTCTCCATTCTGCCCCCCTCTCTCCCCTGGGGTTGGTCTGAGGTTAACCTCGGTTTTGGTGATGAAGCATCATTTGAATGACTCTGGGAAAAACTCTCTGAGTCAGTGACATCTAGTTGCCTACCTAAACAACCATTCTTTCCTTGTTCCTCAGAAGGAGTCCGGATACTGTGCCCAACCACAAACTGCATTTGTTGGCTTCCCTTGTGGCTGAGTCTGCCCTTGAGACTGAGTTTTGAACCAGTGGAAGTGGAAGTGTGGCATGGCACTTCCAAGAAGTCTTCTTAAAGACAGCTGACTCAGCTGGGAGGAGAGCCCTTTCTGGTCTTTCTTCCTATTGCCTGGAAGGTAGGCTTGTTGGCTAGAGCTCCAGCAGCCATCTTGGACCATGAGATGACCTTGAGGATGGAAGCTACATGTTGGGAGAATGAAACAGAAATATAGAAGGAGCTTGAGTCCCTGATGGCATCATATTGCCACCATGCCAGTCTTTGGCTGCCTATTTATGGGCTTCTTTTAAGTAAGGAAGAAATAAACTTGTATCCTGTTCAGTCTACTAATAGTTTGGATTTTCTGTTATTTACAGCCAAAAGTATTCCTAACTGATATTCCTAACAAATTTCCCCTCTCTTATCCAGGTGCCATTGTGCATGGAAGTCACATATGAGAGAAGCATCATTTTCTGTTACGTTTTCCCTTTCTGGGAACATCATCTCAGATTAAAGGAGAAGCAGGGGAACCAATGAAGTTCATCTTTGAAATTGTTGAGTTTATTTCTCTCCTCCCAGGCTTTGGTCTCTTCCCTTTCCTCACACACTGGTTTGCTTTTAGTTTGCTGTCAAGGAATTTCCCCCTAGCTGGTAAGTCACTACATCTTATGGGATATTTGGTTTCAATTAATTCGTGCATTTCTTTCACTACTCCGGATAAACAGCGCTTGTCAAGGTTCTCAGTGACATCCATCTTACCAAGTCCTAAGGTAAATTCTCAGTCTTCACCTTGCTCTGTTGAGCGGCCGGCAGCGTTTGTCAATCACGCCTCTTTCTTTTTTGTTCTAATATTTATTCCTTGTATCTTTGGCTGCCCTGGGGCTTCGTTGCTGCCCAAAGGCTTTCTCTGGCCGTGGCAAGTGGGGGCTACTCTTTGCTCTCGTGTGCAGGCTTCTCGTTGTGGCGGCTTCTCTAGCTGTGGAGCACGGTCTCTGGGCACACAAGCTTAGTAACTGCAGCTTGAAGGCTCTGGAGCGAGGCCTCTGGAGCGAGGCCCCCTGGTGCACGGGCCCAGTTGCTCTGTAGCATGTGGAATCGTCCCTGACCAGGGATCGAACCTCTGTCCCCTGCATTTGCAGCTGCATTGTTATCCACTGTGCCACCAGGAAAGTCCATACCTCCTTCTTAAAACGCTTTCTTTCCCTGGCTTCCGAGGCTCTATTCTCCTACTGCACTAGTTATGACCTTTTGGCCTCATCGTCTTCCCCAAACATCACTGTTTTGTTTATTGCTAAATTCTCAGCATAAAGAATAGTGTCTGGCACATGGCAAGCTTTCAATCAACATGGCAGGCATTGAATGAATGAAGGCATAGGGGGTTGTATCTAAAGGAGTGAATGTCAAATAGTGGAATTTCAGGCACTGTGATAAGAGTGCTGGTATTTTGGGTCAGGATAGTTATTTTTACTAGCTTCTAAAATACCATGTGGGGAGCACAGGAAGCTATATTTTTTTTCTTTACATCAGAATAATAGGTCAGTTCTTGTGTCTAGGTGCTTCATTGAAAACACAGGAAATACATTTTTCACAATAGCTCGGATATGGAAGCAACCTACATGTCCATCAAGGGATGAATGGATAGAGAAAATGCGTTATATACACAATGGAATATTATTCAGACATAGAAAAAAAGGAAATCCTGCCCTTTGTGACATCATGAATGGACCTTGAGGGCATTAGGCTGAGATAAGTCAGACAGAGAGAGAGAAACTATAATCTCATTTATATATGGAATCGAGAAAAGTCAAAGTTTCATGAGTTTTATGAAGCAGAGGTTAGAATGGCGGTTACCAGGGGCTGGGGGGTTGGCGGATTAGGAGGATGTTGGCCAAAGGGTACAAACTCCCAATTATAAGACAAATATGGGGAATTCCCTGGTGGTCGTGTGGCTAAGACTCTATGCTCCCAATGCAGAGGTCCTGGATTCAATCCCAGGTCAGGGAACTAGATCCCATATGCCGCAAGTAAGAGTTCATATGCCTTGACTGAAAGATCCTGCGTGTCGCAACTAATACCTGGCACAACCCAGTAAAGAAAGAAATACATTTAAAAAAAAGAGACAAATTGGTTCTGGAAATCTAACGTACAGCATGGTGATCACTTGATCTAACGTACAGCATGGTGATCACATTATATACTTGAAGTTGCTAAGACAGTAGATCTTTAATGTTCTCACCGTGAAAACGAAATGGTGGGACTGCCCTGGTGGTCCAGTGGTTAGGACTCCTCGCTGTCATTGTTGAGGGCCCAGCTTGCATCCTTGGTCAGAGAACTGAGATCCCACAAGCCTCCTGGTGTGACCAAGAAGAAAAGAAAAGAAGAGAAAAAATAAAGGAAATGGCAATTACGGGATGGAATGGAGGTGTTGGCTAATGCTTTGGGGGTGATCATTTTGCAACATACAAGTGTAACAGATCAACACATTGTACTCTTGCCATGACATTGGGCTCACCCAGATGATTTTCCCATCCCAAGATCCTTAACTGAATCACACCTGCAGAAGCCCTTTTGCCACCTGAGGTCCATGTGCTGTGCTTAGTCTCCCAGTTGCATCTGACTCTTTGTGACCCCATGGACTGTAGCCCACCAGGCTCCTCTGTCCATGGGGATTCTCCAGGCAAGCATACTGGAGTGGGTTGCCATGCCCTCCCCAGGAGATCTTCGCAACCTAAGGATTGAGCCCAGGTCTCCTGCATTGCAGGTGGATTCTTTATCAGCTGAGCCACCAGGGAAGCAAAGGATCAGAAACAGTTGCTGAAATCTGGGATTGAACCAGGGACCTTTAGATCTTCAGTCTAACACTCTCCTAGCTGAACTATTTCGGCCACCCATTCATAGGTCCATAAGTGAAAGTGAAGTCGCTCAGTCGTGTCTGACTCTTTGTAACCCCATAGACTGTAGCCTAACAGGCTCCTCTGTCCATGGGATTTTCCCGGCAATCATAGGTCCATACGCAATGCCATTTACAGGTTTTGGGATTGGGATGTGGACATCCTTGGGGAATTATATATCTGCCACACTTCCTGATCCTGAATCTTATTAAAAAAATATTCATTTATTTGACTGTACAGGGTCTTAGTTATGACATGCAGGATCTTTGATCTGCATGTGGCATGTGGGATCTAGCTCCCAGACTGGGGACTGAACCCAGGCCCCCTGCACTGGGAATTTGGAGTCTTAGCCACACAGGAAGTCCCCTGATCCTGAATATTTACTCCAGTGTCACTTTCTTAATGAGGCTTACGCTGACCATGCAGGCCTCCTGCTCTATCTTTTCTTCTAGCAAAGTATGTAATTGACTAATACCTGGTGAATATTCCCTGTTTCCCTCACTAGACTGTCAGCTCCAGAAGGGCAGGAACTTGATCATTTTCTTCACTGCTTCCTCGCCAGCACCTGGCATATAGATGATGCTCAGTAAATATTGTTTAAATAAATGATAGAAAGAAAAACAGCAGCAACAACAGTCAACCCTTTTTTAACCTCAGTTTGAGCCCCTAAATGGAGAGTTCTCTCACATTTGTTAAACTGGGTCAGGGAATTGATGCAACTGACCAGCCCTTTAAACCTTGTGTTGGGAGACCGAGACCCTCACCCAGGGTGTCCCAGGCTGCCACAGAGGCACAGAGGTGTCACGATGCACAGTCGACAGAGGCTCAGAGGAGCTGAACAAGGATGCTCTTCACTGAGAGAGACTGCGAGCGCGATTAGCCAATGTTACCCACAGGTGCACCTAGCTCAGCTCCCGACGGACGATTCCCGAGCTGGCTGCCCTGTGCAGCTCTGGGATGCACGCTAACCTTGGCAGCAGTAGGCTGGGTGGCCCCGAGCAGCTGGCCCCGGGTCCCTGGCTTTCTCTGGTGCTGTTCCTTCTAACTTTCAACTTGTGGCTTGGGACCTTTTTCCCACTTTTCCAATGATAGTACCAGGAAATTCCTTGAACTTGAGCAATGATGTGTTATTTTCTTTCAAGAGGTAACTCTCAAAATCTCCGTTCTCTCCATTTCTGCCATCTCGGGAGCATTTGGCCATTTTTAAAGATGGATTCTGTTTTATTAGTCTTAATCTTGTGCAGTTGTTTCTTCCAGCTCAGCGCTAGACTGTCAGGGCATCCTACAAGGGTTTGGCGGGACTTCTGGGGAAAAAGCCTGCCGATGATAGAATAACACAGTGCCTTGGCCAACTGGATTCCCAAAAATGCACCCTCTGACAGGGCTTCCAGCCACCGAGGAGCAGCCGCTGGGGGCTCAGCCTGCAGCTGACACTGGAAAAAGAGAAGAGAAAAAGCAGGAGGAGTGAGGTGGGTTCAGGGCAATTTTTTCTGCACCGTTCCTGGAAGCTATGTTTGGGTGTATCCGAATGAGATGGTTCGTGTTCAAATCAGGGGAAGAAAAAGAAGTCAAAAGAACAGCCACAATGGAAAAGCAATGAAAAGAAACAGTGAACCCTTCTAAGGAGAAACCCACAAACACCCTGAGAATTCATTTCACTCTTCCCTCCCCCTGGTTCATCATTTTGCTGGCTTTCAAATTGTTTTTTTTTAATTGGTCAAGGTTTTATTTCGACCCATAAATTCTTCTTTTTTGATACACATATATATTGTGAAATGATTATTACAATCATGTTAATTAACACATGCATACATCTCCTCCCTCTTGAGCATCCAACTTGAACTTCCCACCCACTGCCCCTACTTCCTGCCACTTCTAAGTCCTCACAGAGCACCAGCTGGCTTTCAAGTTCTGGGAGCAGTGAAAATTATATCACAGGACTGGGAGGCAGGACATTCAGGATTTAACCCAACTTTGCTCCAAAGATGAGTCACGTGACTTTGGGGAAATCACTTACCCTTTCCATTGTCATCTATACAACTAAGGACAAATAATTATTCTGGCTTCTGAGGTTAAGGGGAAACTCAAATGAGATAATATACATCATCATCATCATTATTGTGATTCCAATATCACAGACAGGGAAATGGGGCTGACTGGGGAAAAAGCCTGTGAACTTCGTATCTTGGGTCTTTATTCTAACTTCCAGAAGCCTTGCTGCTTTCTTCCGTTAAAGTGTCTCATCTAAGTTAAACTTAATACATTTTAGGCATTTGTTTAGAATTTGGAAGAGATTCACCAATGTAGCAGAACTTTCATACCTAAATCAAATAATGCCTTCTTTATAGAAGTTTAACTTCTCCAGGAGCACAACCTCTAACTGCAGGAGGTTTATGTCTTTATAAAGATGCAGATTTGGATATAAGAAAAGGATTCTTAACTAGGGAGATGTTTAGAATAAGTATTTCAGGGTGTTCAAGTACATGACTGGTACATTTTTTTCAATGAATGAGGCAACAGTTTGGCTGAGGGGAAAGCAGTATTTCACCACTGAGGGATCCAACTAGAATCTGACCCTCATTGTTCCCCACATCCCAAATCCATGCCATTTGTCATGTGGCTTTGGAGTCCTTCCTATAAAGGTGCCATTATCATTTGGAACTTTCTGCTCTAGGGTAAGATGCTTCACTAATTTGATTAAAAATTTTTTTTTAATATAGAACATTTATTTGTTGGCTGTGCTGGGTCTTTGCTGCTGCTCTCGGGCTTTCTCTAGTTGAGGCAAGCGGGAGCTACTCTCTAGCTGCAGAACATGAACTTCTCATTGTGGTGGCTTCTCTTATTGTGGAGCATGGGCTCTAGGCATGTGGGCTTCCATAGCTGTAGAGCATGGTTTCAGTTGCCCCTTGGCATGTGGAATCCTCCCGGACCAGGGATTGAACCCATGTCCTCTGCATTTGGCAGGGGGATTCTTAACCACTGAACCACTGGGGAAGTCCCAAGACATTTAATTACTTTGTTTTTTTTTTTTTTTTTAATCCATTCAGTGAGGACAAAAGACCCAACCCATAGCTGTGTTGTGAGGGTTAGAAGCAATATATATCAATGGCCAATAGAGTCCCCGTGTGGCAGCCAGCCTCCAGTATGGCTCCAGCGAGCCTGGCCTCCTGTGTTCCCCTCTCACACAGACTAGGGCTGGGCTGTGTAACCAGTGCAGAAGTGTCAATGCGTGACTTCCAAAGCTAGGTCACAAAAGACACTGCTGCTTCCATCTTGTTCTCTCTTGGATCCTTTTCTCTGGGAGGAGCTGAGGTCTCCTGCCAATGGCCAGCACTATTTGGCCAGTCGCGTGGAAGAGCCAACTTGAAAATGGACCCTCCAGCCCCGGTCAAGCCTTCAGATGTCTGCAGCCCTGGCCAACCTCTTGGCTGCAATCACGTAGGAGACACTGAGCTAGAACCACCCAGTGAAGCCACTCCCAAATTCCTGACCCTCCCAAACTGGATGAGACTGTATAAGTGCTGTTATTTTAAGCTGCTAAGTTTTAGGGTAATTTGTAACACAGCAATAGGTAACTAATATGCGCTGGCACATGGTTTATATAATAAATGATTGATGATACCAACTGTTTATTGAGTTTCCATTATGTGCCTCACATTCAGCTTGAGGCTCTAGAAATGAACCGTATATATTGAGTTGGCCAAAAAGTTCATTCATGTTTTTCTATAAGATGTAATGGGAAAACCCAGACAAACTTTTTGGCCAACCCATTACATCATCCCTTCCTTTAAGATACTTAGATTAGCAAAGGGAAGAGTAATGGGCTCCAAGGTGGACACAGGTACCCTCAGGCTGAAACCTGCCCCCTGGAAGTACTGTTGAAGGAAAGTTCTCTGGAAATCCCAAGTAGGGGAACTATAATACCCGAATTGATTTTAATGACTTTATGTAATGGCAACATGTCTGCTTCTCTTACATAAGAAAATTAGGAACAGAATTCCTTTTATTAAGCAAATTCTGATATCCTGCATTCTGACCAGGACAACACCCACCCACAGAATGTGCTGGGGTGTTGTTAGAGCCAATGAGGCTGATATAAATGATTCACTTGAGTTTGAATTACAAATGAGAGCTGTGCATAGCTGTGTGCTTAGGGTATAACCTCTGTCACCACCAGGTGGCGCCCTGGAGGTCTTGGCTTCCTCTTGGGGCTGTTGCCATCCTCGGTGGCTCTCTGGATGTGGACATTTTTGGTATTTTTTGGTCGTGCCAGGTGTCTTGCGGGATCTGTGTTCCCCTACCAGGGATGGAACCCGGGCTCTCGGCAGTGAAAGCGCAGAGTCCTGACCACTAGACCACCAGGGAATGCCTATGAGTTGGATTAGCTTTGGGGGCTGGGGGAGTCTCCAGACTGTTTCCCTGAAGTTGGCTTTACTGGCCTCTGGAGGTTCTACTTCCAGTGGTTTCAATAATAATAACAACACCACAACGAGAAGGCAGCCCTTTGTAGACCAGACACTAATATACATAATACGTACTATATATATATATAAAAAGTATAGCACAGTTGACCCTGGAACAACATGGGTTTGAACTGCATGGATTTCTTTCAATGAAAAATACTGCAGTACTACATGGGCTCATGGTTGCTTAAATCTGCTAATGTGAAATGGCAGATATGATAGCCCAATATAGTCATATATGAATTTTCAACTTCATGGAGATTTCTAGCATTCCTAACCTCTGCTGTGGTTCAATTTATATGATATATAATATTTGGCATAGCATGCTATTTAATTGGGCTTCCCAGGTGGTGCTAGTGGTTAAAACCCGCCTGCCAATGCAGGAGACACAAGAGGTGTGGGTTCAATCCCTTGTTCAGGAAAATCCCCTGGAGGAGGGCATGGCAACCCACTCCAGTATTCTTGTGTGGAGAATCCCATGGACAGGGGAGCCTGGTGGGCTATAGTCCATACGGTCACAGAGTCGGACACAACTGAAATGACTTAGCATGTGTGCACTGTATAGTTATGTATAGTAAGTATACTCGGAGAAGGCGATGGCAGCCCACTCCAGTACTCCTGCCTGGAAAATCCCATGGACAGAGGAGCCTGGTGGGCTGCAGTCCTTGGGGCCGCTAAGAGTCAGACACGCCTGAGTGACTTCACTTTCACTTTTCACTTTCATGCATTGGAGAAGGAAATGGCAACCCACTCCAGTGTTCTTGCCTGGAGAATCCCAGGGACGGGGGAGCCTGGTGGGCTGCCGTCTATGGGGTCACACAGAGTCGGACACGACTGAAGTGACTTAGCAGCAGCAGCAGTAGCAGTAAGTATACTGTATATAATTTCATATATACTGTATGTAGCATGTAATATATAATATGTGCAATAAGTGATTTCTGAATCATATGAAATATTTATTATTTTCAGTTTTTTCACATAGTATTATTTTATTAAGGCTTATTCAAGTCCTTAAATACTCTTTGGAAACTTGATTTTAATTGCTATTTAATATTCAAGCACATGGATATACCACATCTTATTTGTTTACTATTCTTTTTTGGGAAACTGAATTATTTCTCATTTTTTGACATTACTATGTCGCAGTATAATTCACCTGTGTGAACCTTTGCTTACGTCTCTGATTATTTCCTAACACTAGATTTCTAGAACTGGAATTACTGGACCAAAGTGTGAGGACATTTTCAGGGCTTCTTCTGTTACCACATTTTTTCTAGTGGAAAAGCCAAATTATAACCCCACCAGTGTGAGTACCCATTTTTCTGTATCCTCACTAACACTGTTTTTAAAAAATTATTATGAAATTTTTTATTAGTTTGGTGAGCTTTTAAAATACATTGTCTTACTTCACCCCACTCCGGTATTCTTGCCTGGAAAATCCCATGGACGGAGGAGCCTGGTGGGCTGCAGTCCATGGGGTTGCTAAGAGTCAGACAGGACTGAGTGACTTCACTTTCACTTTTCACTTTCATGCATTGGAGAAGGAAATAGCAACCCACTCCAGTGTTCTTGCCTAGAGAATCTCAGGGACAAGGGAGCCTGGTGGGCTGCCGTCTCTGGGGTCGCACAGAGTCGGACACGACTGAAGCAACTTAGCAGCAGCAGCAGCAATTATGCAGGTGAACTTTTTTCATTTATCTATTAAACATGTGCTTCCCTTCTTCTACAAAGGTCTTTTGTTCTCTGTTAAAGTGATTGCCTATTTTCTTATTTTGTGTGTGTGTGTGCTTTATTTATTTTTAATTGGAGGATAATTGCTTTACAATATTGTGTTGGTTCTTATTTGTTTTTAAGGACTTTTATATATGAAGGATATTGATCATTGATCCATCATCAGCATATTATTTTAAATTTTATTCATAACATTCTCCGGTGTTCTGAGGTTTTGCTTTAATATAGCCAAATCTATCAATCACAGATTTCTTTCACTGGTGCTTAAAAAGCTCTGTCTTATCCAGAAATCAAATAAGTATTCACCTTTATTTTTTCCCTGCTTGTTTTGGAGATTTATCATTATTATTCTTTTGAATTTGCTTCTTTTATCCATCTGGATTTTATTTTGGTTTATGATGTTGAGGAGTCAACATTATTTTTTTCCCTAAGTACCTAACCAATCGTCCCAGCACCAGTGACTAATCCTTTCTTTCTGCATTGATTTGTAATGCTACATTTATGGTATATTAAACTTTTATACAAGCTGGATCCTAGTACATATAAAATCTACATTTTTTGTACTGTTTATTCCTCCAGAGAGATGTTTTTAATATACAGAGTGGTCCGTGCCATTTTCCTTCCATGACACGCCCAGCTCACCTCCTTTAGTATAAAATCCAGACTGCCTGCCCCCACCCCGCTCGCCAGTCTCCCCTGCTCTGTAGCTCTTGTCCCACCAGGGGGGCCCAGTGACTCCACGATCCACCCACCTCATCAGACCTGGACCTTTTTTCCTCCCACACCCCTGGCACCCTACATCCAACCACTCCTCCATCCTTGGTGTGACCACTGGGCTTCTGCCTTGGAAATGGCAGCTTCCCAGCCACCCCCCGGCCCAAGCTCCCTACTCCCTACTTTTCCTTCCCTCTAGACCATCCTCCACAGGCAGCCACATCCATCTTTGTGTGAGCAAGCATCATGTGTGTGCATCCCCTAAACACATCCCTTGAACAGAGCCTGGCAACTGTGAGCTACTCACGGAAGAAAGCATGCAGCCCCGAGCAGTACCCTGCCCACGTTGCAATGCCCAGGGAACATTCACGAATGCACACTGGCGGGACCCGCATGGCGGGACCCGAGTTTTCTCCAGGTGCCAGGTGTTCCAGCACCCCGCCCCAGCCCATGTTCAAGTGCCTTCCTCTCCTAGGAACGCCCCCACCTCTCTTCCTGACACACTCACCCTTCCAGACTCAACCCTGGCTCTCACCTCTCCAGAGGCTTCCCTGGGGTAACCCGTGCCCTTTCTGTGCCTCCGGGGCCCCCGTGAGCTTTGGTGTCACAGTCACCTCTGTTCACTGCTCTTATACGTGGGTGTAAGAGGAGCCTGTGTTTTCCCAGCCATAAAGCACATCATCCCAGGACAAACCGTAACTCCACCATCTGGGGCTCTGTGGCCCAGGGCAGGCTACACAACCTCTCTATGCCTCACTCTGTAAAAGGACAAGGGTAAATTTGAGGGGTCATCCTGAAGATTAAATGAACTAATACCAGCAAAAGGCTTTGAACACTGCCTGGATTGCTAAGTGCCTTGTATTCGGGCTATTATTCTTTTATTTACGATTAGTTTTCTTCTTCCCACATCTTCAGGGCAGGTACACAGCACGTGGGTGTTAAACAAGGGAAACAAGGAGAGCAGAGGGAAAAAAAGAGGACAGGAGAGAGGCAGGCAGGACAGGGGTGTTGGCCTTCCCTGGCCACCACCCCCCTCCTGGCCATCCCTTCCCTGGCTGGTCACCCATGCCACCCTATACTATTAACTCTTTTTTTAATTTGAGATTTAAAGTAATTAATTAATTACTTTTGGGCTGCATCAGGTCTTAGTCGCAGCCCGAGAACTCTACCGTTGTGGCGCTCGGGTTTCGTTGCCCGCGCCATGTGGGATCCTAATTCCCCGATCAGGGATCGAACCCCCACGCTCTGCACTGGAAGGAAGGTTCTTAACCACTAGCCCGCCAGGGGAAGTCGCCTGTACTGTTAATTCTTGGCACCTTATCCCCTGGTGGGAGGCGTCTTCCGCCAGTATCTTCAGTCTGGCAGCCATGGACACTCCAGCATATTTGCTGAGTTCATTCAAAACCAAGAACGGAGGGGCCACGTGTCCAGTAGGGGGCGCTCACTGCTGGGGATGCCCAGTTTGGGTCTACTCTAGGCGTGGGGCCGGGAGAGCTGACGACAGGAACAGCTAAGGAGCTTTGGTGTCGCGGCTCCCTCCGTTCACTGCACTTACACTTTGATGTGGGAGGGGCCCGTGGTTTTCCAGCCGCAGAGAGCAGCGTTTGAGCCCTCACTGGGTCCCAGGCTTTCAATCCTCGCAGCAAGCCCAGGTGCTGGTTATAGGCACAACCTCCTTATACAGATGAGGCGACAGAAGCACAGACAGGCGGAGTAACTTGCCCAAAACACACAGCTGGCATTCCCAAACTTTTCCTTTCCTAACGGTGCAGGACACCTCAGTTGCGTAGACTCACCTACCCAGGCAGAAAGAGAGCTGCCTCCCTCTCCCAGGGCTCCAGGATTCACTCCGGAGGCGGGCTTTGAAACCACTGCAGCCTGAAGCTTTGCGGGCCCCACGCCAATGCCTTGTGGCTATGTGGAGATCATAATAGTGCCTGGGGTCCAGTCTCAACAAACACTCAGTTGTATTTATAATATGTAATACAGTAATCCCCCATGTATGAATGAGTTCCATTCCAAGAGCATGTTCATAAGTCCAATTTGTAAAGCCAACGAAGTTAGCCTGGGTACCCAACTAACACAATCGGCTATATAGTACTGTACTGTAATAGGTTTATAATACTTTTCACACAAATAAATCATTTAAAAAAACATAAAATAAAACATTTCTAATCTTAGAGTACAGGACCTTGAAAAGCGCAGTAGCACAGTACAACAGCTGGCATACAGGAGCTGGCACTGAGTGGACAAGCAAGAAGAGTTACCGACTGGAGGAGGAAGTGGAGGTGGACGAAGGCAGAGCTGAAGGATCGTCAGCAACAGGAGGTGGAGTTCAGTTCAGTCGCTGAGTCGTGTCCGACTCTTTGCGACCCCATGAACCACAGCACGCCAGGCCTCCCTGTCCATCACCAACTCCCGGAGTTCACCCAAACCCATGTCCGTTGAGTCGGTGATGCCATCCAACTATCTCATCCTCTGTCGTCACCCTCTCCTCCTGCCCCCAATCTTTCCCAGCATCAGGGTCTTTTCAAATGAGTCAGCTCTTTGCATCAGGTGGCCAAAGTGTTGGAGTTTCAGCTTTAACATCAGGCCTTCCAATGAACACCCAGGAGATCAGTGGAGAAATAACTCCAGAAAGAATGAAGGGATGGAGCCAAAGCAAAAACAACACCCAGTTGTGGATGTGACTGGTGATAGAAGCAAGGTTTGATGCTGTAAAGAGCAATATTGCATAGGAATCTGGAATGTTAGGTCCATGAATCAAGGCAAATTGGAAGTGGTCAGACAGGAGATGGCAAGAGGGAACGTTGACATTCTAGGAATCAACAAACTGAAATGTACTGGAATGGGTGAATTTAACTCAGATGACCATTATATCTACTACTGTGGGCAGGAATCCCTCAGAAGAAATGGAGTTGCCATCACAGTCAACAAAAGAGTCCGAAATGCAGTACTTGGATGCGGTCTCAAAAACGACAGAATGATCTCCATTCGTTTCCAAGGCAAACCATTCAATATCACGTATTCAAGTCTATGCCCCAACCAGTAACGCTGAAGAAGCTGAAGTTGAACAGTTCTATGAAGACCTACAAGACCTTCTAGAACTAACACCCAAAAAAGATGTCCTTTTCATTATAGGGGGCTGGAATGCAAAAGTAGGAAGTGAAGAAACACCTGGAGTAACAGGCAAATTTAGCCTTGGAGTACAGAATGAAGCAGGGCAAAGGCTAATAGAGTTTTGCCAAGAGAATGCACTGGTCATAGCAAACACCCTCTTCCAACAACACAAGAGAAGACTCTACACATGGACATCACACATAACTTTTCTTCCAAGGAGTAAGTGTCTTCTAATTTCATGGCTGCAGTCACCATCTGCAGTGATTTTGGAGCCCCAAAAAATAAAGCCTGTCACTGTTTCCACTGTTTCCCCATCTATTTCCCATGAAGTGATGGGACCAGATGCCATGATCTTCATTTTCTGAATGTTGAGCTTTAAGCCAACTTTTTCACTCTCCTCTTTCACTTTCATCAAGAGGCTTTTTAGTTCCTCTTCACTTTCTGCCATAAGGGTGGTGTCATCTGCATATCTCAGATTATTGATATTTCTCCCAGCAATCTTGATTCCAGCTTGTGTTTCTCCCAGCCCAGCATTTCTCATGATGTACTCTGCATGGAAGTTAAATAAGCAGGGTGACAATATACAGCCTTGACGTACTCCTTTTCCTATTTGGAACCAGTCTGTTGTTCCATGTCCAGTTCTAACTGTTGCTTCCTGACCTGCATACAGATTTTTCAAGAGCAGGTCAGGTGGTCAGCCACAAAAATTAATGAAATATTGCCATTTGTAGGGAAATGGGTGGGCCTAGAGAATATTATACTTAGTGAAGTAAGTCAGATGAAGACAAATATTGTATAATATCACTTATATGTGGACTCTAAAAATTAGTACTAAAGAACTTACTTGCAAAACAAAAAGAGACTCACAGAGAAAACAAACATATTTACCAAAGGAGAGGAAGAAGGATAAATTGGGAATATGGGATTAACAAACTACGCTACACAGAAGGAACAAAGATTTACTGTATACCACAGAGTACTATATTCAATATCTTGTAATAACCCATAATGGAAAATAAACAGAAAATAGATCTATAGCTGAATCACTTTGTTGTACACCTAAAATGAACACAATATTGTAAATCAACTATATTTCAAATATATTTATATGAGTGAATGAGTGAGTGAAGTTGCTCAGTCATGTCTGACTCTTTGCGACCCCATGGGCTGTAGCCTATATAACTATATATTTATGTGTATTATTCACTTAGGTCATCTTAAGTTGTGTAGTACATCTCCAAAACCTACTCATTTTGTGTAACTGAAATTCTATGCCTTTTGACAAACCAACACTTCTTTACTTGTCCCTCTTTTCAGTCCCTAGTAACCAGTATTTTATGCTTTGGTTCTGAATTTGATTATTTTAAATTTCTTATAAAAGTAGAAATAATATAGTATTTGTCTTTCTGTGCCTGGGTTATTTCATTCAGCATAAAGCCCTCTATAAATATCTAGATTTCTCCAAATGGCAGGATATGTCACTTTTTAAAGGTTAATATTTCATTTTATATATATACCACATTTTCTTGCCCATTCATCTATTTATGGACATCTAGGTTAGGTCTATATGCTGATTATTGTGAATAATGTTGATGAATATAGGAGTTCAGATATCACTTTGAGCATCTGAGTTCAACACTTTTGGATATATATCCAGAAGTGGGATTACTGGATCATAAGGTATTTCTTGTCATTGTTATTTAGTTGCTAAGCCACATCTGACTCTTGTGACCCCATGGACTGTAGCCTGCCAGGCTCCTCTGTTCATGGAATTTCCCAGGCAAGAATACTAGAATGGGTACCATTTCCTTCCCCAGGGGATTTTCCTGACCCAGAGATAGAACCTGCATCTCCTGCACTGGCAGGTGGATCCTTTACCACTGAGTCACCAGGGAAGCCCTAAGGTATTTCTGTGTTTAGCTTTTTGAAGTATCTCCATTGGTTTTCCATAGTGGTTGCAACAATTTACATAGCCAGCAACAGTGTAGAAGCCATCCCGTTTCTTAACGTCCTCACCAAAATCTTCATCTTTGTTATTCCTTATTTGCATTTTTTTTGGTAATAGCCATATTTTGGGGGCTCCAAAATCACGGCAGATGGTGATTGCAGCCATGAAATGAAAAGACGCTTACTCCTTGGAAGAAAAGTTATGATCAACCTAGACAGCATATTCAAAAGCAGAGACATTACTTTGCTGACTAAGGTCCATCTAGTCAAGGCTATGGTTTTTCCTGTGGTCATGTAAGGATGTGAGACTTGGACTGTGAAGAAGGCTGAGTGCCGAAGAATTGATGCTTTTGAACTGTGGTGCTGGACAAGACTCTTGAGAGTCCCTTGGACTGCAAGGAGATCCAACCAGTCCATTCTGAAGGAGATCAGCCCTGGGATTTCTTTGGAGGGAATGATGCTGAAGCTGAAGCTCCAGTACTTTGGCCACCTCATGAGAAGAGTTGACTCATTGGAAAAGACTTTGATGCTGGGAGGGATTGGGGGCAGGAGAAGGGGATGACAGAGGATGAGATGGCTGGATGGCATCACTGACTGAATGGACGTGAGTCTGTGTGAACTCTGGGAGTTGGTGATGGACAGGGAGGCCTGGCGTGCTGCAATTCATGGGGTTGCAAAGAGTCGGACACGACTGAGCGACTGAACTAAACTAGGTTTGTCATAGCTTTACTTCCAAGGAGTAAGCGTCTTTTAATTTCATGGCTGTAGTCACCATCCACAGTGATTTTGGAGCCCAAGAAAATAGTCTGTCACTATTTCCATGATTTCCCCATCTATTCGCCATGACATGATGGGACTAGATGCCATGATCTTAGTTTTTTTAATGTTGAATTTTAAGTCAGCTTTTTCACTTTCCTCTTTCACCTTCATTAAGAGGCTCTTTAGTTCCTCTTCACTTTCTGCCATAAGGGTGGTGTCATCTGCATATCTGAGGTTATTAATATTTCTCCTGGCAATCTTGATTCCAGCTTGTGCTTCACCCAGCCTGGCATTTCTCATGATGTACTCTGCATAGAAGTTAAATAAGCAGGGTGACAATACACAGCCTTCATGTACTCCTTTCCCAATTTGGAACCATTGTTCCTTGTTTGGTTCTAACTGTTGCTTCTTGGCCTGCATATAGATTTCTCAGAAGGCAGGTAAGGTGGTCTGGTATTTCCATCCCTTCAATATTTTCCATAGTTTAGATGGACCTTTGTTGGCAAAGTAATGTCTCTGCTTTTGAATATACTATCTAGGTTGGTCATAACTTTTCTTCCAAAGTATAAGCGTCTTTTAATTTCATGGCTTTTTAGTTTGATATAATTCTGCTTGAATGGGTTTACTTGTGTTGCTTGAGTGTTTGGTGTCATATCCAATAAATCATTGCAAAATCCATTATTTTGTTTTTTCCATGTTTTCTTCAAGAGCTTTATGGTTACGGGTTTTATATTTATGCCTTCAATACATTTTTGTATATTATGTGAGATAAAGATCTAACTTTATTCTTCTGCATGTATATATCCAGTTTTCCTGTCACCATTTATTGATGAAACTTTTCCCCAATTTTGCATTTTTTGGGGGGAGTGGTGCCACATGGTTTATGGATTTTTAGTTCCTTGACTAGGAATTGAACCTGGGCCCTCAACAGAGAAAGCTTAGAGTCCCAACCACTGGACAGCCAGGGAATTCCCAGTATTCTTTATACACTTCTTAAAGATCTGTTGACTGTAGAAGTGTGGGCGTATTTCTGAGCTCTCTACTATGTTCCATTGTTTCATGTTTGTTTTAATGCCAGTACCATAGTTATTGTTGTTTTTTTTAATGTGCTACTTTTATTTTATTCTAAATTCAAAGACCAGATAAATTCAAAATTTTTTATTTTCTTGAAAAGAAGATTAAAATATCTGAAAGAGCACCATTGCTAGATAGTAGGAAAAGGATGAGTAGATTAACTCTAGCTCAGTTCTGGCACACCAACTTGAGAATGCCGAATGCCAACTCTCTCTCTTAGAAATGAAAGATATTTAAATACAGATTATTCCTTCTGTACTCTTTAGTTTTGTATAATTTTAATAGTTTTGTAATGTATTTTCAAGTCAGTAAGTGTAATGCCTTCAGCTTTGATCTTCTTGTGCAAAACTGCTTTGCGTATATAAGGTCTTTAATGGTTCCAAGTGAATTCTGTTTATTTTTTCTATTTCTATAAATAATATTATTGGGATTTTGGTATGGATTGCATTGGAACTATAGATCACCTGGGTAATATGGATATTTTAACGATATTCTTTCAATCCACGAACATGGCATGTTCTTCCATTTATTTATGTCTCCAATTTCTTTCATCAATGTTTTATAGTTGTTAGTGTACCAGTCTTTCACCACTTTGATTAAGTTTATTCCCAAGTATTTTATTACTTTTGATGCTATTATAAACAAGATTTTTTACCTTTCCTTTTTGGACAGGTTTTTATTTGTGTATAGGTATGCCATTGATTTTTGTATACTAACGTGTGTATCTTGCAAATTTATTGAACTGTGAACACCCTATAGATGCCACAAAAAACTGTTAGAACCAATATGTGAATTCAGTAAATTTGCAAGATACACACGTTAGTATACAAAAATCAATGGCATAACTATGTGAACCGTGAACTCCCTGATGTTCAAGCTGGTTTTAGAAAAGGCAGAGGAACCAGAGATCAAATTGCCAACATCCGCTGGATCGTGGAAAAAGCAAGAGAGTTCCAGAAAAACATCTACTTCTGCTTTATTGACTATGCCAAAGCCTTTGACTGTGTGGATCACAATAAACTGTGGAAAATTCTGAAAGAGATGGGAATACCAGACCACCTAACCTGCCTCTTGAGAAATCTGTATGCAGGTCAGGAAGCAACAGTTAGAACTGGACATGGAACAACAGACTGGTTCCAAATAGGAAAAGGAGTACGTCAAGGTCAAGGCTGTATATTGTCACCCTGCTTATTTAACTTATATGCAGAGTACATCATGAGAAATGCTGGACTGGAAGAAACACAAGCTGGAATCAAGATTGCCGGGAGAAATATCAATAACCTCAGATATGCAGATGACACCACCCTTATGGCAGAAAGCGAAGAGGAACTAAAAAGCCTCTTGATGAAAGTGAAAAAGAGAGAGAAAAAGTTGGCTTAAAGCTCAACATTCAGAAAACGAAGATCATGGCATCTGGTCCCATCACTTCATGGGAAATAGATGGGGAAACAGTGGAAACAGTGTCAGACTTTATTTTTCTGGGCTCCAAAATCACTGCAGATGGTGACTGCAGCCATGAAATTAAAAGATGCTTACTCCTTGGAAGGAAAGTTATGACCAACCTAGATGGCATATTCAAAAGCAGAGACATTACTTTGCCAACAAAAGTCCATCTAGTCAAAGCTATGGTTTTTCCTGTGGTCATGTATGGATGTGAGAGTTGGACTGTGAGGAAAGCTGAGTACTGAAGAACTGATGCTTTTGAACTGTGGTGTTGGAGAAGACTCTTAAGAGTCCCTTGGACTGCAAGGAGATCCAACCAGTCCTTCCTAAAGGAGATCAGTCCTGGGTGTTCATTGGTAGGAGATGGAGGGCAAGCTGCAATTTTAGTCATTGCTGACATGATTGGACGTGCAAACGCATGTTTGCATCTTGGAAAGTTTGCATCTGGAAAGTTCGTATGTAGGGGACTTACTCTAGTGACTAAATGCTGGCTACTATTGGCGTGATTTTTGTGAGGTTAAAGTGTTCTCTGGAGAGACCCTTCACTCTCTGGAGACACTCTTGAGTTGATCATTCTGTCTTTACAAATAAAATGAACCTCTGGTAATGTTCTTTCCAGAGAGAACCCCCCAGCTCCAGCCTTCAAACTCCTCTTCTCAGCAAGCTTCTGGGTGAAAGCGTTCTGTTTACTTTGCACGTTGCAAATGAGCGATACCCCTTCCCTCGCTGCCTAATTTATGCCCCGTTTCAAATTGCCCAGGTTCCACATACCAAGCTGTATTTCCTGATACTCATTTCATCCCATGGGGTCTGTCTAGACCCCAGGATTACTGAGAATCAGGAGACAACCCTGAATTTTTTTTTTTAGCCTTCCCTTGAAAACCACATGGTCTTCCCACATGCTTCTGTGGTCCCTTCAATTCTTGCTCCTTTTTGTAAGTGGAGGGAGAAGCTTCTAAAGAAAAATCATTGGATTTTGGGTTTTTTTCTTTTTGGTTTGATTGTCGTTCCCTTTCAGAAAGCATTCGAAATTCACTCTAACTCTCAAGTGTGTTTTGAGTTGAGTTCAACTTTTAACGTTCCGTGAAAATTTGGATTTAATTAGTTTCTCTTGAGTTCTGAAATCGTGTGATAGTTTTATTTTCTGTTTCCTGGACTGCAGCCTTGCCACATTCGTGGAAAAACTGAAGGGGGGAATATTTTCTCGTAAGAATGAATGTGAAATGGATTGAGATTGTTGCTTGAGGGGAAATGACTGATTTCTGGCCTCCAGGCCAGGCCCGCAAGACAGGGCGCTCTGACTCCACAGCACGCTGCTGGTGGATTGGACTGGAAACATTTGGACCCTAAAGTGGAACTTGTCACATGGTCTGATGGAGCCGACACTGGCAATCCCTTTCATGGGTTTGTTGCTGTGGAGACCCAGCCTGTGAGCTTGGGAGAATGTGGCTAGGTTCCGCCTGTGATGCCAGGGGTGTGCTTGCTATTGTTGTTGTCGTTCAGTTGCTAAGCGTGTCTGACTCCTTTTGACCCCATGGACTGCAGCACACCAGGCTTCCCTGTCCTTCGTGGTCTCCCAGAGTTTGCTCTAACTTGTATTGAGTCAGTGATGCTATCTAACCATCTCATCCTCTGCTGCCCGCTTCTTCTTTTGCCTTCAATCTTTCCCAGCGTCAGAGTCTTTTCTGATGAGTCGGCTCTCCGCATCAGGTGGTCAAAGTGTTGGAGCTTCAGCTTCAGCATCAGTCCTTCCAGTGACTATTCAGAGTTGACTTCCTTTCAGTTTGACTGGTTTGATGCCCTTGCATTGTTTTTGCTATTGTTTCTGTACAAATTACCACGAACCGAATGGCTTAAAACGACATGAATTTATCATCTTACATTTCTGGAGGTCAGAAGATCAAAACTGGGTCTCATGGGGCTAAAATCAAGGTGTCAGCAGGGCTGTGTCCCTTCTGGAGGCACTAGGGGAGTACCCATCCCTGACGCTTTGGCATTTGGAGGCTGCCCACATTCCTCGGCTCGTGGCCGCATCACTTCAACTTCCACTTCTGTCCACACATCTCCTTCTGTGACTCTGGGCCCTCCTTTCCTCTTGTAAAAAGTCTTGTGATTACATAGGTCCATCCAGATAACCCAAGGGCTTCCCTGGTAATTCAGTTGGTAAAGAATCCGCCTGCAATGCAGGAGACCCCGGTCCAACTCCTGGGTCAGGAAGATCCTCTGGAGACAGGATAGGCTACCCTCTCCAGTATTCTTGGGCTTCCCTTGTGGTTCAGCTGGTAAATAATCTGCCTGCAATGCAGGAGACCTGGGTTTGATCCCTGGGTTGGGAAGATCCCCTGGAGAAGGGAAAGGCTACCCACTCCAGTATTCTGGCCTAGAGAATTCCATGGACTCTATAGTCCATTGGGTCATAAAGAGTCAGATATGACTGAGTGACTTTCACTTTCACTTTTCCCTTTCATCCAGATAATCCAGGAGCGTCTCTCCATTTCAGGGTTCTTAACTGAATCACAATCAGATCACATCTTTGCTGTGTAAGGTTATATATTCTCAGGTTCTGGGTATTAGGTGGCAGACATCTTTGGGGTCCATTAGTCAGCCTTCCCCACTATGCTTGTCACTGCCTAGGGTTGAGACATCCCAGTAAGTGCTATCAGCATTAGGAAATGGGCCTTTCCTGGTCCCAAATTCTAATTCACAGCCTCATTAAAAAAAAATATTTCTTTATTTTATTTGGTTGTGCTGAGTCTTAGCTGCAGCCGTGGGATCTTTGATTTTCATTGTGGCAGGTGGGATCTTTGATTTTCATTGTGGCAGGTGGAATCTTTGATTTTCATTGTGGCAGGTGGGATATTTAGTCATGGCATGTGGGATATAGTTCCCTGAGCAGGAA
Organism: Cephalophus harveyi; assembly: GCA_006410635.1. Lineage (NCBI taxonomy): Eukaryota > Metazoa > Chordata > Mammalia > Artiodactyla > Bovidae > Cephalophus > Cephalophus harveyi. Next base: position 86,284 of record SJYT01071643.1, read on the forward strand.
TCAAATCTAGACCCTCTCCATTGGGAGTGTGGAGTCTTAGCCACTGGATTGCTAGGGAAGTCCCCACAGTCTCATTTCTAGGGTGAGTATAAGAGCTATCTGTTGGGACAGCAGTGATCCTTGAGGACATTTCCATATCATTTCTGAAACAGAGGAAGCTGGCTATGCCCAGATCTCGGAGCATTTCCTGGAGAAGGCCCCCAGGGTCTTTGGAGGTTTGCTGCTGCTGCTGCTGCTGCTAAGTTGCTTCAGTCGTGTCCGACTCTCTGCGACCCCAGAGACTGCAGCCCACCAGGTTCCCCTGTCCCTGGGATTCTCCAGGCAAGAACACTGGAGTGGGTTGCCATTTCCTTCTCCAATGCATGAAAGTGAAAAGTGAAAGGGAAGTCATCAGTCTTGTCTGACTCCTAGCGGCCCCATGGACTGCAGCCTACCAGGCTCCTCTGTCCATGGGATTTGCCAGGCAAGAGTACTGGAGTGGGGTGCCATTGCCTTCTCCGAGACCACAAATTGAATCCCCACTTAGTCAATTCGCCAGAATGGCTTTGAACTTCAGCTTCTTCGAAAACCTGGGTGAAAAGCTCTGTCTCTCAGGGTCCTTGTGTGGATTAACAGAGATGAGTGTGAACATAATAAAGCACTTTGCATATGGAACATGGTCAGGATATCACTATTGAAGAGTGATTATAATTGAAAGATGGAAAAAATTGGTCTGTATTATACCCTTCGTTATGAAATGCAGAAATAATCAACCTTTTAGATTCTAGTTAAAAAACAAAAGCAAGCAAATCTCCTTAAGAGTTAGTTAGCCCGGTGGGAAAACCCAAGGATTCTCTTTTAGGCCCTAATGGTGTTGATCACCTTTGTACAACTTTGCTTGTATAGGATAAATTTTCAGTGCCTGTGGGGTCAGTTTGAAAATGGTATGGAAAGTTGGGTGGGACATTTCCACTTGGCTCTGTGGCAGTCATGACATCTCAACTCCAGGCAAAGATCTGAACCTCAATGATTGGTTTATTTGGCCTGCCTACTTTTCTGTTCACTACTTTTATCTCCTTGCTCCAAAATCCATCCACCTGGAGAGCAGATGGCTTAGGAAGAAAGCATTGTATGGTTTAGACATCCCTGTGGTCAAATCCCACCCCTATTATTTGCTGTGTGACTTTGGGCCAGTTACTTAACGTTTCTGATCTTTTGAGTTCTAACATAGAAAATGAGAACCAGTAGGAAAGTGATTATTGGTGCTCCCAAGATATGGAAGGTGACCAGTGAGCGCTAGTTTTCCCTTTGTCCTGTTGGGTGGTGTTTCCCTTACTCAGCATAATCTCACCAGATTTGAGTCGTGGTGGTCTGAGAAACTGAGTCCTGTTTTAAATCTTGGGGATATATGTTTCTACCCTGGCTTTAATCCTAAACAGCTATATATTCTTGGACGAGTCATTAACCTCTCTAGGCTTCAGTCTTTCTATCTGTAGAATGAGAACCAAACTGCCATTCTGCCTGTCTTATTCAGCTCAGGCTGCTATAACAAAATACCACAGATTTAAACAATAGACATTTGCCTCTCACAGTTCTGGAGGCTATAAATTCAAGATCAAGGGGCTGGCAGACTCCATGTCTGGGGAGGACCTGATTCTTGGCTTGTAGACAACTGCTTCCTCACTGTGTGCTCATGGCCTGCACTGTGGGCTTGAGGAAGAGAGGGGAATAAAAAGGAGAAAGAGAGAAAATGATTTTGTTTCCTTTTTTATAAGGCCACTAATCCCCTCATGAGGGCCCCACACTCATCTAACCCTAATCATCTTCCAAAGGCCCCACCTCCAAATACCATCACATTGATTTTGGGGNACTGCTTCCTTGCTGTGTGCTCATGGCCTGCACTGTGGGCTTGAGGAAGAGAGGGGAAGAAAAAGAAGAAAGAGAGAAAATGATTTTGTTTCCTTTTTTATAAGGCCACTAATCCCCTCATGAGGGCCCCACACTCATCTAACCCTAATCATCTTCCAAAGGCCCCACTTCCAAATACCATCACATTGATTTGGGGGGAACCCATTCAATCCATACTATTCATTTCATAAGGGGCCACAAGAAAATATTCATTGGAAGAACTGATGCTGAAGCTCCAATACTTTGGCCGCCTTATATGAAGAGCCAACTCATTGGAAAAGACTCTGATGCTGGGAAAGACTGAGAAGGGGGTGACAGGATGAGATGGTTGGATGGCATCATTGACTCAATGAACATTAGTCTGAACAAACTCCGGGGGATAGAGAAGGACAGGGAAACCTGGCTTACTGAAGCCCATGGAGTCACAAAGAGTCAGACATGGCTTAAGCAACTGAACAACTATACTAACTACAAGAAAATAAGGCAATGACTTTTGGAAAATAAAGTATAATAGAAAACCCACTGTTGAAGCAAAGAAAAGTATTGGTTTCCTAAAGCATTCAGGATACCCACGCATTATACATTTTCTAACAGTATTCATTTTTGCTGCAATGGAAATGAAATATATTGCTTTTAATTATCAACTCAAATATCCATCGTCCATCCATTGGTGATACACACCTATCAAGCAGCCGGAGAGTGTGCCAGCTCCTTGGGGAGTGTGAAGACCCAAACCATTCACACCCCCGGCCTCCACCTCTGCAGCCAGGCTCCCTTCTGCAGAGACAAGTGTTCATCAGGGTGTTCTGGGCTGGGAGCCTGACTAAGGAGGAGAAAAGGTGGCCGGTCAGCTGGTTCACCTCACTTGGTTCCAAGAAGCAGGCACCAGAGTGACCAGCTTCTGTGGGACGATCTATCCCCGAGGTCACCACGCTGACTGCATGGTCCTGGAGCATTGTCTAACAGAGAGCAAGAACGGGGAAGAGGGACCCTGACACAGTGATGGGCTGAGCCAAGATCGCGCTGACTTGGGAGGGTACCACCAAGGGGTACAGAACAAACTAGAAGCTGGCAGCTGCCACGATGCTGCCATGGCTGCAAGCAGGCTGTCCTGGTGACGTACCCTTGGGATCTGACACAGATGGGTTGTGGATGTCCTGGGAATGCGGGGCAGTTTGGGGCTTCTGTTTGAGTTTTTTAAAAAATAGAACAAAAAAGTACACTGGCTTTGCTTGCGGAATCATCACAAGTTGGTTATGCTGACAGGAATGGGATCCCAGAATAGGAACCAGCTGGAGATTCATATGGAGAAAAACAAAGGTCCCGGTGATTTTTTTTTTTCTTTTCCTGCTGGCACGTTAGCAAAACAAACAAGCAAACAAAGCGGGGAGGGGGGGTGGTGGGAAATGCTTCAATGCGCTATTGAGGAATAAAAACTGAAATGTATGTGGAGTCAAAGGGACCAGCTTTGCCCTTCCTAATTAGAAAGAACTGCAAGAGTCCTGACAACTAGGAATACGGGCTTCCGTCTGTCAAACCCAAGGGAAAAAGCATCTGTGATGCCATCAAATGGCAGGATGGTGGAGCCAAGCAGAAAGGCAGTAAGTGGGTTCCATCATGGCATGCATCATTTCAGGGACTTAGGGCTATTTCTGACCACAGAGAGAGTAGCCACCCCTGGCTGCACTGAGGCTGTATTCTGGGGGTTCCCGTAGACATTTTACACCTCTTTCCTCCATTGGAACCTACCTTTCCTGCCCAATCCAGTGCTTGAATTCCCAGCAGTGAACCTGGCCTGGGTCAGAAGTGGGTGGGTGGTGGTCCTTGATTTCTGGGATGTCAAGTTAGAAGAAAGAAGGGTGAAGACAGGAACAGTGGTGGGAGTGCTACCCTTGGGGGCTTGTAGATTTTTTTATGCACTCTCTGGCATTGGAAGGACTTCAGACTGTTTCAAATTATCTATGAATACATTTCCCTTTGGATTGTCAGGCAGCCAGGCAGAGAAGTGGAAGATGCCTCCTCAGCCAGCACAGCCCCTCCAGGAAAATCGCTGCCAGACGCAGGGAACTTGGCTCCAGGTTGGGTCTTAACAGCCAAGGCTTGGGCTTAAGCATCTGAAATGAGGGTTCTAATAGCAACCAGGTGGACTGGGAGGGGGACCAAAAAAGCCAGCACCCACCAAACACCAAACCTGAGCAGACATCTGGTCCCAGGAAGGCCCCAGAAAAGAAACCCTAGTATTTGATGAAACCATCCTACCATAGGAAAGAAGGGGAACTTTACCTTCAAGAAGGAAAACACGTTTGAAAAAAGATTTACTGCAGGAATAGGAAATGAGTTGTAGAAAGCCTCTGTCTTGGGTTCACAATAGTGGCTTGCGGGATCTTAGTTCCCTGACCAGGGATCACACCTGTGACCCCTGCAGCAGAAGGGCAGAATCCTAACCACTGGACCAGAGGGAATTCTGAAGGACATATGATCTTAAAATAAGGTCAACATGATGTGGCACTGGATTGTAATGAAATGGAGCAGGCAGAAATAGTAAAGGAACTGGGTGTGTCTGGAAAGATCATGAGGGAATTAACAGTACACCCCAAGGATGGACACTGGCTCTGGAAGCGTCAGGAAACAATGGAAACTGTAGAAAACGGAGCCAGTGAGGTTCAGGAAAAGGGAAGAAGCTGGTGGTTGTTGGCCAAGATCCATGCTCCCCACCTCTTCCATGGGAACAAACAAAACCTTTATTACTCTCTCTTCAGGGGTCCCTGTGCACTTTTTGGGGGGCAGGCACTGGCCCCTCCAAGACCCAAAGAGGTGGGTCTTGGTCGATGTACGTCAACCACAGGGGTGTCATTCCCCTTTGTCAATGATTGTCTTAAGCCTGGTCCTGGGTGCCCTGCTGACCAGTGACTCATGAGCTGGTCTCCGCAGGGGAGTGGTGGACAAGCAGGAGGCACGTGGAAAGGCTCGCTCCTCTCTTCTACTGGACCTCACCTTGTCTGCATGTGACACCTGGAACCATGCCCTCCGTCTACCCACCAAAGATGGTGGGGAAGAGAGGGAAGAACTTGGTTCCAGGTTCTGTGTCACTGATTAAGCAAACCTGGAACTATCTACTTCCCACCTTCTTATTAGGAGACCACAGATGTTCTGATTGTTTAAGTCACTGGTAGGGGGATTTCCTGCTCCCTGTTGCTAAATACTCCCATCTAGATAAGTTTGAGGAGCTCCCCTAAGTGCAGAAGGAAAGAACACATGCAGAAAAGGTGATGAGATATGAATGATAGAAAAGTGACTCAGGTGAGGAGTGATGGCTGGTCCTGAGGAAGAAACCGGCATAAAACCCAGGAAGACTCAATACAAACTGAGAAAAGACATCAGTCTGCAAACTGATGATGACATTCTGTTGTAGGTCAAGGTCTTGGACAGATCCACAATCAGAGGGCAGTGACACACCAGGAAAAGGACAGAGGACATGGACAGAAGTCACAGAAAAATGCTGTTCAAATGGCCCGTGTGCTTGTGAAAAGATTCCCAGCCTCCTTCAAAGTAACAGAAAGGCAGAAATGGAACCAAGATTGCGATGTCATTTCCATCAAGTTGGTAGAGACCGGAAGTAAGAAAGCATCCTTTTGGCTGGCTGGCTGGCAGGGATACTCCTATATGACTGGTGGGAATGTAATGGGTCGTCAACCACACATGGGGGCGGGCAGATTGTTAACATTTGTCAACGTGATGAAAGCGCACATCCCTCCTGGGAATTTATCCCACAGAGACATGGCTAGTGGGAAATGGTGCATAAATAGATAAATGATAGATAAAGCTGCACAGGGCAGTTTATCTCTAGTACCTCATAGCAGGATATGGGCAACGACTTCAAGTCCATTCGTAAAGGACTGGTTCCATAAATTACACTCCATTAAAAACTAGACAGCTGTCTGTATACTGGTGTGTATAGGTCTCCCAGATGGATCTTTAGAAAGCAAGATGTGAATAGCACACTGCCATTTGTGAAAAAGGGTTTCCTTGGTAGCTCAGATGGTAAAGATACTGGCTGCAATGCAGGAGACCTAGGTTCAATCCCTGGGTCAGGAAGATCCCCTGGAGAAGAGAACGGCAACCCACTCCAGTACTCTTGCCTGGAGAATCCCATGGACAGACCATGGGTTTACAAGACGTTGGACACGATTGAGCAACGAACACTTTCACTCTATTTGTGGAAAAGGTGGGGAAAAGGAACACACACACACACACACACACACACACACACACGTATTCATTTATTTGCTGTTGTGGACTCCAAATTCATATGTTGAAGTCTAACCCCCAATGTGACTGTATTTGGAGAAAGGACATCCCTGGGTCAGGAAGATCCCCTGGAGAAGGGAATGGCAACCCACTCCAGTACTCTTGCCTGGAGAATCCCATGGACAGACCATGGGTTTACAAGACGTTGGACACGACTGAGCAACGAACACTTTCACTTTATTTGTGGAAAAGGTGGGGAAAAGGAACACACACACACACACACACACGTATTCATTTATTTACTGTTGTGGACTCCAAATTCATATGTTGAAGTCTAACCCCCAATGTGACTGTATTTGGAGAAAGGACCTTTAAGGAGATAATTTAAGTGAAAGCAGATCCAGAGAGTGGGGCTCAATCCAATATGGCTGAGGTCCTTATAAGAAGAGGAAGATGCCAGGGGTGCACATTCATGGGGGGGCCACGGGTGGGCACAGGAGAAGAAGGCTGTCTTCAAGCCAAGGAGAAGGGCTTCAGGAGAAACCAACCCTGCCCACACCTTTGTCTCAGACTTTAGCCTCCAGAACTGTGAGGGAACACATTTTTGTTATTTAAGGCACCCTTTCTGTGACATTTTATTATGACAGCCTTAGCAAATGTTGGCGTTTAAAGAAATGTTGGCGAATTCACAGGAGGCTGGGCCGTGAGATTAGTGGGAGGCCTTTACTTGACAGCTCGCCCATGAATTTCTCCCACCTCTAAGAGGCTTTCAACAAGTGGAACCTGAGTATTATATGCTAGGTAATTGGCTGTAATTAATTCCACAACCTTGGGCCCCTCACAAGATTGCCTTGCCAAATGAAAGCAAAACACACTGAAGCAAACTCTTCCCTCCACCTAACTCCACTGAGTGGGACTAGAGCCCTCTGACAGTGGGCTCCCACTGCCAAAAACCCACAGACAGACTGTGTAATAAAATGCCCTTGCTAGGGAAGCCCTGGCCCAGGAAGGGAGGGCTGACGCTGCTCTTCATGATTGCTGTGTTCTTGATCCCACGGGCCCAGACAGAGCCATGTAAGCCCCACTGGGGCCCAGTTGGCCAAACCATTTTCATACTTTCTTTTCTTTGCTCCCAGTAGAACAAAGCAGTAGCCTGAGGGCTTTGTTTCAGGTACTGATTCTCGTGAGCTGCTAGGAGAGTGTGGCAGTGGCGGTGGGGTGAGGAGTGAGGTAGGGTGGATGTCTCAATTCTAGTTGCTCAACTCCTGTGTCCCAGCCCTTCCTGATCAGCCTCCCAAGATGCTGATTCAAAAGATGGCAGTCAAGTTCCCCTACAGAGACTTCCCTCGTGGTCCAGTGGTTAAGAATCTGCCTTGCAATGCAGTGGACGCGGTCAGAGAACAAGGATCCCACATGCCTTGGAGCAAGTAAGTCTGTGTGCTGCAACTGCTGAGCCCTCTTGCTCTGGAGTCTGTGCAACACAACTAGAGGGTCTGGGCAGCTCAATGAAAGATCTTACATGCCACAACTAAGACCCAGTGCAACTAAATGCATAAACATAAAAAAGTTGCCCCATAATCTGTTCTACTCACTGTAGTCAGAATGATCTTTCAGAAACATAAACGGCATCATCCTCTGTTTAAAATCTCCCACTGGCTTTCCTTTGCTTTTGGCATCATGTCCAAGGTCTTCTCTACGGTCTCCAAAGCTCTCCCTGATCTTCACTTGTCTATCCAAGTTTATCTTGCATCACTCACTCCAGGTCACTGACACTGCTATTCCATAAATGCAGAATGCTTGTCCCTTCACGCCCTGTTCCCTTTGTCCAGAAGTTCTCCTAGGGTTCTCCAGGGCTTTCTGTTTCTCATCAGAAAATCTCATCTCTGAACTTCTCCACTAACTTCTCCATCTGAGTTCTCCACTAACGACAGACCTCTCTGCGCTTCTGTATAATTTATTGGTTTGCATGTTTATTTCCTGTCTCCCAACCCCACCCCAAGAAGGCCCCTCCCATGAGAGCAGGGTTTTTGTCTTGATCACTGCTATGCTTCATACAGAGTAGGAAATAAAAAGACATGCTTAATTATTTTAACTGATTAAGAAAGAAATTGATGGACAAGGACTTCGTTTATGTATCAGTATAAGATCCAAACCCATGGGTTTACTAGGCAGGTAATTGAACTTCAGGCTTCTCATGCAAATATGCCCTTACCCCAAGGAGTAATTGAACTTCAGGCTTCTCCTTGCAAACATCCCCTTACCCCAAGGAGATTTAATTTTTAATTTGCAATTTTGTTCTTTTCTTTGAAAGAAGTCCTCACTAACATCCATCGGTCACCCCCAAGTCAATACTCGTGACATTTTCTCAGTCACTGGCAGACAGAGCTGTGGGGTGTGCTTGTTCTAGCTGAGGGCAAACAGGGCCATTCTGTCTTCTTGACTCACCTCATGCTGTAAATAAGTATCCTTTTTGCAGTCTCTCTTTTTTGTTGCATTCTTGTGCTTTTTATAGGCAACTGCTATTTAGAATGGCCCCCTGTGTATTCCTAACGCATTATTTAGTGTTCCTGAGTGCAAGAAGGCTGTGATGCACCTTAAGCAGAAAATAACTGTCTTACATAAACTTCATTCAGACATGAGTGACAGTGCTGTTGGCTGTGAGTCCAGTGTTAATGAATCCTAATATATAGTAATCAAGTCATCTTTAAACAGAAACAAAAATTGATTCTTTCTCATTGTGGTGCTGGAAAAAGACTCTCGGGAGTCCCTTATAGCAAAGAGATCAAACCAGTCAATCCTAAAGGAAATCAACCCTGAGTATCCTTTGGATACGATGCTGAAGCTGAAGCTCCAATACTTTGACCATCTGATGCAAAGAATCGACTCTGGAAAAGACCCTGATGCTGGGAAAGACTGAAGGCAAAAGGAGAAGGAGGCAGCAGAGGATGAGATGGTTAGATAGCATCACCAACTCAATGGACATGAATCTGAGCAAACTCTGGGAGACAGTGGAGGGCAGAGGAGGCCGGCCTGTGGCAGTCCATGGGGTTGCAGAGTTGGACAGATTCGCAACTGAACAACAGCAACATATAAAACCAGTTTATGCTTCGACTGGTTGATGAAAATGTGACCAGAGGCTTGCAGGAACCCAACCCCAGATCCTCCCCTAGGTGCAGTAGTTTGGTTTGCTAATTCTATGTTTGCGATGACTTCATAGAACAGAACTTCCAGGAATAATGACAATCAACTGTTTTTCTTTCATGCCACAGTTGAATTACAGGTTCTCTGTGAGCCCGAACTGCAGTTTCTTCGGCTTCAGGATGCACAAGTGCAGGGTCAAGTTCAAGGGTCTAGTGCTCAGTAAGTACCCTTACTGACTGTTTGGTAGCGTCTTGGGCCGCACAGGTATCCACAATCTCTTGGCAAACCTGTTGGAGTTGAGACTCCAAAGCTGCGTGTGGTTTGGTTTCTGGGATGGACTGGAACATTCCATGTCTGCGAGTGGCCCTTCTTCCTGCAGGGATCTGGCGTCATTCTCCCCCCTGAGAGGGAAGTGATTACACAGCATACCTGTGGCTGATGCTGGGCTGTTAAGAGCCCCGTAAAACTAAGGCAAAACTAAGGTATAACTCGCTTGTTATGCCACGCTCCTGCATGACTCTTTGCAAACATTCGCTGCGGGCAGATTTAGAGAAAGATCCTTACTGTTTTGAATCAAATTCCTGTTAAAAGCAGAGGCTCAAGTTTCTTTCCCTTAGTTTCTCCCTGCCCCTGGCCCCTGGTCTCTCGTTAAACACTCCTCCCCACTCCCCTCCCCCACACAGCCTGCCTGCGGGCCACATCCTTTTTTATGGGACTTCGGTGGCTCCTAAGGGCTTACTTTCTCTCTCTTGTTTGCAGTAGGCTGCTGGGGGAGGGGGCCTGGGAGGGAGCAGAGGCCCAGAGGACTCACTGGGGCCATGAAACCAGTGAACACAGGCTTGGCTTCTCTGTTGTCCACCCAGCTGGGGATGCCAGGTCAGCTTGTTTACAAGCAGAGGTTGACTGACTACAACCTTCTTTGTAGTGGGAGGGAGCCAGGGGGCTTAACAAAAGCTAGGGGGAGACTTGGAGGCGGTGGAGTTGGAGGAGGAGGAGGGAGGTGGGGAAGGCTCATTCTGGGAGATGGAGTTTCCACTGGTCCTTGGAGGGAAGGACCTGTGCTTTCCACCTGTGTGTGGGTATGTGCATGTACACATGTGAGTGTGTATGCCCCTGTGTGCATAGATGTGCACCTGAGTGTGTGCATTCAGTGTGTGATTGTGTGTGTGCTCTGCTTGAGTGAATGTGGGCATGCCTGTATCTGAGTGTGTGTACAAGTGCATCCACACTCTATGCATGTGTGTGTGCCTGTGCACTCCAGTGTGGGCGTGTGTGTATGTATGTGCATCGACATGCATGTATGTGTGTGCTTATGAGTGCAGAGGTGTGCAATAGGCGCATGTGTATCTCCAGTGTGCGTGCATGTATGGTGTGCACTCCTGTGTGTGTGTATGCATGTCCATCATGCATGTGTGTGTGTGTGTGTGTCTGTGTCTGTGTCTGTGTTTTGAGCGTGTTGCTGCGAGTGAGCTGGCTTAGGGAGCAGCTCTTTGGAGCGGTGGGAGAGAAAGGGTGTGGCGGATCCAGGGAGTTCAGCCACAGAAAAGAAAGTTGATAACCAAAGAATTTTGTTTGGATTCTTACAGGGCAGGGAGGAAAAGCACCCCTCACTGTAGACTCTACCTTCCTAATATAAAACAGAGACCAAGGGGTTCAGTTTCGTAAAAAGTGGGCTGGCCAAGGCCTATGCAAGAGACCATTTTCCCAGTAACTAAAGTCATAAAGAAACATAGAGTGAGTCAGGCCTTCTTCTCCCAAGACTCCCCATTCTCTCCAGAGTCTCCGAGCCCTGTGCTGTGGTGTGGCCAGGCATTTGTTTGCAAAGTCAACTCTGATGGACAGCTGCTGGCCACTCAGACTAATGTCAGACCCAGTGAGCCTCAATGAGTGATAAGCCTTATTTGCTAGGTCTGTTTGTCTAGACTCCACTTAAGAATCCTTTGGGAAGATAATTTGTGAGAGATTGGGGAAATCTGAATAGGGACTGGGTATTAGATGCTATTAGGGAAGTTTTAAAAATATTTATATATTTATTTATTTGGCTGCATTGAGTCTTAGTTGTGACCTGAGAACTCTTAGTTGTGACCTGAGAACTCTTAGTTGTGACATGTGGGATCTAGTTCCCTGACCAGGGATAGAACCTGGGCCTCCTCATTGGGAATGCTGAGTCTTAGCCCCTGGACCACTAGGGAAATCACCATATTGGGGAATTATTATTAATTTAGTTATATATGATAAAGGAACTTAAGATATGTGGGAGAATCCCCTTATTCTTCTTGGAGATACATTGCACAGTATTTAGTTGAAGTGCCATGTAATTTATCTATAATTTACTTTTAAATGGTTTAGCGAGATAGAGAGAGGGCAAAATGTTAACAATTGTTGACTCTGGGTAATAGATGTGTTTCTGTTTCTCTTTGTGCTTGAGAATGTCAACAGTAAAAAATAAAAATTAATGCTTTGGGAGAACACTACTTAAAAAATAAATCTTAACGTGTTGCACGAAAAATAAATTCTTTGATGTTTTCTAAAGCAGAGCCTTAGGATCAGAGAAGCTTCTTGTCTCTCCTGGTGCCAACCTGGAGTTGAGGCAGGTGGCAGGAATCAGCTTTGAGAACTGGATTGGTCCTGTGGGGACAGTGTGGGCAGCAGGCACTGGCTGGCTTCCTGATCTCTTTACCCAAACACATCCCAAATGTTGAGTTAGAAGAGTGGTTGACCTTGACATTCAACACAGGCTATGGCCTCTTCCGTATGTCTGGGAATCATTTCTCCTTAGAGTACAATATCACTCTGCTTCAGAAGTTTCATCTTTCCCAGGAAGTCGGATCCCAGATGGAATTCACTAGGAGCAGAGACTGCTTTTTATCAGTCTTGACCTGTCTAAGTCCAAGTGTGGCAGTGAACTTGCTGTGGACCAGGGAGACAAGCATTATCACATTCAAGCTCACCCCGACCCTATGAGATTGACACCATTCTAACTCCCACTTTACAGATTGGAAAACTAAGACCTGAGAGATCATTTACTTAAGTGAAGTCACCTGGACAGGTGGAGCTGGCATTCACCCATGGGATCTGGTCTGTGGAATCCAGAACCAGCCTTCTAACTGCCAAACATGTATGATGGCTGTAGTGGCAGAGTCCATGCAGGGTCTGTGGCTTAATTCATGGAATACATGGGTCATTTTTCATTGGACTTTCTTATAATACAATTTCTTGAGAGCTGGAACAGCATCATCTCCACGAAACGGTCCACACCCTTAGGTTCCCATCTGCCCTGTTTGGTGCTCCTCCTTTTCCCATGGGCACAGGAAAATAAAGTCTCCAACAAGTTCAAGAAACTCCCCTTTATAAAACACACACCTTCCTCTATAAAGGCAAATGGTCTCTTTGCTCTTTTGTGACTTTTCCTCCATTTTAAGGCTTCCATGGTTATTTCTTTGATCTTGCTTAGATAAAAATGTTCCAACAGTGTGCACGTGTATTGGAATGGCAGGCATGGAGCCTTGTTTGGGGACCCCAAGCCCCCAGAATGCCACAGGATCTCCCCTACAATTTTGTTGGCTCCCATGTGCCCCAGAACATAACACATGTGCCATCAACACATTTTGATACATCTCCCAGGACCTAGTACTTTGCATACAAGCAGGCTTTCAAAAAACATTTGTTGAAGCAACACATACTGGTTAAAATGCCTGACAGTAGAAAGAATCATCAAGACGATTTCTCAGATGCCACCCTGGAGACAGCGTGAAAATCTGAGACCATCTGTCAGGTTTCTGGAAGGCCCAGGAAAAAAAAGCCATCAATTTTCCTGAAATAGTACAAACAGGATTTCCTGGAGGGAGCCAAACCGAGGAGCAGGCTGCTTTCTGGAAATGGAAAATGCAACCTTTGCTTGCCATTTGGGGCCGACTGGGTGGATTTCTGCTGGCAGTTGTGGAGGCTTCCTGTGTCCGGTGGGGCCCCTGGTCATTCAGCGGTGATCTCTGAGCAGGTGGGCACAGGACAACTGACAGACAATTCATGCATCTGTAAAGACCTGGATGTGAATATCAGTAAAATTGCCCTTTACCGCAGGGGAGCCAGGGTTTGTCTGCCTCTGCCTTGGTGCCCCGTCCCCTCCCTCTCTGCAGAAATGAGGTTACATAGTTGGGGTTCAAATCCAGGCTTCTCCAGTTACCAGATGTGTGACCTTGGGCCGGGTATGCTTTTTTTTTAATTTATTTATTTGGCTGAGCTGGGTCTTAGTTGTGGCACGTGGCATCTAGTTCCCTGACCAGGGATCAAACCTAGGGCCCCTGCTATGTGAGTGTGGAGTCTTAGCCACTGGACCACCAGGGAAGTCTCTGACATACCCTTTCTGTGCCTCAGTTTTATCATCTATACATTGACCATTAGACTAGCCCCTGCCTCATGACGCTGTTTGGGGATAAATGGAGCTCATAAAAAGAAGGCATTTGAAACAGTGCCTGGTGCACTCCTGTGTTTGCCAAACATTAGCTGCTTGTGTTTCCACAGTCACGCTGCCCCTTCACTCCTGCCTGGAGCCTCTCTGCCCCCACGGTTCCTGGTCCAGCCCCAATGTCCCCCTCTTGCCCACTTATCCACCCTGAAGCCCAGGGGTCTGCTGACCACCTGGATCTAAGAGCCCAGCGTCTGAATTTCCCAGGAGCTGCTGAAACAAATTATCACAGATCCGGAGGCTTCAAACAACAGAAGTGTCTTCCCTCACAGTTCTGGAGGCCAGCAGTCCAAAATCAAGGTGTTCACAGGGTTGTGTCCCATCTGAAGGCCCCAGGGAAGCATGCTCCATTGTCTCCTCCGGCTTCTAGTGGACCCAGGTGTTCCTTGGCCTGGGGCCGTGTCGCCCCGTCTCTGCCTTTGTCTGCCAGGACCTTCCCCTCCCCTCTCTGTGTCTTCCTTGGTGCCTCCTTTCTCTCCTTCTTATAAAGATGGTTGTCATTTTATTTATTTATGTATTTTGCCTGCCAAGGCACATATGGGATCTTAGTTCCTTGACCAGGAGTTGAACCCAAGCCACCTGCAGTGAAATTGTGGAGTCTTGACCACTGGACCGCCAGGGAAGTCCTTTGCCCTTGGATTTAGGGCCCATTTGGATAATCCAGGATCCTCACATTTCCAGATCCTTAACATAATCACATCTGCAAAGACTCTTTTTCCAAATAAGCTCCCATTCACAGCATCTCCTTGGGCACATTTTCTGCGGAGGCCATTGTTCATCCCACTGCAGCCGTCAACTTCCATCTCAGGAATGTCACTGGAATCTGTCACTTTCTCTGCATCCCACTGGTCTCCAGTTCAGACCTGATCATTTCTGTCTGAGCCTCTCAGAATTCCCCACTTTTTCATCCTGCCTTTGGTCTCTTTCTTTCCAAGCCATCATCCCAATTTTGGAAGCTGTGTTTCCAATATGGCAGCCACCAGTCACATGTGACAACTGAGCGCTTGAAGTGTGTCTAGCTGCACTTGAGCTGTGTAAAGTACACACCCACTTCTTAAAATCAGTACAAAAAATAACATAAAATACCCAGTAAAAATTTTAAATGGATCATATATTAAAAATGATGATATTTTAGATATATTGGGGTAAATAATATATATTGATATAATTAAAATGAATTGCACCAGTTTTGTTTTACCTTTAACATTTTCTTTTTATTTTTGCAATTTTTATTTTTTTATTTGGCTGTACCATGTCTTAGTTGTGGCATGTGGGATCTTTAGGTGTGGCAAGCGAACTCTTAGTTGCAGCTTATGGGATCTAGTTCCCATATCAGACCCCTGCATTATGAGTGGACCACAGGGAAGTCCCTCATTTTACCTTTTTTAACACAATGATTAGAAAATTTACAAAGACAAATACGGCTTGCCCTACATATCTGTTGGACAGTGCTGGTCTGAAGTGTATCAGTCTCTGATTGTCTATGCATCTGTGTCCGTTGTCTATACCTGTGTAATAGGCCACTCCCCAAACTTGCTGCTGCTAATAGGCCACTCCCCAAACTTAGTGGCTTGAAAATAACACATTTCGCTTGCTTTGGGAGGTTGGCTCAGAGGTTCCCTGTTGGCGTCACTTGAATTCACTGTAGCGCATTCTGTTGGATGATCTACTGGGCTGGAAGGCCCAAGATGGCCTTGGGTCATCACATCACTTGGCCTTGGGTCTCCACCCTGTGGCCTCCCGTCTTGCAGTTGGCTAGCCTGCCTTTCTTGAATGGCACTTTTAGGGTAGCATTCCAAGAACACAGAAGCTGCACAGACTCTTCGGACTTAGTTTCCAGTATGGCATCACCTCTGCCAGATCCTATTGGTTAAAGCAAGTCCCGTGTCCAGCTCAGATTCAAGAGCGGGGAGAGGCAGACTCTACCTATGGGAAAGAGGAGGGACAAAATCACATTGCAAATATCGAAAAGGTGCGTGTGTAATGGGAGGGGAAGAGCTACGCCTACTGAAGCCTGCACACTCTAGAACCTGCGCTTCGAAACACAAGGAATCACCGCAATGAGAAGCCCGTGCGCTGCAGTGAAGAGAAGCTCACTACAACTGGAGAAAGCCTGTGCTCAGCAAAGAAGACCCAGTGCAGCCAAAAGTAAATAAATAAAATTAAAAAATAAAAAGAGTAGAGTGTCTCTCTCCATCTCTGCTGTACCCGCTCCACCCACCCGCACACCCTGCAGGGTCCGGAGTGTCCGGCATCCTGTCCCCATGACTGAGGCATATTCATGGAGGTGTCTTTCTGAATTGCTTTACCCACATAAGGGCTTCCCAGGTGGCGCTGGTGGTAAAGAAACTGCCTGCTAATACAGGAGGCATAAGAGAGGCGTGTTCAGTCCCTGGGTGGGGAAGATCTCCTGGAGAAGGGCCTGGCAACCCACTCCTGGAGAGAGGAGAATCCCATGGACAGAGGAGCCCGGCAGGCTGCAGTCCATGGGGTCGCAAAGAGTCAGACACGACTAAAGCGGCTTGGTACACAAGCAGACGCATAAATGCGTAGCACACCCTGCTCCCCTCCCTGGCTGCAGAGTTAGCCCAGTCTCTTTCAGGGAGATTCAGAGATGTTTGATAAATGCCCACATTTGCAAGTTTTCAGACAACAGTCCCTTCAGATTCGCTTTAGAATAAACACGGCGGCGGACTGGGTTTTCTCCGGCTGAGCGAAACTGGAGAGACATTTCTGTTTGTAGCTTTTGAGTTGGCTTAGGGCTGAAAAGAAACACAAAGCGTCCAAAGTTCTGTCCCCAGGTTTGAGGCACATTCGTGGTTTTTTTTTTTTCCCCCACTTCGGATCACTTTATCAACATGCCGCAGGCACTGATCCTGCTTTATTTTCTCAGGTGTCATGTAAACCCATCAGACTTCTAACAAGAAGGAAGCTGGCAGCCTTGCCTTAAAAAAGCACCCCCAACCCACCTTCACATACAGGGCTTTTCATAAGAGTATGAGGCTTATTGATGCAGCGTCCAGACAGACCAGCCGGCAAAGGCTTCCAACCTCAAAACATTCACAAAAATCACTTCTTTTTCTTGGATCAAAGGAGGGGGCTGAGGCGAGCTTTCAAGAAGATTTTAAGAAGGAGCTGGCAGGATGTGGTGGCTTATTCTTTCAGACAGGAGGATACACAGGAGTAGTGTGATGGTGTGAAATGACCAAGAGAAGGGGCAAGGGGCGAAATCTGGGTTTCAGAGCGAGGGCTGGGGAGGAGCCTGGCAGCTGAGGGTGGGCACAAGGAGTCGAGGCGGCACCAGGGAGACAAAACAGGATCCGGAATCAAGCAGATTCATTCGTTCATTCATTCAGACCGGGGATCAGTGTTCCGATCACCTCTTCTTCACCCCATTGGTGAAGGTGGGATTCCCAGCCACAAATGGTATGAGGTGGCCAAACACAACATCCGCCAACCCCGGACAGAGGAAGTCGGCAGGAGTTTCTGAACTGCCCACACTCACAGCCTTGGGGAGGACACCACCTAGCACCCAGGGGCAATGGGAGCCAGCCAGGGCTGCAGGTGGCAGGCTTCATGGTAACGAGAGGATGAGATGCCCCACGGCTTCCATGGCAGGATGTGATGGCTCCTTTGAATCGTGTCAGAGATTGAGGGGGGGTGAGATCCATTAGAGGACCAGATGGCTGGGTGAGGAGCATATCTGATAAGAGGAGGGACAGGCAGGCCTTCCAGGCTCTCAGGCTCAACGCTATCAAGTCAGCACTTGAAAATGTAGGTCTTACGAACACTGTCAGCAAACTTTCTTTGGTAAAGGGGCAGCTAATAAATATATTCGACTTTGAGAGCCAAGGGGCACCATCTACAATGCAGGTTCTTATGCAATAAGAGAGAGAACATATTTCCACAAAATTTTTATTGATAAAATTCAAAAAATAATCATCACAGTTGAGTGCAATGTTTTATTTTTTCATACTATTTGGCTGTGTTGGGTCTTAATTGCGGTATGAAGGATCTTCATTGCATCACGTGAGTTCTTTTGTTGGGGCACACGGAATCTCTAGTTGCAGGTCGAGGGCTCACTAATTGTGACTCGAGGGCTTAGTTGCTCCGTGGCATATGGGAGCCTAGTTCCCCGACCAGGGATCAAATCCATGTTCCCTGCATTGCAAGGTGGGTTCTTAACCACTAGACCACTGAGGAAGACCCCTTGAGTACAGTGTTTTATGATGTAAATCTAAAAATGAGAATGGAGTTCTTTTTTGGGGAAGGACAACATTTTTGCCCAACTGAAGTATAGATAGTGTTTCTTGTCACCGAATGGCTGGCACACATTCGTCTGTAAAATCCATTCTTAGCTCATAGGCCGCACAAAAACAGGCTGGATTTGTCCTGTGGGCTGTGCTTTGCTGATCTCTCACTTAGACAAATCTTTTACCCTATTTTGGATGCTGCATTAGGCTATGGATGGATGAGGCAGTGTCTCTGACTTCAGGAGGCTCACAGTCTGATTAATGGGATGGACTCACAAAGAATAGAGACAATGTGATCAGTTCTGTGATACAGATACATTGGCAACTCTGCTTAGGGGATCCTAATGCTTCCTGGGAAGAAAGCTTCCCAGGAGAGGTGACTTTTGATGAGGTGAAGGCATGCATCCCAAGGCAAAGTGGGGGAAGGGAATCTAGGTAAGAGGCTGCCTTGTGCAAATATGAGAACCAATGGGAAAGCCTGACCCACTTGGGGACCTCTGGGTCTTCAGAGTAATCTCAGCCCTGTGGGGAAGTGAGATAAGGGGGCGGGAACAGTAGGAAGGACTTTTTATGGGGGACCTTATGGCTATACTGGTGTTTGTATCCCCTCAGAGGTTCGCATCTGGGCCTTAGGGAGTGCACACTCACAGCTGTGAAAAAGCCAAATGGAAAGGACCAGAGATTGAGGTATGGTGCTGGAATAACCCTGGGAGAAATGAGGAAGACTTGTCCTAAGGTGGGGTGATGTGAGTGGAAAAAGAAATGAGATCAAAGAAGGTTTATAAAGTGCGACCAACAGGAGTAGTGTCACTAAGGTTCTGAGGGCCTTGGAAGGCGCAGGTGAAAGGTCCACAAAAGAAGAAACTGAAGGGACTTCCCTGGCAGTCTAGCGGTTAAGACTTCACCTTCCAATGCAGAGGGTGTGGGTTCGATCCCTAGTTGGGGAGCTAAGATCTCACACATCTGTGGCCAAAAAATCAAAACATAAAACGGAAGCAATATTGTAACAAATTCAGTAAAGACTTTTAAATGGTCCACAACAGAAAAAAAAAAAATCTTAAAATACCGAAGCAACGAAGGGACAGGGAGACAGGGGTGAGGGCCGTTGAGCAGACACTCCAGAGGTGGGACAGATCTGGATCCCACCAGAGTCAGGTACCTGGACTCAGGAAGGAGATGCTGTGGCAGGTTGAAAGAGAGGACCCTCAACATGAAAGAAGTCAAAGAAATTTGACCTGAGAATATTAGATGATTGCTTATATGCAACAGAAAGCTGACATAACCCAGCACAGTGGAAGGAGTTGAGTGGGAGGCAGATTCTGGACTAGGTGCTGAGCTCATTTTAGCTTTCCTATTATCTACTGCTGTGTAACAAGCATTCCCAAGCTTGGTGGCTAAAAACAACGATTTGCTATTATCTCCACAGTTCTGTAAGTCCCCTGGGCTCACTTGGGACACTCTTCCCCAGGTATTCATCTGACTCTGTCCTTGGACTCTGGGCTCAGAAGTCACCCAGCAGGGCTCGCTCTGACCAGCCCCTCCCTGCCCTACCTTGTTCTGCCTCAGCCCTTAGATTTGGTATTGTAATCTCATTTCTCTTGCCCCATGTTTTCTTGTTTCATTTCATTTCATCACCTTCTAACATTTAGTATAATTTATTCATGAAGTAGTTGTTCTTTCCTTAATTCTCCTCACTCCCAGAACACCAGCTCCACGAGGACAGGAATCTTTGTCATTTCATCCATTGCTATATTCCAATACCTGGTGCCTGGGCAGTACCCAGTAGACATCAGTTGAATGAATGAATAAATCCTCTAGGTTGCAGCCCACCTGTCACCCAATCAGAGAGGCTGTCTGTGGCCATCCCACCAAAACTCTTTCTCATGAGATAATCAGTTCAGTTCAGTTCAGTTCTCACTCAGTTGTGTCCAACTCTTTGCAACCCCGTGGACTGCAGCATGCCAGGTTTCCCTGTCCATCACCAACTCCCAGAGCTTGCTCAAACTCAGGTCCATCGAGTTGGTGATGCCTCATTTCATTGTCTCCTAAGTGGTACTTACTACGCTCTAATAATAATCCTGTGTATTTTTTAGGTTACTTTATTCATTTAGATTTTTATAATTCTATTTACGTTTTTTTACTTTTGGCCGTCCTGGATCTTTGTGGGTGCTCAGGCTTTTCTCTAGTAGTGGCGAGAGGGGTCTACTCTCTAGTCGGTGTGAGAGCTTCTTGTTGCTGTGGCTTCCCTTATCGTGGAGCACAGGCTCTAGGCACACAGGCTCGACAGTTGTGGCTCCCCGGCTCTAGAGCACAGGCTCAATAGTTGTGGTGCACAGGCTTAGTTGCTCCACGCCATGTGGGATCTTCCCAGATAGGGGATCAAACCCATGCATTGGCAGACAGATTTCTTCCCACTGAGCCACCAGGTAAATGTGGCAGTTTATTGATTTACTGGTTTGCTGTCCATCCCCCTGCTGGAAAGTGAGCACCGTGATGCCAAGAAGCTTCTGGGTCGGTTCAACACTGGACGTCTACTACAGCACCTGGCTCGTAGCAGATACACAATAACTATTTTCTGGAAGTTACTGTTGAATGCCCTGTACTATTGCCTGCCTCCCAATAAACCTTGAGACTATGCTGTCAGCCACACCTAATACAGGGCCTTGTGTACACAGGCCCTTGGTCAATATTTACTGAATGAATGGTATTTCCGTTTACCTGCCTGGAGACAGAGCTGGGGTGGAAGGGTGTCAGTCAGACTCTGTTTCAGCCCAGTGGGTCTTTCAGATCAAGAAAGGATGAAGGCAGGGACCTGAGGTGCCCAAAGCCCCTCCTGCCCAGCCCGTCCACAATGTTGCTTTTCACATCTTTCGGATGCAGCCGTGTGCCAGCCCTTAGGAGCGGCGGGGCTGGGCCTTCCCACACGGCGAGACCCACAGTGGAGCCTTGTTCTCCTCCGTCCTCTGCCTGAACCCTGCCGGCTGGGCAAAGCCTTCCCTGGGGCCAGCTCAGCTCTGTTGCAGGGATTCAGTTGCCGGAGCTTGCTTTCTGTCTTATGGTAGTTTCACGGGAAGTGATGTGAGGCTGGGAGCAGTTGGTTCTTCACAGTTCCCCAGAATAAGTCATGTGTCCCTGAAGATGCTGCTGCAGTCTGCTCTCTCACTCCATGCACCAGTTATTCCCAAGTCCCTATAGAACCTGCTCATGTGCTCCAAACACGTCCCTTTTCATCCTGGAAAAGTGTGACTCAGTGCTTAACATTCAGCTAAGAAGCCACCTCCTCCAGGAAGTTGTCCCTGAATGCTTCCCCTGCATTCAATGCCTCTTTTGTGACTTCTCAGGGCTTGCGCTTGTCTATTTGTTTATGTTTCACTAGATTATGAGTTCCCCCAGACAGGGCCTGGCATCTCCAGCCCCTAGGACAGTGATCCCCATACAGCAGGAAGCCAGTGTTTGCTTGTGCATGCAAGAATGAGTGTGTGATGCTCTTGTAGCTGCCATATTGGCATCTGCTCTGGGAGCCTTGGTTTGCCAGTTTGTTCTATGAGCGCTGGTCTTATGGTTTTTCTGGAATCCTTTAGCCCAGTGGTCTTTAGCTGGGGGTGATATTTTTACTTCCCAGGGGACATTTGTCAATGTGTGGAAATGTGTTTTGTTGTCACAAGTTGGGAGATAAAAAGTAAAAAAAAAAAAAAAAGTGAAGTCACTCAGTCCTGTCCGACTCTGCAACTCCATAGATTGTAGGCTCCTCTGTCCGTGGGATTCTCCAGGCAAGAATACTGGAGTGGGTTGCCATTTCCTTCTCCAGGAGATCTTCCCGACGCAGGCATTGAACCTGGGTCTCCTGCATTGTAGGCAGATGCTTTACTGTCTGAGCCACCAGGGAAGTCCCAAGTTGGGAGTCATGTAACTGGCATCTAGAGCGTAGAGGCTGGGAAACTGCTAAACATCCTGCAATGCACAGAATGGCCCCAACCACAAAGAGTCACCTGGCCGAACGTGTCAGTGCTTTAGGGGCTGAGGTTCAGAGCCCTCTACTAGCCATTTGTCTTTTCAATTTGGAGGTTCCCAGATGAGACCGGCACCAAGAAATAGAGGGTATCACCAAGGTCCTGGGAGTGTGAAGGAAGGCGGCAGGAAAGGATGACTAGTGTTTGTGCACATGGCTGGCTTATTCTTTTGGGTATAACATTCCCAAGTAAACAAGCTGTATAGTACAGGACCACCCCACCCCCATTATTTCCCAGAGTGTTTGTATCAGTCACACAGGCTGTGTAACAAAACATTCCCAAACATCATGGTTTGAAACAATAGTCATGTTATAGCTTGTTATGACTCATGAATCTGTTGGTCAGCTGGGCAGTTCTGCTGATTTGGGTTGGGCTTAGCTGACCTCTGCCTATCTGTGGGCAGCTGATACCTCAGCTGGGGCTGACTGGTTGAATTTGGCTTCAGTTGGGATGACGAGGCTCAGTTCCATAGGTCCTTCTCCTCCAGCAGACTAATAACCATCACTTCCACCACATCTTGTTGGCCAACACATCACATGGCTGAACTCAAATCAAAGGAAAAGGAAATAGATTCACTTCTTGAGGGGATAAGGTGCAAAGTGTTTTTGCCAAGGTGTGTGGATAGGAAATCTGTATGCAGGTCAGGAAGCAACAGTTAGAACTGGACATGGAACAACAGACTGGTTTCAAATAGGAAAAGGAGTACGTCAAGGCTGTATATTGTTACCCTGCTTATTTAACTTCTATGCAGAGTACATCATGAGAAACGCTGGGCTGGAAGAAACACAAGCTGGAATCAAGATTGCCGGGAGAAATATCAATATGCAGATGACACCACCTTTATGGCAGAAAGTGAAGAGGAACTAAAAAGCCTCTTGATGAAAGTGAAAGAGGAGAGTGAAAAGGTTGGCTTAAAGCTCAACATTCAGAAAACGAAGATCATGGCATCCGGTCCCATCACTTCATGGGAAATAGATGGGGAAGCAGTGGAAACAGTGTCAGACTTTATTTTTCTGGGCTCCAAAATCACTGCAGATGGTGACTGCAGCCATGAAATTAGAAGATGCTTACTCCTTGGAAGGAAAGTTATGACCAACCTAGATAACATATTCAAAAGCAGAGTAAGGTCCGTCTAGTCAAGGCTCTGGTTTTTCCTGTGGTCATGTATGGATGTGAGAGTTGGACTGTGAAGAAGGCTGATCGCCGAAGAATTGATGCTTTTGAACTGTGGTGTTGGAGAAGACTCTTGAGAGTCCCTTGGACTGCAAGAAGATCCAACCAGTCCATTCTGAAGGAGATCAACCCTGGGATTTCTTTGGAAGGAATGATGCTAAAGCTGAAACTCCAGTACTTTGGCCACCTCATGCGAAGAGTTGACTCATTGGAAAAGACTCAGATGCTGGGAGGGATTGGGGGCAGGAGGAGAAGGGGACGGCAGAGGATGAGATGGCTGGATGGCATCACTGACTCAATGGACATGAGTTTGAGTGAACTCCGGGAGTTGGTGATGGACAGGGAGGCCTGGCGTGCAGCGATTCATGGAGTCGCAAAGAGTCAGACACGACTGAGCGACTGAACTGAACTGTGGATAGGAAGTGTGGCTAGGAAGAGCTGTTAATCAACTACAGCCTGTTTTGTTTATGCCCATCCCAACTCCTAACTTCCTTAACTCTACTAACAGCGTAGGGATGCACTGAGCTACCTTTAAAAGTGGCACTTATATTTCTTCAAGCCTCTGATATATTTATTCTGTTAAATGATGACCAGTATGATTCAGGCCATCTTCTTGACATCTAACCCCCTCCCTCCCCAGATCAAGAATCCCACTGAAACACACATATTACACATCTCCACCTGGCTGGCTGGATAGAACTCAACCTATAGCAAAACAAAGTCATCAGCTTTCCTAAACGTCAATCTCAGTCCATGGCGTCACCAGCCAGAAATATCAGAATTATCCAAAAGGCCTCACTCTCCTGTAACCCCCACCGCCGATCCAGCTTGTGTCCCAACTCTGCTAATTTTACCTCCCATTTTTCAAACCTCTTTTCTAACACTGCCCACATTGGAAAGCCCTTCAGTCTCTCAGCTGGACATTGCAATAGCCTCGTTTTTTTAAATTATTTATTTATTTTTGGTTATGCTGGGTCTTTGTTGCTGCGCTTGGACTCTCTCTAGTTGTAGCGAGCAGGGGCTACCCTCTAGTTGCAGTGCGCAGGCTTCTCATTGCAGTGACTTGTTGCAGAGCCCGGGCTGTAGGGTGCGCAGGCTCAGGAGCTGTGGTGCCCAGGCTTAGTTGCTCCAAGGCGTGTGGGATCTTCCCAGCCCAGGCATCAAACCTGTGTCCCCTGCACTGACAGGCAGACGCTTAACCATTGGACCAGCAGGGAGCCCCTGCAGCAGCCTCTTAAATGTGTCTGCACCTCTAGTCTTGCCCCCTTCCTCCCACACCCCGCATTAAATCAGTAAATCCATCCTTTACACCAGAGAGACACGCATGTACGACACACGCAGACAACAGCACTTGATGCGAAGTAAAGACTTTTATGACCTTAAATGGGCTTATAGCCAAGAACGTCTGGATCACGTCCTGGGAGTCACTTCTCCTATTGAGGGGTGGTGCCCCAGGGCGGCTCTACATTTAGGATATGCTGTCAGAGAAGGAACCAACATCAGCTTTGCTGTTAGCGGAGTCAGTGCTTGTGATCAGATCAGCAGCTCCTTCTCCCTTGGAAAGGGGGATGGGGGTGGGTCTGGTGTTGGGAGAGAGGCTGCGGTTGTCTCCTTCCCTATTTTTGTCCTCACTGTGCCACTTACAGAAAAATGGCTAAATTCTGTAGCCCTCTGTGCCAGCTACTTTTGCTGCATAGCAAACCACCCCAGGGAATTCCCTTGTAGTCCAGTGGTTCAAACTTGATGCTTTCACTCCTGGGTTCAATCCCTGCTCAGGGAACTACGGTCTCACAAGCTGCTCATTACCACCACCAAAAGCAAACAAACACAACAACAACAACAACAACAAACAACAAACAAAAATGGCTCAAACCACTCCAAAGGCAGTAGTTCAAGGAATTATAGAGAAGATAGCTTACCTCTTCCCCACGGTGTCTGGGGCCCAAGCTGGGGGGACCTGAAGGTTGGCAGTGACTTGGTGACTCAGGTCTGAAATAACCTGAAGTCTTGCTCCTTCATACCTCTATGAGGTGCTGCTGCTTCTTGACTGGAACCTCAGTGGGTACTGTGAGCTGGGACGCTTTTATGTGGCCTTTCCTCGTGGCTGCTTGGGCTTCCTTACAGCATGACAGCTGGTTCCCAAGAGCAAGCATCCAAAGAAAGCCAAGTAGAAGGTGCATCCTTTCATGACATAGCCTGGAAAGTGTTAGGTAGTTAGAATAGGGAAAAGGAGTCCAAAATGGCAGTGGCTAAGCCTTACAAATAGCTGTGAAAAGAAGAGAAACGAAAAGCAAAGGAGAAAAGGAAAGATATGCGCATCTGAATGCAGAGTTCCAAAGAATAGCAAGGAGAGATAAGAAAGCCTTCCTCAGCGATCAATGCAAAGAAGTAGAGGAAAACAACAGAATGGGAAAGACTAGAGATCTCTTCAAGAGAATTAGAGCTACCAAGGGAATATTTCATGCAAAGATGGGCTCAATAAAGGACAGAGATGGTATGGACCTAACAGAAGCAGAAGATATTAAGAAGAGGTGGCAAGAATACATGGAAGAACTGTACAAAAAAGATCTTCACGACCCAGATAATCACGATGGTGTGATCACTCACCTAGAGCCAGACATCCTGGAATGTGAAGTCAAGTGGGCCTTAGAAAGCATCACTACGAACAAAGCTAGTGGAGGTGATGGAATTCCAGTACTGTTTAGGTTGGTCATAACTTTTCTTCCAAGGAGCAAGCATCTTTTAATTTCATGGCTGTAGTCAAAATCTGCAGTGATTTTGGAGCCCACAAAAATAAAGTCTATCACTGTTTTCAATATTTCCCCATTTACCATGAAGTGATGGGACCAGAAGGCGTGATTTTAGTTTTCTGAATGTATGTGGCTATTAATACCAATTAAACAGCTCTAAAATGGACACCTCCCGGCAGCCGCCCCTGACCTCAGGCGTGGAGCAGCTCCTCTTGGCCGTTCCTGTGCTGTCACAGCCTGGCACGGTGCTGTGAAAGTGCTGCACTCAATCTGCCAGCAAATTTGGAAAGCTCAGCAGTGGCCACAGGACTGGAAAAGGTCAGTTTTCATTCCAATCCCAAAGAAAGGCAATGCCAAAGAATGCTCCAATTACTGCACAATTGCACTCATCTCACATGCTAGTAAAGTAATGCTCAAAATTCTCCAAGCCAGGCTTCAGCAAC